>SJYT01032396.1:117512-127973 GCA_006410635.1 Cephalophus harveyi | reverse complement strand
AATCAAATTATAGTTTAACTCTCTAATTATGCTTTCATATATAATTGATATAATTGTACACACAGTTGAAGATGCTAAACTGTAAAGTCATATTAAGGATTTATAACCAGCATGTGTTCATGGGCATTTTCATAAGCATAAATCTATTGATAACATAATATTTGAAGTGATCAGAATATAAGAAATAATAATAGACTATACACTGAACTTATTTTCTCTCCTTTTAAATAAAAATAATTCATTTAAATTTCTGGAGCTAGGAATCAATCTAGAATCAACACTTTGAAAATCTTATTTATATTTCCAATGCAGCGGTCTGTACTATTTTCTCTAGAGTTTGCAAATACTGTGGCTGTCATTCTACCATATACTACAGTTTCAAAGTGGAGCTGGAAACTCAGTCCTAACCCTGCCATATTTGTATTGACACATACATTTTTTGCACTTGTTCAATGTTGATCTGATTATAAGTCTGCTCTTGTAGTTGTATTTTTATAGAGAGTTCATTTTAAGTTCACTTTTGTATAAATAACTTTAATGAACTTTCTATGTGCCTAACATTTTTCCTTCCAAGGAGGATTTTTTTTTTTTTTAATAAACCAGTTTTGTTTTATGGGTGAAATCAATTACAGGACATTTTCTAGGTGTAGATTTTCTTTCATTTATTACCTGAACTTCATTTCTCTTAATGACATACATTTACTCCAAATACAACACAGAAGTTTCTAATAGTTGATCCAGACTATTTTGTAAACCATCTCAAATATGGATTTTAAAAAATAAATTCAGAAGGCAATTGGTCTGGGAGACCAATCTGATTCTAGGTAATTAAATGGCGAGAAACAGACGACATGGATCACTAGCTTTTCTACTTAAGGAGTGGTGGCTAGCTGGATGGTTAAAGAAACAGGCAAGTGTTCATCCTCACCAGCAAAGCTTGCTTCTACACATGAATGACTATATGCTTTCTTACAAAGTCACTTAAGCTCTCTGCTTCTGAGTCATTCATCTGTAAAAGAGAAATACAGTTATCTTCCACTTTCCAAAAAAGCTGTGAAGAGTGTAATTAATTAGTATATTCAAACAGATTTAGGAACTTCAAATTAAATGGTATGAAAAAATAGTTTGGCTTTCACATAATTTCTTTAGGTATCTCAAACACAACAAAAACAGTTTTCCAAGGAAATTAAATTGCATCATATTTTAAGAAGTACATGGAAAGTTGGTAATATATATAATTTAATTACATAAATGACTAATAATTGTGAGAAAGAGTTCTAGTTTATGCCATTTTTTCCCACCCTTCCTTCCTTTCTTCCTTCCATGCATTTTTCCATCTTTCAAGGTTTCCAATATATGTTACTGAAGTGTGTTCAAGTTCTATGAGTTCATCAGTATATTTTTTTCATTGTTTGCAGGCACTCATTTTTTTGTGCTGGGCATTTATTACTTTAATTTCTAGCTACTTGTGCTCCAGTAACAATAGAACACCTCCAGTAAAAACCCATGTTATGGAAAAATCTAGCTTCTCTTCTTTGGAGAAACTCTCTTTCTCCTATTCTTTTATTGTGTTGGCAAAAGAGGAGTTGATATGTCCCCACATGATTTCATTTCTTCTTTCCTAGGATGGGAAAGAACCTGTCCCTCAAAAGGAAGTCTTGGTATTTCATTCATTTTGCCCCCCAGAATGCCAAGGGCTGCAAAGATGTGAAGTAAATTAAAGTTCAACTCAGGATTGTTCTTAAGTGGAGCTTTTCAAAATAATCATTTCAGTTTTGATTTTTAAAGTTTTTGAGATACAGTTGACAGGTAACATTATATTAATTTCAGTGTATAATATAATGATCAATATCTGTATATATTATGAAATGATAACAGTAAGTCTATGTCAGGAGCCATGTTAGGCTTTACTGACAAAATGGAGGCATGGCCCTAAACCCCTTCCCTTTGTTCCGTAGGCACAGACCCAGAATAAACAAGTTAGGCTTTGTGATTCTGACTTGTTTTTTCCTTTCCTCGGCTGAGTTGACTGAAGAGAATATTAAGGTGCTTATTGTTTTTGAGAGGAGCATGAGAAGGCATAAACCCTTATGCAGCTGTGCTCAAAGAATAATTCATAAAGTTCATCATTGACATTTGTTCAAGGACTTTTATAAAATAGTATTCCAGGGTGAGCACAGAGGCCACAGACCATGGGGAAGTTTCCTATCTGAAGCCTATTTGTGAGGAAAGTGTTTATGGCAAAGGAGTTTGCTGAATCTATAGCTTAGGAATAATTAAGATAGTTAGAAGCTAAAGATTTAAGGGATGTTGTAATGTTAGCATATTCTACTATAGCTTATAAAGATTAGGGACTTACAGATATTTATAGCTAGAAGCCCTTCCTTAGAAATAGTGAGCTTAGAATACTAGGGGCAAACAGGACTTAGAAAGATAAGAATTAAACTGAAGAATGTGGTATGCAGCCCAGACATTAGCATGAATTACAGTGTATTCACAAGGACTCATGATAAAAGTAGATAAGAGAATCCCTGAGGAAGGAACTCCTTTTGAGGGGCAACAATGATTTTTGGAGAAAAATAAATCTGGGTCTGTGGAAACTAAAAATATCAAACCTCTGAACTAATGCTTTTGTAAAAGTATAAAAGAGAATCATAAGCTTGAAATAAACAGGGAGTCCAAAAATAAAACCTCGGAGGCTGCCTCAGTTTCTCGCCGACACCGCTCACCCCATTCAGGTTGAATCCCTGACTGCTGGAGCTGGACTCTGGCAAGTCCAATTAGCATCCATCATCATGCATAGTTACATAATTATTTTTGTAGTCATGAGAGTTTTTAATTTTTATTCTCTTAGCAACTTTAAAGAATATTATAAAGTATTATTAACTGTAGTCACCATGCTGTGCATTACATTCTCTGACTTGCTTATTTCACAACTGAAAGTTTGTGCCTTTTGTCCCTTCCCCAAATTTGTCCATCTTCCACCCCCTACTACTTCAGTTTTAATAGTTAAATATCAGGATTGTAATAGCTCCATTTTCACCTCAAATATGTAGATGACACTACCTTTATGGCAGAATGTGAAAAAGAACTAAAGAGCCTCTTAACGAAAGGGAAAGTGGAGACTGAAGAAGCTGGCTTAAAACTCAACATTTAAAAATCTAAGATCATGGCATTTGGTCCCATCACTTCAGGGCATATAGATGGGGAAACAATGGAAACAATGACTGACCATTTTCTTAGGCTCCAATATCAATGAAGACAGTGATTACACCTGTAATATTAAAAGATGTTTGCTCTGGAAGAAAAGCTATGAGAAACCTAGACAGTGTATTAAAAAGCAGAGACATTACTTTGCCCACAAAATCCATCCATAGATGGACTTCTGTGGCTTACAATAAAAAAGTGCAACACTGGAAAATACACTATGACTCGGAGAAACAGGTCATAAAATAGAGTGAACATAAAGATATTAATGACAGAAAAGTGATGTATCTTTTCTGTTTTCCTGTATATTTTTTAAATACTTGAATATCTATATCTGACCACATGGACTAATATGTACTAAGTGTTAATTAAGTAACTCATGCATAAAGCTTGGATTATCTGTAGCATTCATAATGGATGAAAGTATCTGAGGAAGGCAAACTATACATGGGCAATTTAGGTAAATTCAGTCATGTAATCCATCCACATGCCTAAGGTAAATTTAGGTAACAATGATAGAATACTTTGAACAAGATTTCATACACTTTTTTCCTCTTTTTTTCTGAACACTCTATAATCTATTAATGGTTCAGCTATTATAGGATTAGATATAAATCTTGTGTTTGATCAACTTTCTCCCTTTCAGACTATGCAGGTTTATTCTACTTCTCAGGGGTTTGACAGAAAAGGATTTAACATTCCTGAGGAGGCTAATTTTAATAAAAGGATACTTTATGAAATGAGCACACTTTCTACACATCAGCAAATGCATACTTCAGTTTACAGCTGTTTTAGCAGATTTTAAGTACAAATTTTGCTTAACCCACCTCCTGTCACTTAAATGATGTTTTAAACATTTGTCACCAGGAATGTATCCAAGAAAAAAAGTTCAGTGGCTGGTGTGATGATAAAGGAACCAAGGTTCCAGAGCTCTTGTTCTGGTGATGTCAGCAATCATTGTTGAATATTTCTGACACTTTGATGTGATAAAATTTTCTCTTCTAATTACTAACAAGTAAGGGCAAAGATTGGAGAAGGAAATGGCAACCCACTCCAGTGTTCTTGCCTGGAGAATCCCAGGGACGGGGGAGCCTGGTGGGCTGCCGTCTATGGGGTCGCACAGAGTCGGACACGACTGAAGCGACTTAGCAGCAGCAGCAGCAAGGGCAAAGATGAAATAAAGTAAATATAGCTATTCTTGACATGGGCTACTCTTCAACCTCTGGGAAAATCTGAACTTGGTTGCTGGTATTTGTTATATCAGCTTATGTCACAAGTGGGCATTTTAGACAAGAACTTAACATTACCGAAGCAATCAAAGGTTAGGAAATCAATGCATCCCTTCCCATAATCTTTCACCACATTATCTCTCCACCAGCACTTTTGATAGAAAACCCACTCCAAGATGATTTTACATCTAGTAAATACAGGACTAGAGTTTGCATATCAACCTGGCTGCTGCCTTCCTCAAGTATTATTAATATTTATGTAAACATTTACACAGGCTTCCCAGGTGGCACTGTGTTAAATATCCACCTGCCAATAGAGGAGACACAAGAGATACAGGTATAATCCCTGAGTTGTGAAGATCGCCTGGAGGACGAAATGGCAACCCACTCCAGTATTCCTGCCTGGAATTTTTCATGGACAGAGGAGCCTGGTGGGCAATAGTTCATGGGATTTCAGAATGTCAGTCAGGACTGAGCACACAGCACACACTCAAAATTTTACACAGGTCTAGCTGAGAATTACATATTCTGATATAAAACATCTTTACTTTCTTTGGTGACTGTTGTTAGGTAGATGCAAAAAGAACTATAAACTCAAAATATGTGGAAGAAGATTTCAGTCAAGATTATTTTGGCTGAGGCCAAATCAGTAGGCTTCCATTTGAGATTCCTACTGGGCTTTTCATTGAAAGATTTTTTTGCAGAGAAGAAAATCACCTTCCTTACTATCAACATTAATTATCTTCTTTTCTTTAATGAAGTAAATGACATGACTAGTCATTCACTAAGGTAAAATACATAAGATATTATTTGAAAAGATAAAAGTTATAAGTCCTATAAGTGGGAATCAACTAGAGTTCTCCTGTTTTCTTCATCCACTCATGTCACCTTTCATCAGCTAGCAAGATCATTAGCTATTTTAAAAACAATTTCCAAATATGTTCACACTGTTACATCACCACCAGAGTTCAAGGCAGCATCTTTCTCTTTGCCTACTATTAATATATAATCTCACACATCTGTGTCTATGCAAAAATAAATACTTTTGTTTTCTAACTTTTTACCAAATAGGTGATCTTCCCCCAAGGATAATTAGATATTACATGTCCATTTAAAATATCTTATTATTTTCTCATGCCATTTAGAAGAAAATCTAGATTTGTATCCATAGCACACAAGGTATAGTGCAATCATATGCTGGTTATTTTATTGTCTCTGTACCCTACTGAGCTCCAGTGACACTGGCCTCTTGTTTTTCTTCCTAAACTCACCAATTGTGTTTTTTTAATTTTTTAAAATATTAATTTATTTATTTTAATTGGAGGTTAATTAATCTATAATATTATATTTGTTTTGCCATACATCAACATGAATCCACCACAGGTATACATGTGTTCCCATCCTGAACCCTCTTCCCTCTTCCCTCCACGTACCATCCCTCTGGGTCATCCCAGTGCACCAGCCCCAAGCAACCAGTATCATGCATCGAACCTGGACTGGTGATTCGTTTCATATATGATATTATACATGTTTCAATGCCATTCTCCCAAATCATCCCACCCTCTTCCTCTCCCACAGAGTCCAAAAGACTGTTCTATACATCTGTGTTTCTTCTGCTGTCTCACATACAGGGTTATTGTTACCAACTTTCTAAATTCCATATATATGAATGGATAAGAAAGCTGTGGTACATATACACAATGGAGTATTACTCAGCCATTAACAAGAATACATTTGAATCAGTTCTAATGAGGTGGATGAAACTGGAGCCTATTATACAGAGTGAAGTAAGCCAGAAAGAAAAACACCAATTGTGCTTTTTTACTATGGTGTCTTTCTTTTCTTTTCTATTTTGCATAGCTACTGCCTAAAATTGTCTCCATTGGTTCTATAAAATGCTGATATCTTAAGGTCTCAGGCCTGTGTCATTTTGTCCATGAGATTTTTCCTGCCCACTCAGATACCCCCACTCAGGACATCTTTTTTGTTTATCTCTAGTTGCTTACCAGTAACAGAATGGATACTGTCAATTTTTTTTCTTATTTTTCTAAAATGTAAGGCATGCAAGGCAATTTGCCAGTGTCAACTCAGCGTCTATATCAATGTCTTGAAAATAGAAGAAGATACTTTCTTGAACATTTATTTTTTAGAATGTGCACAGCAAAAAGAATAAAATACTTAGGAATAAATATACCAAATGAAACAAAAGACCTATACATAGAAAACTATAAAACACTGAAGAAAAAAATCAAATATAACACAAATAGATGGAGAAATATACCATGTTCATGGATCAGAAGAATCAATATAGTGAAAATGAGTATACTATCCAAAGCAATCTATAGATTCAATGTAATCCCTATCAAGCTACCAATAGTATTTTTCAGTGAACTAGAACAAATGATTTCACAATTTGTATGGAAATACAAAAAAACCTCAAATAGCCAAAACAATCATGAGAAAGAAGAATGAAACTGAAGGAATCACCTGCATGACTTCAGGTTATACCACAAAGTTACAGTCATAGGAGAGCATGGTACTGTCACAAAGACAGAAAGATAGATCAATGGAACAAAATAGAAAGCCCAGAGGTAATTCCATGCACCTATGGACACCTTATCTTTGACAAAGCAGGCAGGAATATACAATGTAGAAAAGACAATCTCTTTAACAAGTGGTGCTCGGAAAACTGGTCAACCACTTATAAAAGAATGAAACTAGAACACTTTCTAACACCATACACAAAAATAAACTCAAAAAGGATTAAAGATATAAACATAAGACTGGAAGCTATAAAATTTCTAGAGGAAAACATAGGCAAAACACTTTGACATAAATCACAGCAGGATTCTCTATGCCCCACCTCCCAGAGTAATGGAAATAAAAGCAAAAATAAACAAATGGGACCTAATTAAACTTAAAAGCTTCTGCACAACAAAGGAAACCTTGCTTACAAGGTGAAAAGACATCCTTCAGAATGGGATTAAATAATAGCAAAGATGCAACTGACAAACAATTAATCTCAAAAATACACAAGCAGCTCATGCAGCTCAATTTCAGAAAAATAAATGACCCAATCAAAAAATGGGCCAAAGAATTAAACAGACATTTCTCTAAAGAAGACATACAGATGGCTAACAAACAGATGAAAAGATGCTCAACATCACTCTATCAGAGAAATGCAAATCAAAACCACAATGAGGTACCAACTCTTTCTGGTCAGAATGGCTGCTATCAAAAAGTCTACAAACAATAAATGCTGTAGAGGGTGCTGAGAAAAGGGAACTCTCTTACACTGTTGGTAGGAATGCAAACTAGTACAGCCACTATGGAGAACAGTGTGGAGATTCCTTTAAAAACTTGAAATAGAACTGCCATATGACCCAGCAATCCCACTGCTGGGCATACATACCGAGGAAACCAGAATTGAAAGAGACACGTGTACCCCAATGTACATTATAATGCTATTTACAATAGCCAAGGCATGGGAGCAACCTAAATTTCCATCGGCAGATGAATAGATAAGAAAGCTATGGTTCATATACACAATGGAATATTACTCAGCTATTAAGAAGAATGCATTTGAACCAGTTCTAATGAGGTGGATGAAACTGGAGCCTATTATTCAGAGTGAAGTAAGTCAGAAAGAAAAACACCAATACAGTATATTAACACATATACATATATGGAATTTAGAAAGATGGCAATGATGACCCTATATATGAGACAGTAAAAGAGACACAGATGTAAAGAACAGACTCTTGGACTCTGTCGGAGTAGGCGAGGGGGGGATGATTTGAGAGAATACCATTGATGCATGAGACGGGGTGCTCAGGGCTGGTGCACTGGGATGACTCTGAGGGATGGGATGGGGAGGGAGGTGAGAATGGGGTTCAGGATGGGGAACACACGTACACCCATGGCTGATTCACATCAATGTATGGCAAAAACCACTACAATATTGTAAAGTAATTAGCCTCCAATTAAAATAAATTAATTTATAAAAAGTGAGAAAAAGCTACAAATGTAGTCCTCATCCCATCTATGAGCTAATATTAAAAGATTGATGCAAAGAACAGGAAAAAAAAAGAATATGTACAGTTGTTTTCTCCTTATACATGATTTCTAATCTACTGTTATTACCCATCTTGCTCCTCCCAACAGAAATTAAAATTGTGATTGAAAAGGATACTACAAACCAACAATGAGAAAACAGGCAATTTAAAAATAAGTAAGATGGTAAAATAGAAATTCTGTCTGAAAAAGACATGCAAATGACCAGTAAGCACATGAAAATGCATTTAACATCATTGCTCATTGAAAGTGAAAGTGAAGTCTTTCAGTCGTGTCCAACTCTTTGCGACCCCATGGACTGTAGCCTACCAGGCTTCTCTGTCCATGGAATTTTCTAGACAAGAATACTGGAGTGGGTTGCCATTTCCTTCTCCAGGAGATCTTACTGACCCAGGGATTGAACCCAGGTCTCCCGCATTGTAGGCAAACTCTTTACCGGCTGAGCCACCAGGGAAGTCAGGAATGCAAATCAAAACCACACAGAGCTACAATTTCATGCACACTATGATGGCTATAATCAGAAAGATATATAATAAGAAATGTTTGCAAGTATGTTGAGAAACTGGGTCATTCCTAAATTGATACTGGCAAAGTAAAATACTGTAGTCACAAGGGAAAACATTTTTTTCCTCACAATGTTAATGCTTCCATGCTGTTGTTGTTGTTCAGTTACCCAGCACGCCAGGCCTCCCTGTCCCTTACCAACTCCTAGAATCTTCCTAAGTTCATGTCCATTGCATTGGTATCCTCTGATATCCTGCTTTTTTTCTGCCCTTGATCTTTCCCAGCATTAGGGACTTTTCCAATAAATCACCGATTTGCATCATGTGACCAAAATTCTGGAGCTTCAGCTTCAACATTAAGCCTTCAAATGAGTATTCAGGGTTGATTTCTTTTAAGATTGACTGGTTTGATCTCCTTGCTGTTGAAAGGGCTCTCAGGAGTCTTCTCCAAGACCATAGTTTTAAGGCATATATTCTTTGGTGCTCTGCCTTCTTTACAGTCCAACTCTCCCAACTGAATGTGACCACTGGGAAGACCATAGCCTTGACTGTAAGGACCTATGTCCATAGAATGATGTTTCTGCTTTTCAACACACTGTCTAGATTTGTCATAGCTTTCCTGCCAAGAAGCAATCTTCTGATTTCATGGCTGCAGTCACCATTTGCAGTAATTTTAAAGCCCAAGAAGAAATCTGTCACTGTTTCCATGTTTTCTCCTTTGTATTTGCCATAAAGTAATGGGGCCAGATGTCATGATCTTAGCTTTTTTATTATTTAAAGTCAGCTTTTTCACTAACTCTTTCTCTCTTATCAAGAACTTCTTGATTTCCTCTTCACTTTCTGCCATTAAAATGATATCATCCACATATCTGAGGTTGTTGATGTTTCTCCCACCTATTTTGATTCAAGCTTGTAACTCATTCAGCCTAGCGTTTTTCATGATGTACTCAGCATATAGGCTAAACAAACAGGGTGACAGCAAACAGCCCTATCATACTTCTTTCTCAATCCTGAACAATCAGTTGTCCATACAGGGTTGTAGTGGTTTCCAGGGGTTAAAGGGAAGGGGGAGTAGGCAGTGACTACTAACGGGTATGAAACTTCATTTGAGGTGATAAAAATATTCTAAAATCAGATAGAAGTGATGTTTGTACAACTTTGCAAATATAGTAAAAACCACTGAATTTTATTTTAAAAGGATGAATTTTGTAGTATGTCAATTATGTATCAATAATACTATAAGTAATATTTTTATTTTTAAAATCAATTTTATTGGAGTATATTTGCTTTACAGTGCTGTGTTAGTTTCTACTGTACAGCAAAATGAGATAGCCATACATAAACATATATCCCCTCCTTTTTGGATTTCCTTTCCATTCAAATTTCCACAGTGCTTTAAGTATAGTTTTCAGTGCTATACAGTATGTTCTCATTGGTTATCTATTTTA
>SJYT01032396.1:92806-109897 GCA_006410635.1 Cephalophus harveyi | reverse complement strand
AAGAAAGCTGAGTGCTGAAGAATGGATACTTTTGAACTGTGGTGTTGGAGAAGACTCTTTAGAGTCCCTTGGACTGCAAGGAGGTCCAACCAGTCCATTCTGAAGGAGATCAGTCCTGGGTGTTCTTTGGAAGGACTGATGCTAAAGCTGAAACTCCAGTACTCTGGCCACCTCATGCGAAGAATTGACTCATTGGAAAAGACTCTGATGCTGGGAGGGATTGGGGGGCAGGAGGGAAAGGGGACGACAGAGGATGAGATGGCTGGATGGCATCACCAACTCTATAGATGTGAGTCTGAGTGAACTCCAGGATTTGTTGATGGATAGGGAGGCCTGGCGTGCTGCAATTCATGGGCTCACAAAGTCGGACATGACTGAGCTATTGACCTGAACTGAACTTAAAACTGACTTAAAGCGAAGTATTTTTTAATAAATATTTTAAGCCAGAGATATATAATTTTAATGGTTATTTTCTAATTATATTTTATAGAAATTAAATTAGTTTTATAATGAATTTGAATGTAAAAAATTTATGCTTTTAAACAGTAAAATAGACATCATTATAGATTCCTTATTTTAAGTTTGCCAAAAGATAAATGTAATTTAGGGTGTTTTATGACAGTATCCATAAAAACAAATAAAAATATTTAGTTGACATAATTTAAAGATATGGGGGGTTTATCAGAATTCTGTTCGCTGTATTAAATAATTTAAAAATATTTTGGCCTTCTTTATCAGAGAAATATTTTCCATAGATGAACCCAGACTCATGCATTTCACTTTTCTACCAATGTAGAAAATATCTATTTGTTTTCAAACATGTAATAACTTCTTAATATTAAAAATAAATAATTTTATGGAACACTAACACATTGACCTAAGAGTACTTCCCTTTCTTTACAGTGTCTTTTGTAATTGCTCTTTTACTAACACTCTGTGACAAGTTCCTATCTGCTAAATCAACTCCTGCATGAGTAGAGAAAACATAAGGAATCTGTTGAGAGACACCTTGTCTCAATGTCAGTGTGATGCACACCATTAATTTGATAGGGAAAGTGTCTTGCCCTTTTTACTCTGATAAGTTTCAGAGTGTCAGTGACATACATCATAGCTTTCCATTAGAGACCAAAAGAAAGAATGCCTAGAGCAGAAATTTAGATTTTATCAAGAAGATTGTTGCCAGCGCTTGAATGTTCTTAAAATACATAATTTTGCTTACCTTTAAAGTAGATATTTTAAAGATTCTATTAATTAATTTAATAGGGTATTAAATAAAACCCTATAAAATTTCACTTGAACAGGCACATAGATTTACCAACTAGCAATTTTATTTGACCAAATGCATTCAATTAGCCAGCACACACTACTTAAATGTTCTATTTTTAACTTTTCTCTTAGAGCTGTCAGGTGAGGAAGCATATTTTTCTGCCTCTAAAATTGCTGGATGACTATTGTAACAGAAGTTTTGTCACTGTATGACATAAACAGCTCTAAGACAAGAGTTAGAAAATATAACTTTAAGTAGTATAGGTTGGCTACTAATGATTGTTTTGATGAGATGCTGCTAAAGATGGATAGCCTCAGGAATGCATTGGCTAGTTAGAAAGAGTTCTGTTTAATACTTTGAAGGACTAGAAAAATCCTTCTCAGTGGAGGGAAATAGGATTGAAGACAGAGCTTTTTTAGTAACAAAGATATAGTAAAAATTGACAGTTGAATAAGTGACTTGAAGTAAGATTTGAGTTCCTTTTGAGTTTCCAGTGTATTCTATCACCCAAAACTATCAGTTCAGTTCAGTCACTCAGTCGTGTCTGACTCTTTTCGACCCCATAAACTGAAGCACTCCAGGCCTCCCTGTCCATCACCATCTCCTGGAGTTTACCCAACTCATGTCCAGTGACTTGGTGATGCCATCCAACTATCTCATCCTCTATCATCCCCTTTTGCTCCTGCTCTCAATCTTTCCCAGCATCAAGGTCTTTTCAAATGAGTCAGCTCTTTGCATCAGGTGGTCAAAGTATTGGAGTTTCAGCTACAGCATCAGTCCTTCCAATGAACACCCAGAACTGATCTCCTTTTGCATGGACTGGTTGGATCTCCTTGCAGTCTAAGGGTCTCTCAAGAGTCTTCTCCAACACCACAGTTCAAAAGCATCAGTTCTTTGGCACTCAGCTTTCTTTATAGTCCAGCTCTCACATCCATACATGACTACTGGAAACACCATAGCCTTGACTAGATGGACCTATTTTGGCAAAGTAATGTCTCTGTTTTTTAATATGCTGTCTAGGTTGGTCATAACTTTCCTTCCAAGGAGTACACATCTTATAATTTCATGGCTGCAATCACCATCTACAGTGTTTTTGGAGCCCAGAAAAATAAAGTCAGCCACTGTTTCCCCATCTATTTTTCATAAAGTGATGGGACCAGATGACCTGATCTTAGTTTTCTGAATGTTGAGCTTTACACCAACTGTTTCACTCTCCTCTTTCACTTTCATCAAGAGGCTTTTTAGTTCCTCTTCACTTTCTGCCATAAGGGTGGTGTCATCTGCATATCTGAGGTTATTGATATTTCTCCTGGCAATCTTGATTCCAGCTTGTGCCTCTTCCAGCCCATCATTTCTTATGATGTACTCTGCATACAAGTTAAATAAGCAGGGTAAAAATATACTCCTTTTCCTATTGAAACCAGTTTGTTGTTCCATGTCCAGTTCTAACTGTTGCTTGCTGACCTTCATACAGCTTTCTCAAGAGTCAGGTCAGGTGGTCTGGTGTTCCCATCTCTTTCATAATTTTCCACAGTTTATTGTAAGGCACACAGTCAAAGACTTTGGGGTAGTCAATAAAGCAGAATAGATGTTTTTTTTCTGGAACTCATTTGCTTTTTCAACGATCCAGCGGATGTTGGCAATTTGATCTCTGGTTCCTCTGCCTTTTCTAAAACCAGCTTGAACATCTGGAAGTTCACAGTTCACATATTGCTGAAGCCTGGCTTGGAGAATTTTGAGCATTACTTTACTAGCATGTGAGATGAGTGCATAGACACAGTGAAATATTTGGTCTTCTGAAATCTGTCATTATTTCATGCCTTTGTGTGCTTTTTTATTTTTCTGTAAAATTCCTTTGTCTTTCTCATCTTTTTCAAAGAGAAAAAGTTTGAGTCATCCTCCAAAAACAAATTTAAATGTCATATCAAATATTTTGCCTTTTATTCCTTGTTTGATTATCAAACACCTGATGTAGGGACCATGCATTTTCTATTCTCCATTGTGCCCACCCAACTTTTCCTGCTGACCAAGAATTAGACACCCCATAGCTATTTTGTAGAATGATTTTCTTCTCAAGGATTACATATCAGACCAGTCAGCTCTTTGTGACATTTACTCCAAATTGGGCTCACTGTTGTATGTCTTCAAAAAAGCTGAACATCTTCCTAACATAAGTACATATGGCCTAAATTTATTTCTATCATTCTCCTTGTTTCTTTTCTTTTATTGTACTCTTTCTACCTTTAAAATTGTTTTCCTGTTACTTCCTTAAATGTGAATAATTATATATGATATTTCAAGTACTAAATATTATCAAGTCGACTAGGTAATGTCAACTTGAATTTGAATATAATGGGATACTGCTAAGAAGAGCCTATAGACAGAGACTGAAGTTTCTGAAATTCTTTTGGGATTTTGACAAAGCCTATTTAAATAATATATATTTTTATCATTATTTCTAAATGGTAACTTTGTGAAAAGTGTACCTGAAAAGTTAGATCCATCTTCCATTGTTTCATTCATAGTTAATTCATTTGCAAATTAATTGTAATTTTTGAATAATATTACACATATTTTTAGCTAATTTTCACTCTGCTAGGAAAAAGACTGGATTGCCTTTTGACATAAAAAAAATATATTGTATGTTTTATACTTCTCAAGGTTAAGTTATTTATTTATTTTTTTTGTACTGGTAAACATATGCAATGGTATGTTATGGAAATTTTTCAAAGTGTATAAAGTTTGATGATCTTCAAATAGATTGTATATTGGACTGTTATGTGAACTAATATTAGTTTCTAAATATCATTCTCAAATATACAGAAAGAACTTCTCTGGTGGCTCAGTGGTAAATAATCCACCTGCCATTGCAAGAGATGCAGGTTCAATTCCTGAGTCAGGAAGATCCCTTGGAGAAAGGAATGGCTACCCATTCTAGTATTCTTGTTGGGAAATCCTATGGACAGAGGAGCCTAGCAGGCTACAGTCTATGGGGTTGTAAAAGAGTTGGGCGTGATTTAATGACTAAACAACAAATATACAGAATCAGATTCTTAAAGACATTAATAACTCCAGAGTGAGGGCAGAAAAAGTTTATAGATGAGCTTGGAGTATCTTTTTTTGTGGAAAAAATTAAATAAGGAAATATTCAAAAATGTTGGAAAGGTATAAAAAATTCAAAGGAGCTAGCATGAATGAGTTTTCATTGACTAAACTGGGATAATTTGGAAATGGATTTAATCCAATAAGATTCTTACAGTCTAAGATACACAGTAATTTTAAATTTGGAGAGAAGGAACTTTTCCCCTTACAGCAAAATGTCAACTAATAACAGCAAAATGACAGCTTTCATTTTGTGACAATCATGGTAACAATGGATTATGGAATAATGGATGTTAAAATTAATGAATGAAACTTTGGTGGTTTACAGGGTATTTATATTGTCTCAAATTATCATTCCATTTCTATTACTTAGTCTTCCACAACTAAGAAGTTACTATATAGAGCGAAATCTGGATGATGCTATTTAAACAAGTGACCAAAATTACATCACGAACACAGGACTGATTTAAATATCATATGTTTCTTGATATGTTGCACTAAACAAGTGAACTTATTTAGTATTATGGTCCAAAATGAATATCCTGAATGAAATGATAAGAAACCAACAGACACACCCGAACTGTATGACATTATACAATAATAAATGATGTAATAGTTCAGTTCAATTCAGTGGCTCAGTCGTGTCCAACTTTTTGTGATGCCATAGACTGTAGCATGCCAGGTCTCTCTATTCATCACCAACTCCTGGAGTTTACTCAAACTCCATTGAGTCGGTCATCCCATCCAACCATGGCATCCAACAGCAAAATCAGATTAATTTTATTCTTTGCAGCCAAAGATGGAAAAAATTCTATACAGTCAGCAAAAACAAGATCAGAAGCTGACTGTGGCTCAGATCATGAACTCCTTATTGCCAAATTCAGACTTGAATAAAGTATAGAAAACCACTAGACCATTCAGATATGACCTAAATAAAATCCCTTAAGATTATACAGTGAAAGTGAGATAAATTTAAGGGACTAGATCTGATAGACAGAGTGCCTGATGAACTATTGTTGGAGGTCCATGACATTGTACAGGAGACAGGGATCAAGACCATACCCAAGAAAAAGAAATGCAAAAAAAAAAAAAAAGGTGTATAGTCTTAAAAATATCCAAGTTTTGAAAACCATAACTGATAACTCAAATAAAATTAAAGGAGATAAAGGAAAAAGTGATAAATAAATTCAGTGTGTGATATTGGATGAGAAACATTCTAAGAGAGAAATTTTGGGTGAAATTGGCAAAATTTCAGTAAATTTATATTTTGGATCATAATATGGTCTCCATATAAAATTTTGCGATTTTCATAGCTTTATCATAATTATATAATTTTTTTCCTCAAATATGCATTGAGGTATTTAGGAGAAAGTTATCAATGTTTGCAAGTTATTCTCAAACGGTTCTGAAAATGGTAAAATATACACCGTGAACTTCCAGATGTTCAAGTTGAATTTAGAAAAGGCAGAGGAACCAGAGATCAAGTTGCCAACATCTGCTGGATCATCAAAAAAGCAAGAGAGTTCCAGAAAAACATCTCTTCTGCTTTATTTACTACCCCAAAACCTTTGACTGTGTAGATCAAAATAAACTGTTGAAAATTGTGAAGGAGATGAGAGTACCAGACCACCTGACCTGCGTCTTGATAAATATGTGTGCAGGTCAGGAAACAACAGTTAGAACTGGTCGTGGAACAACAAACTGGTTCCATATCGGGAAAGGAGTACATCAAGGCTGTATATTGTCATGCTGCTTATTTACCTTATATGCAGAGCACATCAAGCGAAACGCTGGGCTGGAGGAAGCACAAGCTGGAATCAAGATTGCCGGGAGAAATATCAATAACCTCAGATATGCAGATGACACCTCCCTTATAGCAGAAAGTGAAGAAGAACTAAAGAGCCTCCTGATGAAAATGAAAGAGGAGAGTGAAAAAATTGGCCTAAATCTCAACATTCAGAATTCTAAGATCATGGCATCTGGTCCCATCACTTCATGGCAAATAGATGGAGAAACAGTGGAAACAGTGACAGACTGTATATGTTTTTGGGCTCCAAAATCACTGCAGATGATGACTGCAGCCATGAAACTAGAAGACATTTTCTCCTTCAAAGAAAAGCTATGACGGAAAGTGAAGTCGCTCAATCGTGTCTGACTCTTTGCAACCCCAAGGACTGTAGCCTGCCAGGCTCCTCTGTCCATGGGATTTTCCAGGCAAGAGTGCTGGAGTGGGTTGCCATTGCCTTCTCCATGGGATCTTCCTGACCCAGCGATGGAACCTGGGTCTGCTGCATTGCGAGCAGATGCTTTACTCTCTGAGCCACCAGGGAAGCCCATGACCAACCTAGACAGCATAATAATAATCAGAGACATTGTTTTGCCAATAAA
This sequence comes from Cephalophus harveyi, assembly GCA_006410635.1. Lineage (NCBI taxonomy): Eukaryota > Metazoa > Chordata > Mammalia > Artiodactyla > Bovidae > Cephalophus > Cephalophus harveyi. The sequence goes on along the minus strand of SJYT01032396.1, from coordinate 103,140 downwards.
GTTCCATCTAGTCAAAGCTTTGGTGTTCCCAGTAGTCATGGATGTATGTGAGAGTTGGACTGTAAAGAAAACTAAGTGCCAAAGAATTGATGCTTTTGAACTTTGGTGTTGGAGAAGACTCTTGAGAGTCCCTTGGACTGCAAGGTGATCCAACCAGTCCATCCGAAAGGAAATCAGTCCTGAATATTCATTGGAAGGACTGATGCTGAAGCTGAAACTCCAATACTTTGGCCACCTGATGGGAAGAACTGACTCATTTGGAAAGACCCTGATGTTGGAAACATTGAAGGCTGGAGGAGAAGGGGACAATAGGGGATGAGATAGTTGGATGGCATCACCGACTCAGTGGACATGACTTTGGGTAAACCTGGTAAGTTGGTGATGCACAAGGATGCTTGATGTCCTGCAATCCATGGGGTCACAAAGAGTTGCACACTACTGTGCAACTGAACTGACTGACTGGTATATATATGTATCTATGTCTATATATGTATATATGTTTGTGTGTTCATTCACTTAGTCTTGTCAGACTCTTTGCAACCCCATGGACTGTAGCTTGCCAGGTTCCTCTCTCCATGGGATTCTCCAGGCGAGAATACAGGAATGGGTTGCCATGTCCTCCTCATCTGTATATATGCATGTACACATATTTATGAGAGAAAGAAAAGGAAAGATAGAATAACTCACATGCAGCAAATATTAGAATAGGTAAAACTCAAGAGTATCAGTAGTTATTTGTTATATGCTTGCAACTGTTCTTTACGTTTAAATATTTCCAGTGGTCATGTATGGATGTGAGAGTTGGACTGTGAAAAAAGCCGAGCGCCGAAGAGTTGATGCTTTTGAACTGTGGTGTTGGAGAAGACTCTTGAGAGTCCCTTGGACTACAAGGAGATCCAATCAGTCCATTCTAAAGGAGATCAGCCCTGGGTGCTCTTTGGAAGGAATGATGCTAAAGCTGAAACTCCAGTACTTTGGCCACCTCATGTGAAGAGTTGACGCATTGGAAAAGACTCTGATGCTGGAAAGGATTGGGGGGCAGGAGGAGAAGGGGACGACAGAGGATGAGATGGCTGGATGGCATCACCGACTTGACGGACGTGAGTTTAAGTTAACTCTGGGAAATGGTGATGGACAGGGAGGCCTGGTGCATTGCAATTCATGGGGTCGCAAAGATTTGGATACGACTTAGCGACTGAATTGAACTGAACTGAACTGAAGATAAATATGCTTGGTTGTATGGTCACTTTATTACTTTAATACTATGCTCATTTTTGATGTGCATAAAGAACTTTTAAGTTATGAGAAAGTTAGTAATAGGAATAATAGTAATAAAGTTTCACATATCAGCAGGAGTGGAATTCAGTGAGATAGAAAGATGTGTCTCTCAGATTTTCCAAATCCCCTTTCCCTTGTACAACTTGCCTAGAAGAACTCTATATACTAAAATTAGCTAGAATGTCATTAATGAGAGCCATGCACATGTCAGCCCAAACTACCTTTAATATTTCATTTACATACCCCAAAACTAGTTTTCTGGCACTGTCATCAGAAGGGAACTGCCTTCATGCACATGAAAATGCAGTAAGCTAATTGTAAACCTTGAGACTAGGCTCCTCTGTCCATGGGATTTTCCAGGCAAGAGTGCTGGAGTGGGTTGCCATTGCCTTCTCCATGGGATCTTCCTGACCCAGCGATGGAACTTGGGTCTGCTGCATTGCGAGCAGATGCTTTACTCTCTGAGCCACCAGGGAAGCCCATGACCAACCTAGACAGCATAATAATAATCAGAGACATTGTTTTGCCAATAAAGTTCCATCTAGTCAAAGCTTTGGTGTTCCCAGTAGTCATGGATGTATGTGAGAGTTGGACTGTAAAGAAAACTAAGTGCCAAAGAATTGATGCTTTTGAACTTTGGTGTTGGAGAAGACTCTTGAGAGTCCCTTGGACTGCAAGGTGATCCAACCAGTCCATCCGAAAGGAAATCAGTCCTGAATATTCATTGGAAGGACTGATGCTGAAGCTGAAACTCCAATACTTTGGCCACCTGATGGGAAGAACTGACTCATTTGGAAAGACCCTGATGTTGGAAACATTGAAGGCTGGAGGAGAAGGGGACAATAGGGGATGAGATAGTTGGATGGCATCACCGACTCAGTGGACATGACTTTGGGTAAACCTGGTAAGTTGGTGATGCACAAGGATGCTTGATGTCCTGCAATCCATGGGGTCACAAAGAGTTGCACACTACTGTGCAACTGAACTGACTGACTGGTATATATATGTATCTATGTCTATATATGTATATATGTTTGTGTGTTCATTCACTTAGTCTTGTCAGACTCTTTGCAACCCCATGGACTGTAGCTTGCCAGGTTCCTCTCTCCATGGGATTCTCCAGGCGAGAATACAGGAATGGGTTGCCATGTCCTCCTCATCTGTATATATGCATGTACACATATTTATGAGAGAAAGAAAAGGAAAGATAGAATAACTCACATGCAGCAAATATTAGAATAGGTAAAACTCAAGAGTATCAGTAGTTATTTGTTATATGCTTGCAACTGTTCTTTACGTTTAAATATTTCCAGTGGTCATGTATGGATGTGAGAGTTGGACTGTGAAAAAAGCCGAGCGCCGAAGAGTTGATGCTTTTGAACTGTGGTGTTGGAGAAGACTCTTGAGAGTCCCTTGGACTACAAGGAGATCCAATCAGTCCATTCTAAAGGAGATCAGCCCTGGGTGCTCTTTGGAAGGAATGATGCTAAAGCTGAAACTCCAGTACTTTGGCCACCTCATGTGAAGAGTTGACGCATTGGAAAAGACTCTGATGCTGGAAAGGATTGGGGGGCAGGAGGAGAAGGGGACGACAGAGGATGAGATGGCTGGATGGCATCACCGACTTGACGGACGTGAGTTTAAGTTAACTCTGGGAAATGGTGATGGACAGGGAGGCCTGGTGCATTGCAATTCATGGGGTCGCAAAGATTTGGATACGACTTAGCGACTGAATTGAACTGAACTGAACTGAAGATAAATATGCTTGGTTGTATGGTCACTTTATTACTTTAATACTATGCTCATTTTTGATGTGCATAAAGAACTTTTAAGTTATGAGAAAGTTAGTAATAGGAATAATAGTAATAAAGTTTCACATATCAGCAGGAGTGGAATTCAGTGAGATAGAAAGATGTGTCTCTCAGATTTTCCAAATCCCCTTTCCCTTGTACAACTTGCCTAGAAGAACTCTATATACTAAAATTAGCTAGAATGTCATTAATGAGAGCCATGCACATGTCAGCCCAAACTACCTTTAATATTTCATTTACATACCCCAAAACTAGTTTTCTGGCACTGTCATCAGAAGGGAACTGCCTTCATGCACATGAAAATGCAGTAAGCTAATTGTAAACCTTGAGACCGTAGGAAAAGAAGAAATAAACATTTACAACAAGATAATTTCCAATGCTATTTCAAGTTATTCCAGATTCATAGTTCATAAATAGATTTGATTGTTTAACAGACTCTCAAAGTTAACTATAAACCAAACACTAATACCATGTTTTTAATTTACACTGGTAATTGCTAGGAACTGGAAATTGATGTTATCATGTTCTTACTAATTACAACATTAATTTCTCTATAATGTATATATATATTTTAATTAATCATCTAATTAATACATGTGAATAGGTACTTCTTCATACTTATAAACAACCTATATAGTAAGATATAGATATATTGCTGTCTCTTATANNNAAATTTAATATCCACTGCTCTTAATCTGTCTCTTATACACATCTAGATGTGTATAAGAGACAGGGTATCAAGCCGCCCTTAAACTATTTTTCTACATACAATTTCTCTATATTCTGACCTATGTTTGAAAAAAAACAAAAATAACTAGATAATATTAATCATGAACATAATGTGCTAGAACTCTCAAGCAAAAATTTAAAGGATAAAGAACATTGCAAGTTTTAGTTAAAAAAAAAATGCATGCCAATATATCTCTCTTTTAATGTATGTGTTTTTATCTTCTTGATTCAGAAATTAATGTTCACTGAACTATAATTACCCACATAAAGTAATAATCCAATGGCTCAGATGGTAAAGAATCCGAGGTGGAAAATTGACAATGATCATTCTAATTAAATAAATTAAATTGGATACCTCGATAATCTCTCCTCATTAATATTAAATAAAATCTGAATTATTCAGTTTATTGTCAGCATTAGTCATCATCGAGGGAAACTTGATTGTGTCAGCCTTACTCAAAATGTGGACATATTCAGTTTCAGTCCATGAAGACACTCTGTTCTATTTTCTGATACAATGTTAGATACAGAACCTGATCAGCATGTGTTTGAGCATTGCAAAGTTAAGATCCCAATACTTTTTGCCATATGAATGACGGGTAATGCCTAACACCAGGTATCTTTTCAGCTGTGACCTGCCGTCTAGCCTGTCAAATGGTTTAATCAAAAAGTCAGTATGATGTGCTGTTCACTTCCGTGAGAGAAATGCCTCAAGTCATAAAATTTTGTAACCCCCTCTGGTGGTTACAAAAAGCTATTTCACAAGGTATTTTGTTCTCTTATTCATCTTTGCTAATGGCAGGTTTATATAAGGCTCATTTTAATAATCATTAGACACTTTTAGCAGTTTTCTTTATGTATTTATTAGCAGACTCATTATGTGATCTTATAGATGGCATTAAATTATCAAAGAATCCCATTTCTTATTTAGCCTAAATTATTTGGTTGGTCTATTTAGGTTTAGCAATCAGGTCTAAGAGGTATGCTAAACAAGCACAACATTCTATTTTCTTATTAATTTCAACTTTTGAGGCAACTCTAAAAATAAATGCAAAGTCCCCAAATTGGGAGAATGAAATCCTCAGCTTACTGGGGTAGCTAAGATGACCATGCCACAGATATTATGCAGTGTAAATAACTTGGGCTTCCCTAGTAGCTCAGATGGTAAAGAATCTGCCTGATATGTGGGAGATAACTTACTTTTTCAGGAACTTCATAAATAGAAATGTATTTCCTCTGCTACCACTTCTTTGCTAAAACTTTTTTAGACAGATCATCAACAGAATGAAAACTGAATGAATGCTGTTTTCCTGCTTTTATACGTTGATGTTAAGAACTAGGAAAAGGGTATATTTAAACGTCTATATTGAAAGTGACATTGAAAGTTAGGAGACCATTATAATTATGTGACAAACTGAAACATAACTGAATATTTAGAATTAAATTCTTGAATTATATGAGAAAAGGGATCCAATTAAAGTCAGATTTCTTTCTTTCCAGTAGAAATGGATTCAGATCAGAGGCTATCAAATTTACTTGTGCTTATGGAACTTGTTAAAAAAATTTAAAGAAAGAACTTTGGTCCCCTTATCCAGAAATTTGGATTCTGTAGGTGAGGTTTCACCAATGTTTCTCTTTTGTCTATTCCAGAGACAGGAGACTTTTATTTTTACCCCCTTAAAGTTATGTGATATGATAACTGGTTCTAACTGATCAGACATGACAACTGTGGCACTCAGGGCTGAAGCATTTAATTGAAAGTTATTTGTTCTTCTCTCACAATAAACTGGGGCAGAGGTCTTCCCTCATATGATGACTACATTAATCACTTTAGATGAGTAAATAAACTTTCTTTTTTAAAGCAACTATGATTTTGGGCACTGTGTGTTAATCAGTTCAGTTCAGTTCAGTCGCTCAGTCATGTCCACCTCTTTTCAATCCCATGAATCACAGCACGCCAGGCCTCCCTGTCCATCACTGACTCCCGGACTTCACTCAAACTCACATCCTTCGAGTTGGTGATGCCATCCAGCCATCTCATCCTCTGTCGTCCCCTTTTCCTCCTGCTCCCAAACCCTCCCAGCAGCAGAGTCTTTTCCAATGAGTCAACTCTTCGCATGAGGTGGCCAAAGTACTGGAGTTTCAGCTTTAGCATCATTCCCTCCAAAGAAATCCCAGGGCTCATCTCCTTCAGAATGGACTGGTTGGATCTCCTTGCAGTCCAAGGGACTCTCAAGAGTCTTCTCCAACACCACAGTTCAAAAGCATCAATCTCCTAATAGCAGACTAGAAGTAGAATTGGACTTAACAGTCAGCATTTTTAAAAGTATCCCCAGTTACACATTATGCATGTAATTTATGGGTCACATTTTAAGAGATATTCCTGATTTAGACCACCTCTTTGTGACTTCAAATTTTTTCAACTATATGATTATAGTAGAAATCTGATAACTTGAAATTTAATATCCACTGCTCTTAATTAGGTTTTGCTGTAAACATATTAGAGAAATTTCACCTAAAATATCTGGAGAAGGCAATGGCAACCCACTCCAGTACTCTTGCCTGGAAAATCCCATGGACATAGAGCCTGGTAGGTTGCATTCCATGTGGTCACGAAGAGTCAGACATGACTGAGTGACTTCACTTTCACTTTTCACTTTCCTGCATTGGAGAAGGAAATGGCAACCCAGTAGAGTGTTCTTGCCTGAAGAATTCCAGGGACAGCTGAGCCTGGTGGGTTGCCGTCTATGGGGTCCAACACAACTGAAGCGAGTTAGTAACGGCAGCAGTACTTGAAATAGCAGGTCAAATATCTTTATTTATTTAATTCAAGAAATTTATTCAGGATGTTCAGGCCTGCTTTAGTTTAGCCTTTCACAGGTATAAAATGGTCTCAGGGTCTTTATTTTATTTTAGATGTTATTTTATTTTATTCCTTTAATGACTATTTTTCAGAAGTTTTCAGTTGACTACACAATTGCGAGGGAGGTACAGATATTTATCATAAACTACCTGTCCCGACACACGCATGGTCTCCCCCATAATTCACATTACCTAGATAGCATATTGAAAAGCAGAGACATTACTTTGCCAACAAAGGTCCATCTAGTCAAGGCGATGGTTTTTACAGTGGTCATGTATGGACGTGAGAGTTGGACTGTGAAGAAAGCTGAGTGCTTTTGAACTGTGGAGCTGGAGAAGACTCCTGAGAGTCTCTTGGACTGCCAGGAGATCCAACCAGTCCATTCTGAAGGAGATTAGCCCCGGGTGTTCTTTGGAGGGAATTGTGCTAAAGCTGAAAGTCCAGTACTTCGGCCACCTCGTGCTAAGAGTTGACTCATTGGAAGACTCTGACGCTGGGAGGGATTGGGGTCAGGAGGCAAAGGGGACGACAGAGGATGAGATGGCTGGATGGCATCACCGACTCAATGGACTTGAGTTTGAGTGAACTCCAGGAGTTGGTGATGGACAGGGAGGCATGGCGTGCTGCAATTCATGGGGTCACGAAGAGTCGGACGGGACTGAGCAACTGAACTGAACCAGAATAGTAAATTTTTACCAAGGATGAATCTATATTGATGCATCATAATCCAAAGTCCATAGTGTACCTAAGAGTTCACTTTTGTGCTATATATTCAATCAGTTCAGTTCACTCAGTCGTGTCTGACTCTTTGCGACCCCATGAATCGCAGCACGCCAGGCTTCCCTGCCCATCATAATGACGCATCTACCATTACTATTTTCATTGTGCTAAAACTCATCTCTTCTCTGCCTACTCATTTCTAACCCTTATTCACCAAATACTAATCTTTTTATTATCTCCATAGTTTTTGCCTTTTCTAGTATGTCATATTGTTGGAATCATAGAATATGTAGCCTTTGCAGATTGGCTTCTTTCACTTAACAATACGTTTTTAAGATTCCTCTGTATCTTTTCATAGCTTGATAGCTCATGTCTTTTCAGTGCTGAATGACATTTTATTGTTTGGATGTATCACACTTTATTTATCCATTCACGTGCTAAAGAACTTGGTTGCTTCCAAGTTTTGGCAATTATGAATAAAACTGCTATAAACATCCATATGCATAGTTTTATGTGGATATAACTTTTCAATGCTTGTGGTAAATACCAAGCAGTGTGATGGTTGAACCCTATGTTAATATATGGTTAGTTTTGAAAGAAACTGCCAAGCTGTGGCATTATATAATATTGCATTTTCATCAGCAATAAATGAGTTCCTTTTTCTCTATATTCTGGCCAGCATTTAATACTGCTAGTGATCTAGATTTTGGCCATTTAGTGGTATCTCATTGTTGTAATTTGCATTTCCTTGATGACAAACGACATGGAGCATCTTTTCATGTGCTTATTATTTTCTCCCAGTCTATGACTTTTCTTCTCATTCTCTTGATACATTTTTTCTCAAAGCAGAAGTTTTTCACTTTAATGAAGTCCAGATTATCATTTTTTTTTTCATGGATTGTGTCTGTTGCTGTACCTAAAAAAGCATGGCATTGTCAGTCTCAACTTTCCAATGTCTTGTCAGTCTAGAACATGAGTTAAAATATATTCTTTTCCAAGGCAACACACTCATAAAATTATGCATAGACTTTGCTCACTCTCTCAGTTATGCCACATGTTTCTTGAAGTGCTAGCTGTGTGATAAACCCTAATATAGTCTGTGTGGAAAGAATAGCAATTCACATGTCAAAAATCTGCTTGTTTTAGACTCCAGATTCACAGGTAAATTAAAGCCCTTTCTAAGATTTGTTCTAAAATACATTGCCAGTTCAAACCTAATGGTTCTAGACAATTAGATGCTTTTTCACTTTATTTGATATATGGGACCAATGATTTAGTGGCGTGCCCTGGAACAAAATGTCTCTTCTGTTTTAGTTTTTCTCACTGAATGACACATTGGTGGCCTGAAGGAGAAATCTAATTCCCAAGATTTTTTTGTATTTGTAGTAGCAAATTTACTCTTTTACAGTTGGGAGAATATTGACTAGATTTATTATTGATATTCTTGAAAAAAAAATAAAACTTTTTAAGAACCTTAGAAAAAAGTAGCAAAGGCAGCCTGGAATTAAATATTTGTCTTGGTTGATCTGTAGATATTTTTAGACCTGGCTGGGATATAATTGCTTTTTGAATATACATAAAGGAAATTCCACATTTTCTAGTATTTTCATTCTTAAATAATTTGCTTTTCAATTCCTGATAAATTTCACCAAGCAACAAGAATACCTTTGGTGAACTGGTTTCCTATATCAGAGCATCTGGTTCTGTTATTTTCTATCTTTCTATTAAATCAACATAAAGCCATATTTCTGAAGCATATTATTTAATTTCCGAGGTACAGCACTTACCCAAATTACTTTATAGTATACAGCTGCTGATGCTGCTGCTAAGTCGCTTCAGTCGTGTCCAACTCTGTGCGACCCCATAGATGGTAGCCCACCAGACTCCCCCATCCCTGGGATTCTCCAGGCAAGAACACTGGAGTGCGTTGCCATTTCCTTCTCCAATGCATGAAAGTGAAAAGTGAAGTGAAGTCGCTCAGTCGTGTCCAACCCTCAGCGACCCTGTGGACTGCAGCCTTCCAGGCTCCTCCGTCCATAGGATTTTCCAGGCAATAGTACTGGAGTGGGGTGCCATTGCCTTCTCCAATAGTATATAGCTATAATTTTAGTAAGTAATGAGTATATGAAATTCCTCAATTTATTTTTTTCTGTACATTATTAGCATGAGGGTATAAATAATCCTTTGAGATGCTTTTCTGCTCTCTCGGAGTAACTGACTAGTGATTACTATGGAAGCAGCTATGAGCTAATGCCTCCCTGTGGTTATCTTGGGGCTCTACTAATACTTCATTCTATCTCCCATGTGTGCATGTTGAGTTGCTTCAGTTGTGTCTGACTCTTTGTGACCTAAAAAACTATAGCCCACTAAGTTCTTCTGTCTATGGGGATTCTCCAGGCAAGAATATTGGAGTGAGTTGTCCCAACCCAGGGATTGAATCCGTGTTTCTTGTGGCTCACAGTGTGGATGCTTCACCACTGAGACACCAGGGAAGCCCTCTGTCTCCCAAGGGATATCTAATTTTATAACAAAAAATAAAGTTCATTTTTTGCTAAAAACGCTGTAGGGAGATAAGGAAATACATTCATTAACCCATTCATTGAGTAAATATTTATTAAATCTCCTTCACATGTTAGGATACAAGAATTAATAGAATAAGCTAGATGGTAAGATGAATAAACTGTTTTAATGAATGATGATGGACAATGACAATAAAAATCAATCAATATTATATCACAAGTGACAATAGTTCTGAAAAAAATAAAATAAATGACAAATGTCACAATGGGTGGTGAAATTTGATAACTATCAAGGAAGTCCGCTCAGTTATTTGAATAAATAACTGAAGGTAGTGACCAGCAAGCCTTGTAGATATCTGAGACAGAGGATAAGATGCCACGCTGGGCTTGAGTTTTGTGTGTACTTTGAATATT
>SJYT01032396.1:30309-92633 GCA_006410635.1 Cephalophus harveyi | reverse complement strand
TTGAATATTTAGAAAATTGCAATGGCTATAGTGTGGCTAGAACAGAATGAACTATTATGGAGAAAGGTAAGAAATGAGATCAGAAAGTTGGTTGGGGTAAAATCATTTATTAACTTTCAGGGCATATTGAGTATTTGAATTTCACTCATTTTAAGAGGCAAAGTCTTAACTCCTTGAGGAGTGAAGTACAGTAGAAAATTAGAACAATAATAAAATTTCCAATAAGACAACAATTTTTTTCAGTTATTAATTCTCAATGTGCTCCATTTCTCCTCCAGGTCTTATTCACAGAGGTTCTACAAATCCCTTCTATCATCCCTCCCCACAATTATATTCTGTTTTAGCTCATATTTTTCCACCAGCACAATAACAGTCTAAAATTGTGGGGATAAAAATTATTTTTCAAGATTAGCTTTTAGCTGTCTCTCTGAACTCCTGCCTCCTTCTAAGCATTTTATCACATTATTTATGTTCCAAATCCAAAATGCAAAATGAAACAATCCGTTAAAATGGTATTTTTCTTTTGGAGGGGGATTATAGTTCAGAGAATAAGATTTTTTTAATACTTTTATGTTACTCTCTGCCCCATTTTCTTAGGAAATTTTTCTTAAGGTTTCTGATGGTTTAATGTTTCTATATGAGGCTTCTGTGTTTTTATGCTTAGCCTTTTAATAACTTTGGGGACGTGAGATGAAATGAATTGAAATGATTGCTGAAGGCCTAGAACCTCAGTTTTGTGACTGACAAAAATATTAAGTGGTCAAAATTTTAATTAAGCTTTATTGATTCCATTGATCTTAATCTACATCAGACACAGGTAGAATTGACCTGTGAATACATTTCATTACTTGTACACTTTATTTTCTAGGTCTGCATTGCATAGTGGGATTGGTTGGATATATATATAATCTTCTAGAATATTATCACCTATCAAAATATTTGTTCAATAATAAAATGTTAGAATAACTTTCTGTGAAATTTTGAAAGATAGGGTTTCATGAATGAATAGCAGCTATTGTATTTACCTTGTCTCTAAGACAAGTAACAGAAGGACTTTGTGTCATTCAGTATGAAAATGTAATTTAATCCAATGAGATAAAAATCAGTTTTTCTTTTTCAAAGTTTCAAAGTAGTTAAATATCACCTGTCCTGCTTAATTAGTTTTTGAAATTTGTACAAACTCACCTTTAAACTTCAAAATAATACAGCTTTTGTTTGAGCTTCAGATTTCTTTTCTGTGTTCTAATTACATTTTGTTTTACCTGGCTAGAGAGAGGAAGGGAAAACTTTTTCTGCAGAGAAACTACATGGTTTTAATGCTGGTGCATAGGATTTTCAGGCTCCAGTAGTCAGAACAACCTTCTGCTACATTCTTGACTGCAATAGTCAATAAATAAAGATTTGTTGGCAAACCACAAATTTACAACAAATCCACCATGCATTTGGAAAAAGGTTGAGAATATTTGAAAGTTATATTGTTGTTGGTTTTTATGAAAGCTGAAAGAGGAAACTTTGCTATTGGTTACTGGCATGTTTGAGCAATTTAAGAATTCAAAACCCGATATGTAAAATGAATCAGGTAAATTTTAGAAAGGAGATAGATGTGATGGACACATACAAATGTACACATCATATGATCTAGTACTTTTAGGACAAAATATACTCAAGTTTAAGAAGAAAGAAGCCCTCTTTATTATTGCTAATGTTAGTTTTTCTCAGTAGGGCAATACATCTAGAAATAGAGAGTTACAACCCAGATTTTCCTTCAAAAAATAATACATTTCCCTGGCTTGTAGAATGCTATCTGCTGACAGCCTTATGCTATCAAAACTTTTAGGATGGTATCTGCTGTGGAGTACCCGGCTCATGCTCATGCCCCTCCTGGGGTGACTAATGATTGATGGGGGGACATAAAAGGGGTGTTTAAGGGGTTCCTCATTCCTGCTCAGCACAGAACAACTTAGATGGATCATTACAACTCCAGATCTTCTAACGGGTAGGTTATGGCTATTGAGCTACCCTAACTTCCCTAGCTCCCTTTCCCTTTTTCTGTCGGTATTGATAGCAACAGTTTATTTCTAATAAATATCTTAATGCTGGACTCTTACTCACATTTGACTTCCTTAAGAATATGACTTAGGGCAGGATTACTGTCCAGTCTCCAGGAATTAAAATGGTTCTTGAAAGACATGTGCATCTATAAGAATGATTTTTATGTGTGTTGTCAGCCAAATGTTTTATATTTGGCTACAGATTATAGTAAAAAACTGATAACAATAAATTCCACAAAGTTTTCCTAGAATGTACTGCTATTTCTCTGGGACTATAAGTATTTTCAGCTTTAAATTAATAAAACAAATTTAAATTAATTAATTAATCTTAGATAACAGGATTAGATAATTAAGTAAAACTCTCTGGATACTAATTAGATACTTTAAGAGTGAAAAATGTATAATTATTAAGAAAATGATCTTTTGTGTTAGTTTGATTTTGTTCAAAAAATAGATTTGCCCCTTGATTATAATAAGCCCTTGGCAAGTTTGTTGCCTGTTTCCTCTTCCATAAAATGTGGATAAGAGAAAACCAGAAGTATAATTTATATGATAGAAGCACATAATGTATACAAAGTTTTATATGATACGTGGCTCATAGTAAGCTCTCAATACATATTATCTACTTTTTTTTTTTTAAAGAAGAGGATGTGTGTGTGCTCAGTTGCTCAGTCATGTCTGACTTTTTGTGGCTCCATGGGCTATAGTCCACCAGGCTCCTCTGCCCATGGAATTTTCCAGACAAAAATACTGGAGTGGGGTGCCATTTCCTACTCCAGTGGATCTTTCCAATCCAGGGATCAAACCCATGTCTTTTGCATATCCTGCATTGGCAGGAGATTCTTTATACTAGCACCACTGGGAAGCCCAAAAAAGGAGAGAAAGTGAAATACAAACTTCATTAATACTAATTCTTTATGCTTACAAAAATGGAGTTCATAACATACAAAAACCATGATAATCCATTATTAGATAGCAGTGCTAGCTCTTTCCAATGACAGAGACAAAGGTAAAATACACTGATAAGTCTTCCATTCAACTTAGGTTTAAGGAATTATAAATAAGGGCATATTTTTTTCCTGACTAAAATATGTGTGTGTTGGTAGAGCAGAAAGTTCATCTCATTCTACAAACTCATTTAAGATATTTGTTTATTATTACTGTTCCTTCTAAATTGCCATCAAAATGACTAAATAAAAATGCAAAATTTGGGGGGAGAAATTTATAGATGCATTAGAAATCAACAAGGGTATTCTACTGGTATTCTCCATTTGCCCCATACTCCCATCCTCTGATATTTTCCACCTTACTCTGCAACTAAGAGGCTGCATTCCAAGGACAACATGACAAGAATTTCCTTACCAGTCGGCTTTCTGGAAGTTCAGGCAGTGGGATGTACCTTCAAGTTATGGGGGTTACAGTGAAGAGAGAGTTTGAATTTTTTTTTTTCTTGTAAATGGATTTTTGTTTATTCATTTTGTTCCTTTCCTAATTCTGCACTACATCTCAAGCATTTGCTGCTTCCCTCCTAGACTGTAACTCTTTTTCCAAAGTGCTGGCCCTCATTCACCTCCAGTAATCATAGTTCTTCCCTATGACCACTCAGCCCTGGGATACTTTGGATTTTGCTCTAATTTTTTTTTTTTTTGAGATTTTTTTCTTTTTTATTTATTTTTTTAACTTTACAATATATTTCTAATTGTTGATTACCTCACAACCCTTTGCTTATTTCTTTGCCTGTGAAAAGGAGGCTTGTCTTAGAATCCTTTAATTTGAATCATTTGAAGTGAATTCAGTTTTCTTTGTGACTCAGCACAATAACATGCCATCTTTTATTATGTATATGAACATTTGTTGACTTTTTATTGTTATACTACAAGCACTTTTATACGTGGTAATTAGACTAATTACTGATACATGGTAGTTACCAAACTAGTTCAGCTGAACTATTTCAAATCCTAAAATATGATGTTGTTGAAGTGCTGCCCTCACTATGCCAGTAAATTTGGAAAACATTACTGGCAAAATAAGCAAGGGGTTGTGAGGTAATTAACAATTAGAAATAGCAAAATCCAAACTATCCCAGGGCTGAGTGGACATAGGGAAGAACTATGATTACTGGAGGTGAGTGAGGGCCACAGGACTGGAAAAGGTTGGTTTTATTTTCATCCCAAAGAAGGGCAATGACAATGTTCAAACTAATGCACAATTGCACTCATTTCACACATCAACTTCCCTGGTGGCTCAGACAGTAAAACGTCTGCCTACATTGTGGGAGACTTGGATTCAATCCCTGGGTTGGAAGATCTCCTGAAGAAGGAAATAGCAAACCACTCCAGTATTCTTGCATGGAAAATCTCATGGACTGAAGAACCTGGTAGGCTATCGTCCATGGGATCGCAAAGAGTCGGGCACAATTGAGCAACTTCACTTCACTTCACACATTAGTAAAATAATGCACTAAATTCTCCAGGCTAGGTTTCAAGTGTACGTGAACTGAGACCTTTCAGACACATAAGCTGGATTTAGAAAAGACAAAGGAATCAGAGATCAAAATGCCAACATCCTTTGGATAATAGAAAGGGCAAGTGAATTCCAGAAAACATCTGCTTCACTGACTATGCAAAAGCCTTTGACTATTTGGATCACAGCAAACTGTGGAAAATTCTTCAATAGATGGGAATACCAAAACACATAACCTGACTCCTGAGAAACCTGTACACAGGTTAAGAAGTGACAGTTAGAACCAGACATGGAACAATGCATGGGTTCAAAATTGGGAAAGGAGTACATCAAGGCTTTATATTGTCAACCTGTTTATTTAACTTGTATACAGAATACATCACACAAAATGCAGGGCTGGATGAAGTACAAGCTGGAAGATTGCCAGGAGAAATATCAATAACTTAGGATATGCAGATGACAACACCTTTATGGCAGAAAGTGGAGAGGAACTAAAGAGTCTCTTGAAGAAGGTGAAAGAGGAGCATGAAAAACCTGGCTTAAAATTCAGCATTCAAGAGAACAAGATGGTGGAGGAGTAGATGGACATGGAGTACATTTCTCTCCAACGGTACATCAGGAATACACCTTCAGGCACAGAAATGCATGCAGAACACCAGCTGAGAGCAGACAGGAATACCTGACCAGCAGAAAAGAATACATGGACCCATGGAAAACTCGGTAGGATGAAGGAACTAGGGAGAAAACATGACTGTTAGTAGCACCGGACCTGCCCTCTGCAGGTTGGGAAACTGAAGTAGGAGTCTGATCCCCACATTGGGGTAATTGTCTGAGTCAGAGGAGAAACATTTAAGGCTGAAAGTGAAACAGCTAATCTGTGGCAGCCTAAATAGAATGAGAATCAGTCATTGCTGCAGCTGTACATACCCTGGAAAGGGACACAGGTCCCCTAGAAGGTACAGTGGCTGGAAACTGAAGTTTAGGGTTTGTGGAGCAATCCCAGGACAAATGCTTCTGTTGACAGTGGAGAGATGGATCAAGGGGATGTGAAGGAGGAGATTGTTGTGGGAAATGCCTGTGGAGGAAAGCCAGGCAGCCATGGAAGAAAGGCAATACTGCTGAGTCATGCATAGTTAGTGGAGCAATCACCATAGCCTCTCTCTCCCCAAACACCAGCATGGGCAGCTGAACAATATAGAGACTGGCTCATCAAACGCATGACACACTGAACTACAGAGTAGGACCCCACACAGGGTGGCCCTTTAAGTGCCTGACACACAAAATTAAAGAGTAGTATCCCAGCCAGAATGAAATTAGAACATTTCCTAACACCATACATAACTCAAAATGGATTAAAGACCTAAATGTAAGACCGGAAACTGTAAAACTGTAAGAGGAAAACATAGAATACTTGATGACATATATCAAAGCAAAACCCTCTATGACCCACCTCCTGGAGTAATGGGAATAAAAACACAAGTAGGACCTGATTAAACTTAAAAGCTTTCCATAGCAAAGGAAACTGAAAGCAAGGTGAAAAGACAGTCCTCAGAATGGGAGAAAATAATAGCAAATGAAACAACTGACAAAGGATTAATTTCCAATATATACAAGCAGCTCATACAACTCAATACCAGAAAAATAGACAGCCCAATCAAAAAAAATGGGGAAAAGACCTAAACAGACATTTCCCCAAAGACATACAGATGGCTAACAAACACATGAAGAGATGCTCAACATCGCTCATTATTAGAGAAGTGCAAATCAAAACTAGAATGAGGTATCACCAGACACCAGTCAGAATGGCCATCATAAAAAAGTCTACAAATGATAAATGCTGGAGACAGTGTGGATAAAAGGGAACACTCTTGCACTGTTGGTGGGAATGTAAATTGATATAGCCACTATGGAAGATAGTATGGAGATTACTTAAAGAATTAGGAATAAAAGCACCATATGACCCAGCAATCCGACTCCTAGGCATATACCCTGAGGAAACCAAAATTGAAAAAGACACATGTATCCCATTGTTCATCGCAACACTATTTAGAATTGCTAGAGCATGGAAGCAACCTAGATGTCTATCAACAGACGAATGGATAAAGAAGTAGTAGTACATATACACAATGGGACATTCAGTTCGGTTCAGTTCAGTTGCTCAGTCATGTCTGACTCTTTGAATTGCAACACGCCAGGCCTCCTTGGTCATAAAAAGAACACATTTGAGTCAGTTCTAATGAGGTGGATGAACCTAAAACATATTATACAGAGTGAAGTAAGTCAGAAAGAGAAAGATAAATATTGTATTCTAATGCATAAATATATGGAATCTAGAAAAATGGTACTAAAAACTTAATTATAGGGCAGCAATGGAGAAACAGATGTAGAGAACAGACTTATGGACATGAGGAGAGGGGAGGAGTGGGTGAGATGTATGGAAAGAGTAACATGGAAACTTACATTAGCATTTGTAAAATAGATAGCCAATGGGAATTTGCTGTATGGCTCAGGAAACACAAACCGGGACTCTGTATCAACCTAGAGGGGTAGGATGGGGAGGGAGAAGGGTGGGAGGTTCAGAAGGGAGGGGATATATGCATACCTATGGCTGATTCATGTTGACATTTGACAGAAAACAACAAAAGTCTGTAAAGCAATTATCCTTCAGTTCAGTTCAGTCCAGTCACTCAGTAGTGTCCGACTCTTTTGTGATCCCATGAACCACAGCATACCAGGCCTCCCTGTCCATCACCAACTCCCAGAGTCCATCAAAACCCATGTGCATTGAGTCGGTGATGCCATCCAACCATCTAATCCTCTGTCTTCCCCTTCTCCTCCTGCCTTCAATCTTTCCCAGACAACAGGGTTTTTTCCAATGAGTCAGCTATTCACATCAGGTGGCCAAAATATTGGTTTTTCAGCTTCAACATCAGTCCTTCCAATGAACACCCAGGACTGATCATAAATTAATTAAAAGAACAAAACAAAACATTCAAAAAATGAATATCAGGGCATCTAGTCCTGTCACTTCATGGCAAACAGATGAGGAAACAATGGTAAGAATGACAGACTTCATTTTCTTGGGTTCCAATGTCACTGTGGACAATGACTGCAGCTATGAAATTAAAAGACTGTGATTCTTGGAAGAAAAGCTATGGGAAACCTAGACAGTGTATTGAAAAGCAGAGTTATTTCTTTTTTGACCAAGGTTTATATAGTCAAAGCTATAGTTTTTCCAGTAGTCATGTATGGATGTGAGAGTTGGGCCACAAAGAAGGCTGAGCACTGAAGAATGGATCTTCTGCACTGTGATTTTGGAGAAGACTCTTGAGAGTCCCTTGTGCTGCATGGAGATCAAACCAGTCAACCCTGAAGGAAGTCAACCCTTAATATTCATGGGTAGTACCAATGCTGAAGCAGAAGCTCCAATATTTTGGACACTTAATTCGACTCATTGGAAAAGACCCTGATGTTGGGAAAGATTGAAGGCAGGAGGAGAAGCAGTTTAACAGAGGATGAGATGGTTGGATGGCATCACTGACTTAATTTCCATGAGTTTGGCCAAACTCCAGATGGTTAAGGAAAGGAAGCCTGCTGTGTGACAGTCCATGGGGTGGCAAAGTGTTGATCATGACTTAGTGACTGAACAACAACAAATTAGACTAATACAGATTTCCCACCCCCTTTCATTCTTTGAACTTAAAATGTTGCACACATTACACTCAATAAATAACTCTATGATAACAGATACAATTTGGGCTTCCCTGGTAGCTCAAACTGGTAAAGAATCTGCCTGTAATATGGAAGACCTGGGTTCGAGTCCTAGATTGCAAAGATCTCCCAGAGGAAGGGCATGGCAACCCACTCTACTATTCTTTCCTGAAGAATCTCCATGGACAGAAGAACTTGGTAGGCTATAGTCTATGGGTTCACAAAGAGTCAGACACGACTGAGCAACTAATCACAGCACCAAGACTAAAATTTAGCTTATTATCTTTTAGTGTAATATCTTTTTATATTGGAATAATATAGCAGGAGATATGGGTTGGGCTTCCCTGTTGCCTCAGTGGTAAAGAACCTCGCTGCCAATGCAGGAGATATGGGTTTGATACCTGCATTGGGAAGAAAAAGGCAACCCACTCCAGTATTCTTGCCTGGGAATCCCATGAATAGAGGGACCTGGCAAACTACAGTGCACGAGGTTGCAAAACAAACATTACAGGTATTTACTTCTCTGCTATATGTCTATGGTTCTTTGGTTCTCTCAAACTGGTGTGCTCAACTTGAAGAAAACTACTTTTTAAACTTCATTTAAGTTAAAACAACTTTATACATAATAAATCTGTTTCTAAAAATAATAGTAAAATATGCCACCAACCCAAAAGCCAAAAATAACAGAGTTTACAGCTACTATCAAAATGAACTTTATTTGCCTGAGAAATCTTGAGTCAATGTTCTTTTAATTTCCTGGATAGGAGCAGATTTGATTATTGATTACAATCCATATTGTTTTCTAAAAGAATTTTAGTCTGCTCTTTATATAATGCATGTTGTTTTCTTAAAGAATTTTAGTCTGCTTTTTATGTTCAAATATAGATAAATTGTAAACTAGGTTGTCTGCAATTATAAGATGGTAATAGAGTGGTGTGTTACATGTTCACTATTCCTTGGAAAGATTCATAAGAAAAATCACTATGGTGACTTGGGCTAGAAACACAAAGACATTAGATGCCAAAAAATACAATTTTTTTTTTAACAATAGTTAAAATTAAAAATATACCACTTTCAGATCTCACATTCTTATTGCATTCAATATAGTTATCCAGATTAAATTTGCTATCAGAAAGCCTTAAAATCCAACTCAATGAGATGCTCACCAAATTAGATATTCACTTAGTGAAAATCATAAATAATGAGAAATAAAACACATTGGTAATAAACAGAAAACCAAGAATAGTTATTTCTTTGTCATCATTTCTATTTAAATAACAATATTTTAAACAATGGAAAAAACAAAAGATACAAATAAGTACAACCTCTAAACAGTTTTCAAGACAAAATAATGGTAAAATGAAGTTTTGGGGAAGACAATAATGGATAAATTTAAAAGAAGTGAGAATTATTCAAGAGTATGAAATGTGGAGTAGAGTCCTATTGTGTATTGGTTAGCCTCACAGAAGAAACCAAAATCCAATTCGTGACTTTTAAAAAAAGTTCAACAGAAGAATCCTTTGATGTGGTATGTGATTTTTGCTCCCAGAGAACATTTGTCAATGATAAAATACATTTTTGGCTGTCATGATGGGGTAAAACTGACATCTAGTGAAAGGTCAAACATGTGGTATACATCTTATAAGGCACAGAACAGCCACACACAAATATTGTCCATCAGGCATAAAAGGCTAATAGTGCTAATGTTGATGTATTCTGAATTAAGGTAACAAATAACAGGACACTAAACGGAAAGTTATGACCAACCTAGATAGCATATTGAAAAGCAGAGACATTACTTTGCCGATTAAGGTCCGTCTAGTCAAGGCTATGGTTTTTCCAGTGGTCATGTATGGATGTGAGAGTTGGACTGTGAAGAAAGCTGAGCACCGAAAAATTGATGCTTTTGAACCGTGGTGTTGAAGAAGACTTGAGAGTCCCTTGGCCTGCAAGGAGATCCAACCAGTCCATTCTGAAGATCAGACCTGGGTTTTCTTTGGAAGGAATGATGCTCAAGGTGAAACTCCAGTACTTTGGCCACCTTATGTGAAGAGTTGACTCATTGGAAAAGACTCTGATGCTAGGAGGAATTGGGCACAGGAGAAGAAGGGGACAACCGAGGATGAGATGGCTGGATGGCATCACCAACTCAACGGACGTGAGTTTGAGTTAACTCCGGGAGTTGGTGATGGATAGGGAGGCCTGGCGTGCTGCGATTCATGGGGTCACAAAGAGTCGAACACGACTGAGCGACTGAACTGAACTGAACTGGAACATTCAGAGAAAGGCAATTGTGGAACATTGCCTTAGACATCAGGGGGAAATGGGAAGAATAAGCATTCCTAGAGCCCAGAAGCTGCAGTCCAGAAGGAAATCTCCAAGGCCAGAAAATGTGCCCCTAATCAGGGAGGCAACCTCTCCATTCTCCCCTCCAGTTTTCTATTAATATCATTATATTCCATTGCCAAGTCCAAACAGAAGCCAGCTGGCAAAGAAGAATGCAGTCCTGGAGAGTCATTGTTCCAGGGCACAGAGGAGGACAAACAGTAAAAATTGGATTATTGCTGCCATGGGGAGAAAAATTATTCCATAAAGTAGATAATGGTGCTTTCTATAGCTTGATTTTTAAAGAAACAGGAGTTGATGGATAAAAGAAGAAACAGAAAAAATAGAAGGCTACTTTCAACTGAGGACTCCCTTAATAAACACAGCCCAGCTAGGTTATATACTGTGCCCTAATATCCCCTCTTACTGCATGTCCATTCATTTTACAATTTATAAACTATAATTTGAGCCCCCTTTTAATTAGAACAGTTCCTAGCATACTGAATTTACCATACAAATAATAATTATTATATCATTATCACAATTGTTGGTCATTATTGTTCAGCTGAATTAGTATCTATTCTACCCAGTTTTATGAATCAGGGACTAGTTTTTATTTCAGAGAATACTTATGTCAATACAAAATAGTGGATGCCCTTGTCTTGTTCCTGATCTTACTGGAGGTGCTTTAAATTTTTCACCATTGAGAATAATGTTTGCTGTAGGCTTATGATATATGGCTTTTACTATATTGAGGTAGCCTCCTTCTATGCCCACTTTTTGAAGAGTTTTAGTCATAAATGGCAGAGAAGGCAATGACAACCCACTCCAGTACTCTTGCCTGGAAAATCCCATGGACAGAAGGGCCTGGTAGGCTACAGTCCATGAGGTCGCTAGGAGTCAGACAAATCATAAATGGGTGCTGCATTTTGTCAAAGGCTTTTTATGCATTAATTTAGATGAGCATATAGTTTTTATCTTCCAATTTATTCATATGGTAGATTTCATTGATTGATTTACATATATTGAAGAATCATTGTATCCCTGGAATAAACTTAACTCGATCATGACGTATAAGCTTTTTGACGTGTTACTGAATTCTGATTGCTAAAATTTTGTTGAGGAATTTTTAAACAAGATGTGTATAAGAGACAGGAAATTAGTCTTGTGTTTAATCAATATTCATATAAGTAATTGGCTATATTTTAATTGGTCCTCTATGAGAAATGCATACTCATTAAGTTAGAATGCATAGCTCTTTAAGTAATTTCACTGAAATATAAAAGCAATTTCAATGAAATATAAAGTAATTAATAAAATTGGATCAGATTTCAAATCTGATGAATATACAACTATAAATTTCATGTTGTATAAATTTCTGCTAGGTGGGATAACTAAATTGAAATTATGGAATTTTGAATATGATTGATTTCTTATTTTCCTTTAAATAACAATAATACATGTTTAAAAAAATCTCTGTTACAGTTATTTGCTAGATAATATAAGTATATAAATTCATAAGCTCCATGAGAAGTTTTATGGGAATCTTGTAACTGATTATGACATTGCCTATCTCTTAGTTTTCAGAAGATTAGAGGTAACAGTTTGAGTTCATCTCTAGCTGAGATCAGCAGAGGACTTTCTTTTGATGGAGCCAGCAATCAGTGCAGTGAGTTGAGTGTGAGTGTTGACAGGAAATCCTGAGATAGCAGAGGCCAGGAAGAGGTGAAATGGAAAAAATAGAAGCAATTGAGGCCAGCAATTACCCAGACAGAAGCCAAGTTAGTTAAGATACTAGAAACTCTGCAAACATTCCCAGTTAGGTATTGAAGAATTCTTAGGGAGGTGGGGGCTGGTTAATATTGGAGATCAGATGTTATTTAATCTTAGTTTTATACACACACTGATTAGAGCTATTGGTATTTTCAATATTCATATGTTTAATTATCATTCTTATCAGATTGTCCAAGAAAGGAATTATAATATAGTTTTTTTTTTTTTAATCAAACATTTTCTACAAGTATGGAGAATTTATAAACATCAACCTGGATAGAATTTTTTAAATGATGTAGAGACACAAGAGTAGGGCACTATAGGCTTGTATTCCATTGGCAACTTTCTACGATGTATATCAGATTTTTTACACGAAGGAAGTACTCAATAGCAGATATTCCATCCACAAAGGAGACACACCCCTTTCACTTTTAAACTGAGTAATCACTGATATTTTCATTTACTGAAAAAGAAAATTTTTATATAATACATCATGTTCTATTTTGTGAAAAAAAAATGATAGCTGATAAACTATGATTTATATAGCTCAGAGAAAATTATAAATTTAAGAAATACACAATTTTAGAATTTACAGATTGTTTAAGATATATACAATAAAGTTTCTGATACATTACGCTTAGCTTCTCAGATTATTTTTAATTTATTCATTTTTTATTTGAAGGATAATTGCTTTACAGACTTTTATTGTTTTCTGTCAAACGTTAACATGGGATACATGTGTCTTTTTCAATTTTGGTTTCCTCAGGGTATATGCCTAGAAGTCAGATTGCTGGGTCATATGGTGCTTTTATTCCTAGTTCTTTAAGGAATCTCCATACTGTCTTCCATAGTGGCTATATCAATTCACATACCCACCAACAGTGCAAGAGTGTTCCCTTTTATTAACACTCTCCAGCATTTATTTTTTGTAGACTTTTTTATGATGGCCATTCTTTTTTTTTTTATTTTTTTTTATAATGGCCATTCTGACTGGTGTCTGGTGATACTCATTCTAGTTTTGATTTGCACTTCTCTAATAATAAGTGATGTTGAGCATCTCTTCATGGTTTTAGCCATCTGTATGTCTTTGGGGAAATGTCTGTTTAGGTCTTTTCCCTATTTTTTGATTGGGTTGTCTGTTTTTCTGGTATTGAGCTGTATGTATGAGCTGCTTGTATATATTGGAAATTAATCCTTTGTCAGTTGTTTCATTTGCTATTATTTTCTCCCATTCTGAGGACTGTCTTTTCACCTTGCTTACAGTTTCCTTTACTGTGGAAAACTTTTAAGTTTAATCAGGTCCCACGTGTGTTTTTATTCCCATTACTCTAGGAGGTGGGTCATAGAGGGTTTTGTTTTATTTATGTCATTGAGTATTCTGCCTATATTTTCCTCTAAGAGCTTTATAGTTTCTGGTCTTATATTTAGGTCTTTGATCCATTTT
The DNA here is from genome assembly GCA_006410635.1 of Cephalophus harveyi. NCBI lineage: Eukaryota > Metazoa > Chordata > Mammalia > Artiodactyla > Bovidae > Cephalophus > Cephalophus harveyi. The sequence continues at coordinate 78,866 of SJYT01032396.1, read as the reverse complement.
GAGTTTATCTTTGTGTATGGTGTTAGGAAGTGTTCTAATTTCATTCTTTTACATGTAGCTGTCCAGTTTTCCCAGCACCATTTATTGGGGAGCCTGTATTTGCCCTGTTGTATATTCTTGCCACCTTTGTCAAAAATAAGGTACCCATAGATGCATAGGTTTATTTCTAGGCTTTCTATCTTGTTCCATTGGTCTATGTTTCCATTTTTGTTCCAGTACCATATTGTCTTGATGACTGTAGCTTTGTAGTATAACCTGAAGTCAGGAAGGTTGATTCCTCCAGCTCCATTCTTCTTTCTCAAGACTGCTCTGGCTATTCAGGGTCTTTTAAGTTTCCATAAGAATTGTGAAATTTTTTGTTCTAGTTCTGTGAAAAATATCTTAAGTAATTTAATAGTGATCTCACTGAATCTGTAGATTTCGTTTGATAGTATAATCATTTTCACAATGTTGATTCTTCCTACCCAGGAACATGGAATATCTCTCTATCTGTTTATGTAATCTTGATTTCTTTCATCAGTGTCTTATAATTTTCTGTGTAGAGTACTTTTGTCACTGTAGGTAAGTTTGTTCTTAGATATTTAATTCTTTTTGTTGAAATGATGAATAGGATTGATTCCTTAATGTCTCTTTCTGATTTTTCATTGTTAATATATAGAAATGCAAGTGATTTCTATGTACTGATTTTGTATTTTCTATGTACAGTATGATGTCATCTGCAAATGGTGAGAGCTTTACTTCTTCTTTTCTAATCTGGACTCCTTTTATTTGCTTTTTCTTCTCTGATTGCTGTAACTAGGACTTCTAGAACTATGTTGAACAATAGTGGTGAAAGTGGATGCCCTTGTCTTGTTCCTGATCTTACTGGAGGTGCTTTAAATTTTTCACCATTGAGAATAATGTTTGCTGTAGGCTTATGATATATGGCTTTTACTATATTGAGGTAGCCTCCTTCTATGCCCACTTTTTGAAGAGTTTTAGTCATAAATGGCAGAGAAGGCAATGACAACCCACTCCAGTACTCTTGCCTGGAAAATCCCATGGACAGAAGGGCCTGGTAGGCTACAGTCCATGAGGTCGCTAGGAGTCAGACAAATCATAAATGGGTGCTGCATTTTGTCAAAGGCTTTTTATGCATTAATTTAGATGAGCATATAGTTTTTATCTTCCAATTTATTCATATGGTAGATTTCATTGATTGATTTACATATATTGAAGAATCATTGTATCCCTGGAATAAACTTAACTCGATCATGACGTATAAGCTTTTTGACGTGTTACTGAATTCTGATTGCTAAAATTTTGTTGAGGAATTTTTAAACAATTTTCATCAGTGATATTGGCCTGTAGATTTATTTTTTGTGTTGCCTTTGTCTGGTTTTAGTATCAGGGTGGTGGTGGCCTCATAGAATGGGTTTGGAAGTGTTCTCTCATCCACATTTTTTGAAAGCATTTTAGAAGGATAGGCATTAGCTCTTCTCTAAATGTTTGGTAGAATTCTCCTGTGAGGCCATTTGGTCCTGGGCTTTTGCTTTTTGGGAGATTTTTGATCACAGCTTCACTTTCAGTGCTAGTAATTGGGTTTTTCATCATTTCTATTTCTTCCTGGTTCAGTTTTGGAAGCTTGAACTTTTCTAAGAATCTGTCCATTTTTTCCAGGTTATCCACTTTATTGCCATATAGTTGTTCATAGTAGTCTATTATAATCCTTTGTATTTCTGCATTGTCTGTTTTAACCTCTCCTTTTTGATTTCTAATTTTCTTTATTTGATTCTTCTTTCTTTTTTTATTGATCAGTCTGGCTAAAAGGTTCATCAATTTTGTTTATCTTCTCAAAGAATAGGTTTTAGTTTTATTAATCTTTACTACTGTCTCTTTCATCTCTTTTTCATTTATTTCTGCTCAAATATTCATAATTTCTTTCCTTCTACTAATTTTGTTTTGTCCATTTCCTTTTGTTGTTGTTGTTCTTCTTTTTCCAGTTGTTTTAGGTGTAAAGTTAGGTTGTCTAGTCAATGCTTGTCTCATTTCTGAGGTAGGATTGTATTACTATAAACTTCCCTCTTAGAACTGCTTTTGCCGCATCCCATAGGTATTAAGTTGTGTTTTTATTGTTATTTGTTTCTAGAAAGGTTTTGATTTCCTTATTGATTTCCTCCATATACTGTTTGCTATTTAGATATGTGTTGTTTAATGTCCATGTGTTTGTGTCTCTTATAGTTTTTTTTTTTTTTTCCTTGCAATTTATATCTAGTCCCATAGTGTTGTAATTGGAGAAAATGCTTGATATAATTTCAGTTTTCTTAAATTTACTGAAGTTTGATTTGTGACCCAAGATGTGGTCTATCCTGGAGAATGTTCCATGTGCACTTGAGAAAAAGGTGTATTCATCTGCATTTAGAATGTCCTGAAGATATCAATGAGATTCATCTCATCTAGTGTATCATTTAAGACTCTTGTTTCCTTATTAATTTTCTGTTTTCATGATCTGTCCATGGTGTGAGTGGGGTGTTAAAGTCTCCTGCTATTACTGTGTTCCTGTCAATTCCTCTTTTTATGTGTGCTAGTGTTTGTCTTATGTATCGAGGTGCTTTGAAGTTGGGTGCATTTTTATAATTGTTATGTCTTCCTCTTGGATTGATCCATTGATCATTATGTAGTATCCTTCCTTATCTCTTGTAATCTTCTTTATTTTGAAGTCTATTTTGTCTGATATGACGATTGCTACTCTAGCTTTCTTTTGCTCCCCATTTACATGGAATATATTTTTTCCATCCTCTCACTCTCAGCCTATATGTGTCTTTAAGTTTGAAGTGTGTTTCTTGTAGACAGCATATATATGGGTCTTGTTTTTGTATCCATTCAGCCAGTCTGTATCTTTTGGTTGGAGTATTGAATCCATTTCCATTTAAAGTGATTATATATATATATTATATATATATATACACACACATATATTTTTATTTCTTATTGCCATTTTCTTACTTGGGGTTGCTTTTGTAGATCTTTTTTTTCTTCTCTTGCATTTCTTTTTTTTTTTTTAAATTTTATTTTTACTTTATTTTGCTTTACAATACCATATTGGTTTTGCCATACATTGACATGAATCCACCATGGGTATATACGAGCCCCCAATCTGAAGCAGAAGAAGAAGGAAAAAAAAAAAGAAAGAAAGAAAGAAAAAAGAAAAAAAAAAGTCACAAGAATTATTAAAAAACAACATCCCCACAAAAAGACTATATATGGCGTTTGCTTTAAAAATAGGGTCTCTCTCTCTTTCTTTTCTTTGAAAAGTAATAATATGTTATAAAAATAAAAATTAAAGAAATAGAGGACTTAAAATTTAAGAAAGTTAAAAAAAAGAAAGAAAAAAGATTCACGCAACAACATCAACATAAAAAAAAAAAAAAAAGAATGCTTCAGTTGCACTGTGGAGAGGGAGGGATACTGCAAACAAATACTACTGGCGTGTGCTTGCAGTGTCTCATCCACGCTTGTCTTTCCCCTGCTCACGGCGTGCACCACTCAGGCTCTAAGTTGCTCTGCTGGGGAACCGTCTGAGGCTGGTCCTAGGCTTCATGCACCTCTCGGGTCTAAGCCGCTCAGGCTCTGCTCTCAGGTAGCCTTCAGAGGCGCTTATTTGGTTGGGCCTGCATTTTGTGCCCTTCCCAGGTCCGAGTAGCTCAGGAGTTTGGTGAGCACAATTGCTGCAACTGGTCACCTTTCCCTGCTGCTCAGTTTTCTGGGTGTACTGCTGGCGTCCCTTCTCAGGGGGATGATGACTGTCCAGAACCCCCAGAAGTCTTGGTTAGCAAAGAAGCCTGTTTGCATTTTGGTAGGTAATAACTCTCTTGGGCTGTGATTGCCCCCTTCCGACCCTTAAGTCTCTGGCTGCCTGTCACCGGAGGGGGATGGTCTGCAGCCGGATATTTCAGTTCTGTCCTTTGTTTTGTGCGTGGTCCTGGTGGTGTCTTATGTTTGAGCATTTCGCGTGGTAACTATCCCACAGTCTGGATTGCTAGCCCAAGTTAGTTTGCTCTGGTCTCGCGCAGGCCCTCTGGTCACGCGCGGGGTGGGCATTCAGGCCCGATTCTTTGCAGCCCGCGCCTCCCGCGGCCCGATTCTTAAAAAGCACTGCAGTCCGCGCTTCCTGCATCTCCCTGCCCAGCCCCCACTTGTTAGTGGCGGATGCAGGCGTCTGCACTGCTTTTCTGCTGGGAGAGTTACTGTTGGGCTCATAATCTGTTGGTTTTAGTTATTTATTTTTCCTTCCTGTTATGTTGCCCTCTGTGCTTCCAGGGTTCACCCCAGACTCGGCAGCGAGAATGTTTCCTGGTGTTTGGAAACCTCTCTTCTTACGAGTCTCTTCCCGGGACAGGACTCCCTTCCTAGGACGGAGCTCCCTCCCTACCTCCTTTGCCTCTTTTTTTGTCTTTTATATTTTTTCCTACCTGTTTTTGAAGCCAATGATCTGCTTTTCTGGGTGTCTGATGTCCTCTGCCAGCATTCAGAAGTTGTTTTGTGGAATTTACTCAGCATTGAAATGTTCTTTTGATGAATTTGTGAGGGAGAAAGTGGTCTCCCCATCCTATTCCTCAGCCATCTTAGGACCGCCCCCTTCTCTTGTATTTCTTGACTATATAAGTCCCATTAATATTTGTTATAAAGCTGATTTGGTGGTACCAAATTCTCTTAACTTTTGCTTGTCTGAAAAGCTTTTGAGTTCTCTGTCAATTTTAAATGTGATCCTTGAAGGGTACCATCATCTTGGTTGTAGGTTTTTCCCTTTCAGTACTTTACATATAGCCTACCATTCCCTTCTGGCCTGCAGAGTTTCTGCTGAAATATCAGCTGTTAAACTTATGAGCTTTCCCTTCTATGTTACTTGTTGCTTTTCCCTTGCTGCTTTTAATATTCTTTCTTGTGTTTTGTCTTTGTTATTTTGATTAGTGTGTGTCTTGGCATGTTTCTTCTTGGGTTTATCCTGTATAGGAGTCTTCCTGCCTCTTGGACTTGATTGACTATTTCTTTTTCCATGTTGAGGAAATTTTCAACTATAATTTCTTCAGAAATAGTCTCATATCCTTTCTTTTTCTCTTCTTCTGAGGTGAAGTGAGCTGAAGTTGCTCAGTCATGTCCGACTCTTTGTGACCCTGTGGACTATAACCTACTAAGCTTCTCCGTCCATGGGATTCTCCAGGATAGATTTCTTTTTCCATGTTGAGGAAATTTTCAACTATAATTTCTTCAGAAATAGTCTCATATCCTTTCTTTTTCTCTTCTTCTGAGGTGAAGTGTGCTGAAGTTGCTCAGTCATGTCCGACTCTTTGTGACCCTGTGGACTATAACCTACTAAGCTTCTCCGTCCATGGGATTCTCCAGGATAAAATACTGGAGTGGATTGCCATTTCCTTCTCCAGGGGATCTTACCAACCCAGGGATTGAACCCAGGTCTCCCGCATTGGAGGCAGATGCTTTAACCTCTGAGCCACCAGGGAAGCCCTCTCTTCTTCTGGGACCTCTATAATTCAAATGTTGGTGTGTTTTATTTTGTTCCAGAGTTCTCTGAGGGTCTTCAGTTCTTTTCATTCTTTTTGCTTTATTCTCCTCTTAAGAATTTATTTCCACCATTTTATCTTCTAGCTCACTGATTTGTTCTTCTGCTTCAGATATTCTGCTAATGATTCCTTCTAGAGTATTTTTAATTGCAGTAATTGTGTTATCTGTCTCTGTATGTTTATTCTTTAATTCTTCTGGGTCTTTGTTAATTGATTCTTGCATTTTCTCCATTTTGTTTTCAAGGTTTCTGATCACTTTTATTCTGAATTATCTTTTCATGCAGTTTGTCTATTTCCTCTTTATTTATTTGGACTTCTGTGCTTCTAGTTTGTTGCTTCATTTGTGTAGTATTTCCCTGCCTTAAAAAAAATTTTTTTTTAAACTTACTGTGTTTGAGGTCTCCTTTTTCCAGTCTTCAAGGTTGAATTCTTTCTTCCTTTTGGTTTCTGACCTCTTAAGTTTGGTCCAGTGGTTTGTGTAAGCTTGGGTGAGATTTGTGCTGATTTTTTGTTTGTTTGTTTATTTGTTTGTTTTTCCTCTGGTGGGCAAGAGTGAAGAATGTGATAATCTTGTCTGCTGATGATTATGTTTGTATTTTTGTTTTGCTTGTTTTTTAGATGAGGTGTCCTGGACAGGGTGCTACTGGTGGTTGGGTGATGCTGTGTCTTGTATTCAAGTGGTTTCTTTTTTGTGAGTTCTCACTATTTGGTACTCCATAGGGCTAGTTCCAGAGAAGGCAATGGCACCCCACTCCAGTACTCTTGCCTGGAAAATCCCATGGACAGAGGGGTCTGGTAGGCTGCAGTCCATGGGATCGCTAAGAGTCAGACACAACTGAGCAACTTCACTTTCACTTTTCACTCTCACGAATTGAAGAAGGAAATGGCAACCCACTTCAGTGTTCTTGCCTGGAGAATCCCAGGGATGGTGGAACCTACAGGGCTGCCATCTATGGGGTTGCACAGAGTCGGGCACGACTGAAGTAACTTAGAAGCAGCAGCAGCAGGGTTAGTTCTCTGGTAGTCTAGGGTCTTGAAGTCAGTGTTTCCACTCCAAAGGCTCAGGGTTTGATCTCTGGGTCCATGGCAGGACCTGGGCAGGGGCTCTCACTCAGCTGGAGCCTGTCTCTTCTATCTAGACAAAGACTTGGAAGAGATCACCATGCAGCAGTAGCCAAATGCAGGAGATAGGATTTGAACTTGGGTCTGTCCAACACCAAATCCCATGTTCTCTTCCTTTGCTGAGCTTCCCAGGTGGCTCAGCAGGAGACTCCACCATTATAGTGTAGTTGGGTGTCTCTTCCAGCTTCCCTTCTGCTGGTTAACTAATTCAGTCACACCGTGCCTTCAACCTGTGGACTGCTTCATGCCCCCAGTAAAGATAGTGGACAGGCACCTCAGATTATTTTTTATTTAAATTTTGTTCTTTGAACAAGAAAGAAAATAGTTTTTTTTTTTTTTCTCTCCCTCTAATCAGTGAAAACTGTGATTAGCTCTCTTATTATGCTTGTATAAATATTGTATGAATAATCTTTATCTAATAAATATTAGAGAAGTTCTATTTGATAATTTCAGAGTTTAAGAAAATGATCATCTTTACATACCACGTGGAAGTAACTGCCTATGTGTTAATGCATACATCTTTCATTGGAATCAAAATAGAAATTTATTGACACTAATAAAAGAGATGGTTTGGGGATTGAAATTCAGGACCTAGAAGTAGAATCAGAGATTTTATTGGCTCTAGTAGCTTTTTAATGTGTCAGATCTTTTCAGATTGGCCACATTAGAAGTTCTTGCGCAAGTTTTGGAGGGCTGAAATGAAGGAACAGGTACGTGTAGTTCATACATGGTGTCGGTGTCACTTAACCGGTGGCTCATCTTCCTAGCATGATGCTACAGACCCAGGACTAAAATTCTTCCTTGTCCTCTGAATAGTCCTCAGATTTTCACCTTCTGGGCCAGGCATTTAGTTCCCAAGGAAATGATAGAAGCTTCTCCTGCAAGATACCTATACCATCAGCACCAGAAACAGCAAAAGCTGATATGGGCTTCAGTCCATTCTCATGGGGTCCTCCTTGTCTTTGTTCTCCATTATTATTACACACACTCTCACTACCAGTCCTGCAACTCTAGGCTCCAGCATCAGACATGAGCAGAGCAACCTTACAGGGAATGCCTGAATGACTCCTACAATTGTGTAGGGGCACCTCCTGTGACAAATTCCATGTTTTATCTATTAATATATATATCACCAAGTGATTTAGCTTCTCCAATTGAACTCTGATACACTGGTTCTTAATGTAAGCCCCCAGAGTGTTTATTAACTTTAAAATTTCAGTGATAACACATTTATTATTTGTGAATAATTTCAGATTAAATTATTTGAAATAATTTCACCTGAATTAAATATTTTGGAATATATTACTTAACACTGTATTACAACTTAACATATGAATGAATGGTAAAAGTTATAAGTCAGATGTTGCATGTAAAGTTGCATGAAAATGTTTCCCTTTAGCTTACCTTGCTTCCAAGTCTATTCCTGATACATTTAGCTAATAATTCAATTTTACCATTAAGTGTGTAATTTGCTTTTGTGCTATGTGATGGTAAGCTCTACAATCATATTTTCTTGATTATAGAGGTCTTTAAAGTTATTGAATTATAGTTACATTTCTTCCCTTGAAACTATGAGCATATAATGAGTGAACTAAGCCAAAGTACAAGTGACATAGCTTTAAAGAAACATATATGGGATAAATTGGCCAAAAGGTACAGTTATTCACAAAATGATGAAAGATTTATCTTTATTTATTCATTAAATATTAAATTTACAGAAACTTTAAGCTGTTTCCAAAGATATATGTGGGAAGTCTAAAGAGAACCAGATATTTCTTTTTTACCCATATTAAGAATGTGGATTATAATCAGCAGGTGGAGCTACATGTGTGGATTTGAAAACCCATCAACCTAGCAGGGAATCTTTCAGGTCAGTTCAGTTCAGTCGCTCAGTCATGTCCAATTCTGCAACCCCATGAACTGCAGCATGCCTGGCTTCCCTGTCCATCACCAACTCCCAGAGCATGCTCAAGCTTATGTCCATCCAGTCTGTGATGCCATCCAACAATCTTATCCTCTGTTGTCCCCTTCTCCTCCCGCCTTCAATCTTTCCCAGCATCAGGGTCTTTTCAAATGAGTCAGTTATTAACATCAGGTGGCCAAAGTATTGGAGTTTCAGTTTCAGCCTCAGTCCCTCCAATGACTATTCAGGACTGATTTCCTTTAGGATGGACTGGCTTGATTAACTTGCAGTCCAAGGGACTCTCAAGAGTCTTCTCTAACAGCACAATTCAAAGGCATCAATTCTTTGGTGCTTAACTTTCTTTATAGTCCAACTGTCACATCCATACATAACTATTGGAAAAATAGCTTTGACTAGACGGACTTTGTTGGCAAAGAGAAGAAAATAATTACAGAAACAAGTTTCAAGAACTGAAAAGAATCATTTAGCTTTTAGTTATTTTTGAAAATTTCAGATTTTAAATGATAATTAGAAAATGTGGGAAGAAAATGTTCCTGCTTGGTTGTGATAGTGCTAATTTCTGTGAGAAGAAATTTTTTTCCCCTGTATTCAAAATTTGTATTAAAGTAATGAGACTGGCAGTGTAATTGTGCTATAAAATCACAAGAAAAATTGAAATTTTGCCATACATCAACATCAATGTAAATATACAACACAGTACCTATTCCCAGTGCCCCTCTTTGGTATCACCAGGTCCAATTTTCTTTCTGTATGGTCAAGTTCACATTCTACCTATTTCCCTGGTCCTCAGACAACTTGTTATGTCATTCATCCTTTACAAATATATATATATATATATATATATATATAAAGAATTTTATTTTCAGTCACATTCATTCATTATTTCAACTGTCTTCCTCCCTTGCTAGGATATAGTAACAGAGATAAGATTTATATGATGAAGAAAGATCAAAGTTCTCAAAAAACATACATACTAACCATGCTTTTGTTAACAAACTCTTGTCCTTAGATGATTATCTGTGAGTTAAAGAATTTACCTTCTCAAAGGCTTTTCAGCTCAACAGCCTCTGAAGTCCTAATACATAGAGGAACTCTAATCACAAAGCCATCAGTGCATACTGGAATTTGATGGCAAGAATATGAACACGAGTAATAGTTTTGACAAATAAATTTTCAAATAAGAATGTCAACTAAAAAAATATGCCATACCTAAAAGTTAAGAGTTAGATTTTATTTGTTGGGAATGTTAGGACTCAAGCCCAGGAGACCATATCTCAGGTGATTCCGAGAGAGCTGATTACAAGGAGGCAGGGGAGGAGACAGGTTATACACAAGTTTGAAGCAAAGGGCAGGTAATCTGAATATCAAAAGATTACTGTTATTAAAAGAAAACTGAATCTCTCACATGAAGAGATTGAGCTATATTCTATGTATGGGAAGATGCAAGTGTCAGGGATTGCTGAGATAATTTCTTTGACATGCATCTAGTTACCTGGGGCTAATCTTGCTTTACAGTTTGCATACTCTCTCTGGTTAGTCTCTCAGTCATATCTGACTCTTTGCGACTGCATGAACTGTAGCCCTCCAGGCTCATCTGTCCCTAGGGAATCTCCAGGCAAGAATCCTGGAGTAGGTGACCATGCCCTTCTCCAGGGGATCTTCTCAACTCAGGGATTGAACCCAAGTCTCCCACATTGCAGGTGGATTCTTTACTATATGAACCATCAGAGAAGCCCATAGTTCAACAGAGAAGTCCAGTTAGTTCGCATACTAATTCCTTGTTTATCATGAGAGACGTGAGACATGGAAAATGTGTCAGATGGCCACCTCTCACATCACCCCAGCTCCTCAGCATTTGTGCTGTGCTGAGCTAAGTCACTTCAGTCATGTCCTCATATCTCTTTTTTACCCTATGGACTATAGCCAGCAGGCTCCTATGTCCATGGGATTTTCTAGGCAAGAATACTGGAGTGGGTTTCCATTTCCTTCTCCAGGGGATCTTCCTGACCCAGGGATTGAACCTAAGTCTCTTAAGTATCATGCATTGGCAGGTGAATTCTTTATAACTAGTGCCACCTGGGAAGCCCCAATCTTAAGGGAAGGTAGTAGCTTATGGCTTTCAAATAGCTGGATTTGTTTGCTCTGGGGTCAGAAATTTGCATTTGGAAAAGGCTTGTTTACTGGTAGAACATAAACCAGAAAACATTTCATTTCACAAGAGATACAGGGAAGGAGTGTGATTATGGGAAACAAAATATTTTGACACAAAGTACACACTTAATTTTTTTCTTTTTTTAATATACAGTGAGAAGAGCCTAGTTTTCAGTACCACAGAGAAGCAACTGGTATAACTAATCTGTCCATCTTCAGTTTGAGGCAATTTTCACAGCCTAAAAATGGTAAGAATTTGTAACATACTGCTAATGTGCACTATAGCATCAAATTGTTCCCTTTCAAATTATTTTCATCATTCCATGACAATTTTGTCACAGTAGAACAACTCAGAAAATTTTCTCCTAATACTTAGAACAAAGTGTATTATTAATATGTAACAGTTTCTTTCTTTTTTTTCAACTTAGTTCTGCTCTAAACTGTAATTTATTACTATCCCAGTCTAGGGCCAGTTGTTAGGGGAGTCACACTAACTGAAACCACCCATCCTGGCCAAACACCATAGTATTTATTTGCATGAGTTGTTTTATAACACAAAGTCCTGGTAAAGAACATGGAACTAATAAGCCACCACCCCCAGAAAAGTTCAGGAAAGGTCAAAAGGAGGCACCATGTATCCGACCACCTCCCAGAATCCCTCTCGTTGGCAACCATCTTGGCTAAGCAATGCATGCACCACTAGGAGGGACTCTGAGTCAGAATGATTGGTCAGAGACAACCAGGAAACTAATCCCACCACCATAAAACCCAAGATTGTGAGCCACATTGGCAGAGCAGTTCTCGGTTCCCTCACCCTACTGCTCTCCAGGTGGACCTTCCCAATAAAATCTCTTGTTTTCTCAGCACGTGTGTCTCCTTGGACAATTCATTTCCAAATGTTAGACAAAAACCCACTCTCAGGCCCTGGAAGGTTTCCCCCTTCCTGCAACACAGTGAGTGACAAAATTGTTCTGGGAAAATTTATATAATCTCAAGTGTATATTAAATGTTTTAATAAATTAAAGCATTTATTTAAATACTATTGGATAAAAAGAAAAAAGTAGGATTTAATGTGACAAAAGTTCTGGTAGATTTGTTTTACTGTATTGATACATGTAACAGCAAGAGTTACATTTCCATACAGATGTAGATTTGCTTCAATGGATAGTAACAATCACTTCTGTCCTTGTATGCTGCTTGGGATTACTTATAATAAATACCACCAATACAAATATATTATTCACAGATGCATTTGTAACCATGCTTGAATATAGTGCAGTGGTGTTTATTTCTTGTGGTTTCATATCTTCCTAAATAAAATCTTTGAGAAAACAGATATGAACCTCCAGGTGATCCCCATTTTTGTCTTAAGATACAGGATGTAATTCCCTTTCACATTTCCTTTATATCACCATTTATTTTAGCACTTAAACCTTCACTCATTAAAATAACTGCTTGAAGATGGAATTTCTTTCTGGAGAGTTATAGATATGCTAAGTGGAGTGTGACAAATGAATTTTATAATTTGAAAACTGACTAGCTATCAGGTAGTAAGCAATGACTCTTGTCGGTTTTATTGACTATTAAGGAGAAGTTTTATAGCATGTGCTGCTGCAAATTCTCTATTACCAAATTAAAGCTTGATATGTTAAACTCCATGTTGTGTCCTTTAATATCATCATTCTACAGCCAGGTCTTACAGAGGAGAATAAAATAAAAAGCTTTCCCCTGGAAGGAACATGTTTCTTATTGTTAAATTACATATATCAGTACCAAATCTGGTATATCTGGGTATTTTAGAGATGCCAATCTTGCTAAAATTAAAAAAAAAAAAGGAAGAACATAAACATAAATATGTATTGCAATTTATTTTTATAACTTGGTAAGCTCTTATTTTTAATTTATTCTGTAAGAAATGATATGCTTTCTAAGTGTGTTGATGAATTTCTCTTTAAAGCAGCTCCTATATTGCAATATAGTTCTTTCTATAAAGTTATGTGGTGCCAAAGAGCAAGTGTTAATAAATTTGATAATTTGAGGATACATGATACCTTATACTGGGAAGGATTGGGGGCAGGAGGAGAAGGGGAGGACAGAAGATGAGATGGCTGGATAGCATCACCGACTTGATGGACATGAGTTTGAGTGAACTCCAGGAGTTGGTGATGGACAGGGAGGCCTGGGGTGCTGCAGTTCATGGAGTTGCAAAGAGTCGTACATGACTGAGTGACTAAACTGAACTAATGCATTATACAAAGAATTTGGATTTGGAAATTTAAAAGAGATTGTTATTCACTAATTTTGTGCTCATCCATTTCAAAGTATCAAGTTTCTCACAAGGAAGTTGTATGTTTATGATGAAGGTAGCACTACATAAAGAACATCTATGCTTTGAATGATGCATGACATATAATGATCCCTTAATAAATAGTAATCATTTTCTACAAGTCCTTAACTATCCAGATTTCTCAACCACAACTTCTGAATGTGTCATCAAAGAAATAAATACCTATTTATAATTCAAATTCTTTTCTCTTATAATCTGCCAAGAGACATACTAATAATATTTTTTAAACTGTGACATGGCTGACTTANCTTTGAATGATGCATGACATATAATGATCCCTTAATAAATAGTAATCATTTTCTACAAGTCCTTAACTATCCAGATTTCTCAACCACAACTTCTGAATGTGTCATCAAAGAAATAAATACCTATTTATAATTCAAATTCTTTTCTCTTATAATCTGCCAAGAGACATACTAATAACATTTTTTAAACTGTGACATGGCTGACTTAAACGCAGAAACTCTAAAATTATTACTTTTAAATTACTTGTAAATGTTTAATTTTTTAAATAATGTGACACAGCATTAGTGTGAAATTTATTTATGTATTTTTCCTTCACAATTATAAGTATATACCATCTGGTTTTCTCATCTTCAATTAAAGTATGAAACTTATTTTCAAGTTTTTATTACATTTAAGGTGAATCATAGCTCCAATTACATGGCATTCTTTTGAATAAATAGCCAGTATTTAGAAAATCATATTTGTAGTTTTGAGTGAAAACTATACTCTCTATAATAATGTCAAGAGCATTCATCTAGTTATACTGAAAATGTACCAACAGAATTAAAGTATATTAATTTAATAATGTTTTATAAAGTAAAACAATAATCATCCATGCCTCCTCATGGATCACAACCTTGTCATGATGAAGGGACTTATGTAACTCAATGACGCTATGAACCGTGCCATGCAGGGCCACCTAAGATGGACCAGTCATAGTGAGGAGTTCTGACAAAATGCAGTCTACTGGAGGAGGGAATGGCAAACCACAACAGCATTCCTGGCGCAAGAACCACATGAACAGTAGGAAAAGGCAAAAATACTAGTCATCTCACTGGAGATTCTTGCCATGTTAAACTTTCTAAGAAAGGGGACTATATAAAACTTTATTGTCACCAAATAGAATTTTCCTCTAAAATCAATGATATTTCTATGAGCATGATTAGTATATAATACAGGATTGGAAAATGTGGTAAGTAGAGTGTGGGAGTGGAACAGGGATTGTGATGTTTATATACAACCAAAAAGATTATTCTTATCACTACTAGTAACTGGAAAACTCAGCAGTGGCCACAGGACTGGAAAAGGTCAGTTTTCATTCCAATCCCAAAGAAAGGTGATGCCAAAGAATGCTCAAACTATCACACAATTGCACTCATCTCACACAGTAGTAAAGTAATGCTCAAAATTCTCCAAGCCAGGCTTCAGTAATACGTAAACCATGAAATTCCAGATGTTCAAGCTGGTTTTAGAAAAGGCAGAGGAACCAAAGATCAAATTGCCAACACCTCCTGGATCATAGAAAAAGCAAGAGAGTTCCAGAAAAACATCTATTTCTGTTTTATTGACTATGCCAAAGCATTTGACTGTGTGGATCACAATAAACTGTGGAAAGTTCTGAGAGAGACGGGAGAACCAGACCACCTGATGTGTCTCTTGAGAAACCTATATGCAGGTCAGGAAGCAACAGTTAGAATTGGACGTGGAACAACAGGCTGGTTCCAAATAGGAAAAAGAGTAGGTCAAGGCTGTATATTGTCACCCTGCTTATTTAACTTATATGCAGAGTACATCATGATAAACACTTGGCTGTAAGAAGCACAAGCTGGAATCAAGATTGCCAGGAGAAATATCAATCACCTCAGATATGCACATGACACCACCCTTATGGCAGAAAGTGAAGAGGAACTAAAAAGCCTCTTGATGAAAGTGAAAGAGGAGAGTGAAAAAGTTGGCTTAAAGCTCAACATTCAGAAAACGAAGATCATGGCATCTGGTCCCATTGCTTCATGGGAAATAGATGGGGAAACAGTGGAAACAGTGTCAGACTTTATTTTTGGGGGCTCCAAAATCACTGCAGATGGAGATTGCAGCCATGAAATTAAAAGATGCTTACTCCTTGGAAGGAAATTTATCACCAATTTAGATAGCATATTGACAAGCAGAGATATTACTTTGCCAACAAAGGTCCGTCTATTCAAGGCTATGGTTTTTCCTGTGGTCATGCATGGAAGTGAGAGTTAGACTGTGAAGAAAGTTGAACACCAAAGAATTGATGCTTTTGATGTGTGGTGTTGGAGAAGACTCTTGAGAGTCCCTTGGACTGCAAGAAGATCCAACCAGTCCATCCTAAAGGAGATCAGTCCTGGGTATTCATTTGAAGGACTGATGCTGAAGCTGAAACTCCAATATTTTGGCCACCTCATGCGAAGAGTAGACTCATTGGAAAAGACCCTGATGCTGGGAGGGGTTGGGGGCAGGAGGAGAAGGGGACGACATTGGATGAGATGGCCGGATGGCATCTCATCAATGGACATGAGTCTGAGTGAACTCGTGTGCCGTGCTTCATGGGGTCACAAAGAAGCAGACACGACTGAGCAACCGAACTGAACTGAACTTTGAATTGTTGAAAAAGGAAATAATGTTTTCAGATTAAACATTTTACATCGTTTGTGAGTGCATGAGTGTGTATATGTGTGTGTATGTGTGTGCCCTGTTGTGTCCGACTCTTTGCAACTCCGTGGACTGTAGCCCACCAAGCTCCTCTGCCCATGGGATTTTCCAGGCAAGAATACGGGAGTTGTTTGCCATTTCCTACTGCATGGGATCTTTCCTACCTAGGGACTGAACCCAGATATTTTGCATCTCCTGTGTGGCAGGTGGATTCACTAGCACCATCTAGGTCATCTTTCGTATTATCTAGGTACCCATTTTTATTTAATGTTTTTTCATTATGACATTTTTCATGTTAACATAGCTTCCCATTTAAAAAAAAAATTCTTAGTATTTCCTTTCCATATTGTTTTATCAGGTGATTTTTTTCCTCAAAATCTACTTATATTTATTTATCTTATTTCTTTGCTATACCTTATATTTCTTTTGATTATTTCTCAATTTAAATATATACTTTAATTCTTAGTTCTATCTACCCTGTTTACTGTTTTAGACATTGATCAAATTACTAATTGTGAAATATATAGTTATACTGCCTAGGAATTCTACTTTGTTCTTTGTAAAGTAACCTGTTGATTTTTAAGGTTTCTTGTTTCATTGCTCATATTTTAAGATCAACTTTTATTTTTATATTTATCTCTTTTCAATTTGATTTATGTGTTAATTGTGGTATTTGAATATATTGTAACTAAATAGCTACTTTTTCTGTTATCTATTTCTAATCTTTGCTAATACTTCTGCTAACTCTTACTCATGTTGCTTATTAATCCATGTACTTTCTTTTTTAAATTTTTAATCTGAAGACTTCTAGCTCACATTTATTTGCAATTAATCTGTTAGAAATCAGGATAGTCAACATGGAGACTTTATTTCATTCAGTTCAGCTCAGTTCAGTTCAGGTGCTCAGTTGTGTCCAACTCTTTGCAACACCATGAACCACAGCACACCAGACCTCCCTGTCCATCACCAACTCCTGGAGTTTACTCAAACTCATGTCCATTGAGTCAGTGATTCCATCCAGCCATTTCATCCTCTGTTGTCCCCTTCTCCTCCTGCCCCCAATCCCTCCCAGCATCAGAGTCTTTTCCAATGAATAACAAAGATGTAATTTTTCTTCTACTTAAGTATTATTTTGAGATGTTACATCAAGTAGTGTTACCTTAAGTAATAAAGATGTTATATTTATAAGTATTGCTTTTCTTATTGCCTAATGTTTTTAATTGTCCTATAAAATTCCAATAGTCATATATCATAGTGGTGTAGGGGATTAATTAGGAGTGACTGGGATTTCTTTGGAAGGAATGATGCTAAAGCTGAAACTCCAGTACTTTGACCACCTCATGTGAAGAGTTGACTCATTGGAAAAGACTTTGATGCTGTGAGGGATTGGGGGAACGAGGAGAAAGGGAAGACAGAGGATGAGATGGCTGGATGGCATCACTGACTCGATGGATGCGAGAATGAGTGAACTCCGGGAGCTGGTGATGGACAGGGAGGCCTGGTGTGCTGCAATTTATGGGGTCACAAAGAGTCAGACACGACTGAACGACTGAACTGAACTGAAATGGGCAAGGCATATATTGTGATTGTATGTTATATTAACATTTTTAAAGGTAACACATATTTTGTATATGTTCTTAATACTTATCAGAGAAAGAATAAATGGTAACTTTTTGTTCTAACTGGCATTGTACAAAGGCAATTTGAATTTAGCAAATCTGGGTATCATACTTTTCTCATTCATGATTGAGAGACATTTATCCATTTACTTTTATAGAAATATTTTAAGGAAAAAATATAAGACTAACATGAACCTAGCTAAGTAATTACCTTATTGATGACCTGTCTACAATAATCATCATTTATTATCTTTTTATATATAAAAATTAAATAAAATTGTTTGTGTATAAGAGTCAGGCTAAATATAATAGCTCAAAGTAGGAATTTTTAAATATCTTGAAAATGGTGAAAGATGTGGTTTCATTGATAATGTTAAAACTGATATATAGAAAGCAATACATTATAAATTAAAAATAAATATCAAATGGTTGAAAAATATAAAAGAAACTGTGGGCAAATTAATTTTTGTTAAGCTGTATATGATCCCAGAATGGATAACATAAACAGATAATTTAAATGAAAAAGAAATATTGGATTTGGTGGCAACACATTAGACATTTTTAAGTCTGTTCTTAAATATTTTCCAATTATTTGAATAACAAAGTCTAACTGATCTGGACACGTAACAACTGACTGCTTCCAAATCGGGAAAGGAGTACAGCAAGGCTGTTTATTGTCATCCTGCTTATTTAACTTACGTGCAGAATACATCATGAGAAATGCTGGACTGGATGGAGCACAGGCAGGAATCAAGATTGCTGGGAGAAATATCAGTCATCTCAGATATGCAGATGACACCACACTTATGGCAGCAAGCAAAGAAGAACTAAAGAGCCTCTTGATGAAAGTGAAAGAGGAGAGTGAAAAAGTTGGCTTAAATCTCAACATTCATAAAGCTGAGATCATGGCATCTTGTCCCATCACTTCCTGGCAAATAGATGAGGAAACATTGGAAACAGTGGCTGACTTTATTTTGGGGGCTCCAAAATCACTACAGATGGTGACTGCAGCCATGGAATTAAAAGAGGCTTACTCTTTGGAAGAAAAGTTATGACCAACCCAGACAGCATATTAAAAAGTAGAGACATTACTTTGCCAACAAAGGTCCGTCTAGTCAAAGCTTTGGTTTTTCCAGTAGTCATGTATGGATGTGAGAGTTGGACTATAAAAAATGCTGAGTGCTGAAGAATTGATGCTTTTGAACTGTGAGGTTGGAGAAGCCTATTGAGAGTCCCTTGGACAGCAAGGAGATCCAACCAGTCCATCCTAGGGGAAAACAGTCCTGAATGTTCAGTGGAAGGACTGATGTTGAAGCTGAAACTCCAATACTTTGGCCACCTGATCCGAAGAACTGACTCATTTGGAATGATTGAAGGTGGGGGGAAAAGGGGACTACAGAGAATGAGATGGTTGGATAGCATCACATTCTCAATGGACATGAGTTTGAGTAAGCTCTGGGAGTCGGTGATGGACAGGGGCTCCTGGGGTACTACAGTCCATGGGGTCACAAAGAATCAGATATGGCTTAGCGACTGAGCTGAACTGACTAAAATGATCTATGACTATCACATGATTGTTTTAAGTAACATCCGGGCAGCTGTAACATCCTGTACTTTCATCTTTTCTTTTAATGTTCTTTGAGAGACATATGTTGAGTTTCTTTTATGCTTTCCGTTTTGCCATCAGTTCAGTTCAGTTCAGTTGCTCAGTCATGTCCGACTCTTTGCAACCCCATGAATCGCAACATGCCAGGCCTTCCTGTCTATGACCACTCCCAGAGTTCACTCAGATTCACATCCATCGAGTCAGTGATGCCATCCAGCCATCTCATCCTCTGTCGTCCTTCTTCTCCTGCCCCCAATCCCTCCAGCATCAAAGTCTTTTCCAATGAGTCACCTGATACTAATACTTCTTTCCTGAAGGACATTATTTTTGACTGTATTCCTTGTTGTTGTTGTTGTTGTTGTTGTTTTTCCCTTACTAATTCCTTATGATATAGACACATCTCCATTCTTCTAGAGGCATTTTCTTCCTCTGAAATAATAAATGTCATCTAGGTGATCATTTATTAACAGCCACAATTTAAACTGACTATACTTTTTTATATCAAAATCAATTCAGGAAGGTTTTAAATTTCACCACAAATCTTTTGAGTATGCACACTTCATACTTGAAAATAAACCCATATAGTGTTTTTTTTTCTTAACATTTTACTAAAACCAAAGTCTCATTCTCTGTAAATAGCAAGTAAGTGGAACGAAGTATCAACTACTCTGCTAGGATGCATTAGCTTGATCATTACCCCAGAAGAAGTATATGTGTCTATGTTTGTGCCATTTGCCCTATTGGTATCTGGAAAAAAATAACTTTCCCCCTGATATCAAGTTAATTAAATGAAGGTTTGTATTCGTACAAATACTCTTCTTCCTTGATCATTTTGTTTCTAAAAAATATGCTAGAAATGTGAAAAAATACTTAAAATTTGGATATATTATCATAGATTACAATTTTAAGTTTATAGATTATAATATACATTCATTGGTATCTATCTAGTTCAAAATACTTCTTTCTCTCTTTGATTTTATGCAAGTAGTCAAGTGCCCTAGAAGTGTTATATATTATTAAGCAGTTCTGAAATGTACCTGCTTTATTTATATTACCCCCAAATAACAAGGTAAACATAACTGATAGAACGTTTTAAGAGCACTGAAATTATTCATATATAAAAGTTCTCTTAGATTGTTGCTAGGTTTATTTTATGCTACTTTAAGGGATACAGCTATATAATGAGTAGAAACATACAAGGATGTGCTATATTTTAAATATTTATTTTTGCGTTGTCTGATGCAATGCAAACTATAAAACCTTTGTTGTTTAAGTAAATATGATTTAATAGTTGTATTTATGTTAAATATACTTGTAGGAGTAATATGACCTTATATACATTTTTTAAATCAATCAATTTATTTTAATTAGAGGGTAATTACTTTACAATATTGTGGTGGTTTTTGCCATACATTGACTTGAATCAGCCACAGCTGTACATGTGTGTATAGTCCCCTCCCCATCCCAAACCCTGCTCCCACCTCCCTTCCCATCCCATCTCTCTGTGTTGTCCCAGTGCACTGGCTTTGAGTGCCTTGTTTCATGCATCAAACTTGGATTGGTGATTTATTTCACAGATGGTAATATACATGTTTCAATGCTATTCTATCAAATCATACCACCCTCAGTTTCTCCCACAGAGTCCAAAAGTCTGTTCTTTATATCTGTGCCTCTTTTTTTGTCTCACATATAGGGTTGTCATTATCATCTTTCTAAATTCCATATATATGCATTAATATACTGTATTGGTGTTTTTTTTTTGTTGTTGTTTTGTTTTGTTTTCTGACTTATTTCACTCTGTATAATAGGCTCCAGTTTCACTCACCTCAGTACTGATTTGTTGGGAGCCGCATTAGGGATTACTGACAAAATGGAGGCATGGCCCCCAGCCCCCTCTCATTCCGCAGGCATGGATCCCAGGATGAAGGAGTTAGGCTTTGTAATTCTGACTTGTCTTTTCCTCTCCTTGGCTGAGTTAACTGAAAAAGAATATTAAGGTGCTTATTGTTCTTGACAGGATCATGGGAAGGCACAAAGCCTTCTGCAGCTGTGCTCAGAAAATAATTCATAATTATTGACATTAGTTCAAGGACTTTTACAAAAGAGTGTTCCAGGATGAGCACAATAGGCCGTAGCTTGAGGCCATGGGAGGGATTGCTATCTGAAGCTTATTTGTGAGGAGAATGTTTATGGCAAAAGAGTTTACTGAATTTAGGGCTTAGAAATAATTAAAAGAGAAGTTAAAGATTTAAGGAATGTTGTAAAATTACCATATTTTACTCTAGCTTATAGAAGTTAGGAATTTTTAAAGACACTATAGCTAGAAGCCTTTTTAAAAGATAGTGAGCTCAGGATGTTAGGGGCAACAGGACTTAGGAAGATAAGTAAGTAGTAAACTGAGGAATGTAGCATGAGTTACAATGTAATCACAAGTTAACTATAGGACACATTGGAAGAGGTAGATAATAGATGATAAGAGTGATTCCCAGAGAATCACTGAAGCAGGAACTCTGTTTGAAGAGAAACTGATTTATGGAGATAATAAATCTGGGAGAGGAGGAAGTGAAAATGTCAAACCTCTGGCCTAATGTTTTTGTAAAAGTATAAAAGAGAATCTTAAACTTGAAATAAACAGGCAGTCCATAGAAAACTGAGAGGTTGTCTCATTCACCGACACCGTTCACCTTTTCAGGTTGAATCCCTTGCTGCTGGAGTTGGACTCCAGCACTGATACGAATGTGCTCTTTTTAATTGCTGAGTAACATTCCATTATATATATGTACCACTACTTTCTTATCCATTCATCTGCTGATGGATATCTAGGTTGCTTCCATGTTCTAGCTATTGTAAACAGTGCTGCAATGAACATCGAGGTATATGGATTTAATATGATTCCAAATCTCTTATAGTTAAAAGACATACTATTGGATTTTTATATTTTAAGTCTGTTTCTAGGTTTAGCTGAATAAAATAAAATTTGAAAATACATGCTACAATATTTAAATGAGAGATACTTACTTGCCAATGAATTGCACAATTAAAGGCATGTATTAAAGAATAGTCTAAAGTAGCATGAAAGTCTATAAAAGAGAAAAATAATGTGTGGACAAGTCCTTTTGCTGAGTATTCTAAGATAAACTGCTGAAATGGAGTCATCATATATGATCCAAGGGTCTCAAGAACCATACATGGCCACCAGGGAGACTTCTGAAGCCACATTTTGAAGATGACATTTTTTTAAAAAAGGAAAGAAGACAGCATGGCTGGCACATGGATATCAAGGTCAATACAACACATGATCAAGCTATTGAGAAAGCATGGAATAGATGATGGTCTTTTAGGCCACTTAAGGATTTTTGCCACTAATTTTAGAAAAGGTTTTTAGGCATGTAAATTATCTAAAGTAAGATAGCTGTATACTAACACAGACAATGTTTATTGGCTATAATTTAAAACAAAGTTGTTTTTTTTTTTTTCTCTCTTTTCTTTTCCCATTAAATGTATTCATTGAACAAGATTTCTTTCTTAATTCTGAACTAACATCCTTACAGTCTTAGGAAATTTCTGACAGCAGTTAAGTTAAAAAAAGAAGACTACTGTGAATTGGCATCACCAAATATATCCTGAATTCAGATATTCTGCCTTGTCAAATAACAATGCTACAATCTTCACGGGCAGGTGAATTTCTCTACTTTTCTTAGGCCAGGATGCTAAATAGGTAAATGCAGGGCTTCTCTGAGTAAAGTAGATGACTAATTGTCTATGGTTCTGCTCAGCTGACCCTGGCCTTACTCACAGAGGTGACATAGGCTCACCATGTGTATGCGTGTTTAGTCGTTCAATCATGTCCAGCTCTTTATGATTCCCTGGACTATAGCCTGCCAGGCTCCTCTGTTCATGGGATACTCCAGGAAAGAATACTGGAATGTGTAGCCTTCCTTCTCTTTCCTTCTCTCTGGGAAGGGCATTTTCCTGACCTAGGGATTGAATCTGGCTTTACACTCACCACAGAGGAAATCATACAAGAAAGAGTTTGGAAACTACTATTAATAATATGGAGGAAGATATAAAGGGAAATACAAAGATAAGTACAGATTATTTCATAATATCCTAACTTTATGAGTAATGAAATACAGGATGAAAAAAAAAAATGTTTGTTACTATAGATAATACTGGAAACCAAACTCTAAAGGAATATTCCAAGGAGTAGATTTGACTCCAACATCCTACATTGTCCATTATATCTTTAAAATTCTGGATGAAGTCCTTTTTGACATATTTTTAAAAATAACTCATTTTCATCCTGTAGGTTACTGGTATGTTTCTTGTGTATCTATTTTTTACTCTCATTAGTTTTTTTTTTTTTCCCAGTTTTTATTTCATTTTATTTTAACTTCCACTGACTAATCTTATTGTAATATTGCCCTCTTACAATCCTAGTATCTTTTATATGTATTTTAACATCTAGCGTTCTTGCCTGGAGAATCCCAGGGACAGGGAGCCTGGTGGGCGGCCGTCTATGGGGTCGCACAGAGTCGGACATGACTGAAGCGACTTAGCAGCAGCAGCAGCAGCAGGAAAGACCTGCTTTAATTAGTGTTATGTATAAGAACTACTTTTCTTTTTATTATATGATTTGCTCTTTCAAAAGAATTTCTCTAAGGTTAAAAAATACCTGGAGTTTTACTCACATGTCAATAAATACATTCTTATATATAAAGTGTGAGAGTAGTTGATATAATTTCAATGATGTCACTCCATTCTATAAACTGGTATATATCCTCATTTACTGTGCTTAACTGATTCTAATATGTTTTAGTATATAACATTTTGATATAGGGACACATTTTAAAATTAATATTGCAGTTTTACTAGGTTTGGGTTCTATGATATTAGCAATATATAGAATCTGTCTCTTATACACATCTTAATAATGTCAAGAGCATTCATCTAGTTATACTGAAAATGTACCAACAGAATTAAAGTATATTAATTTAATAATGTTTTATAAAGTAAAACAATAATCATCCATGCCTCCTCATGGATCACAACCTTGTCATGATGAAGGGACTTATGTAACTCAATGACGCTATGAACCGTGCCATGCAGGGCCACCTAAGATGGACCAGTCATAGTGAGGAGTTCTGACAAAAAGGATATGTGTGTTGCATGTGTATGTGTGTGTGTGTGTGTGTGTGTGTGTGTGTGCATGGACACATAAGCACTTGAGGATTCTTTTTGCTTATAGTTTTTGAATCCTTTTAATAACATAAAATCAACATTAAAAGATATTTCATATTTGTTTTCTCATTGTATTTCAAGAAGGCACAATCTCAATTCTATACATGATTTTTAATCATAGTATTTTGAAGTATCTTTTTATTATTTTCTCTGCAAAAATTACAGAGGAGAAAGGAGAAGATATGTAATGTATATACATTGCCATCTTGACAAGTTTTTTCAACATAGGAAATAAACAAATGTCAGCAATTTTTTTGTGTGTGTTATTTTCCAGATGAGATTTAGAGGTTGCTGTTGTCAACCTATAACTGAATGAAACTGATCTAATGTCTAATTAGAAGATTTCATATGTCGACTCCCAGAATTGAGGAGTACTGACAGACATGCTATTATTCGTGCATAGTGAGTGCCAAGGGCTTCCTTTTGGCAGTGTCTGCTTACATATTGGTCTTGTCCAGGTCTCTTTAAGCACCCTATGGCAACTGTCTGTCACTACTTTTGTCTCTTGGTGCCAGTGTTCTTCTCACAGTGCTATCACACAGAAATTAATGCAAGAATGCAATCACTCCTCTCCATTGTCAGTTGGCAATGAAGAGAAAAAAGTGATATGGCCCCCATGAAAGCAAGTTTACATTTTCTTACTAAGTTATGTAAAGTATGACTCTTGAGATATTTCCCATTAGGTTCCTGCAAGTTTTAAAACAGGTAGGATAAAATAAGACATAAATAATGTTCAATTATATGGCAACTGAGAGAAACTCTAAAATATTTTTCTTATTTAGATGGAAGATTACCCATTTACAATGGGTTTTCACAAGACTTGTACTCATATTGACAATGGTGATTTTGTTCCTGATGCAGATAGTGTTGATCCACTTATTTTTAATGACAAATTAAAAAAATCATGCCAAAAAATTACTTCAAGCTATTTCTAAAAGACTGAAGATAGAAAAATCAACTAAACTCCAAACTATAACAGATCATAGAGAGACAAGCTCAGGCCTCTGGATGCTGATCTACTGTAAAGTGAATAAAGTATGTGTCTTGTGGTTTATAGGCTTCTCAGATGGTGCTAGTGGTAAAGAGCTTACCTGCTAATGCAGGAGATGCATTGAGATGCAGTTTCAATTCCTAGGTCAGGAAGATCCCCTAGAGAAGGGCATAGTAATCCACTCCAGTATTCATTCCTGGAGAATCCCATGGACAGAGGAGTTTGGTGGACTACAGTCCATAGTGTCTGAAAGAGTCAAATACGATGATGAGACTTAGCACAGCACTTGTGGAATATATTTGATTTATGGAAAACAGGAAAATGTCTACTCAGTTCAAACATTCCAAGTTCCTTAAACAATTCTAATCAGACAAGAAGTGTTTGGGGACTCTTTGTTTCTGGTTTTGTTATGTGAGTTTAGTGTTCACGTGGCATTGACCTCCCTGTAGCAGATCTGGCATTCAGCCAGCAGCTTCAGCAGATCTGGCTGTGGTGACCACAGGGCTGTGATAGGCCTGAAGCCTGCTCTTCTAGTCCCAGTCCATGCTGTTGAAAAACCATAAATAGCAAAGTTAAAGCTACCAGATCAATAAAATAGTATTCAACAGGAGTTTATTATGCATGTACGAACATCTTGTGAACTGGGAGTTCTCAAGTCAATAGCAGGATGAGGCTCAGAGGCACGTTGTTACAGGACAGTGAAAATGCAGAGGCTGTTTATTCTTTCAAATGATGGGCTGTAGCATAAAAGTTTTCCTACTGATAAGGGATTGGTTAAACATGGTTACCTCATGCTAATTTGAAGGAAAAGTTTAACTTTATTATTTTCAGAGATATTAACAAGAAATAACCCATTTCAATTAATGTTTATGAAATAAGCTAAACTTAGTTTTTCTAATATGGACTAAATGGTTTTGTCTGCTCTGGAAATTTTCCTGCCTGCTCCTCATTTTACATTTATTTTTGACAAAATACTGATGCTTGTCTTTTCTGATTTATAGTTTACTTTATCTTGATAATAGAGCCTTACCCTGAACCTGGCCTTCTTTATATCATCCTGGAATCCTGCTTAGCTTTTGCTTGTCTTTTGCCTCATGCCCCATATGCTCAAATTATTTTCATTTTACATTGGAGCCTTATCTCAGTTATTATTATTTTTTTTATCACCACAGTGAATTGTGCTGCCACACATCCTACTTCTCATATTGCCTGCTAGCCATAATGTTCATTATTCTATACTGTATTAAACCTACTAGATGCAAATCAAGCACAAAAAAATCAATCAAAAGTACCAAATCAAAAGATGAAAAAATAGAATTAAGACTTACACAGCTTAAAGGTCAGTCCAAGATTTGGTTTAGTTCCTCTAGCATCAGTTCTTTCTATCTTTGAATGTTTTCTCTTCTTTGCTTGTCTAAATGAGAAATCTCAGAATGCTTTATAGTTAAGTACTGTGTAGACCTCTTTTTTGTTATGTTTGTGCTTGAGAATATTCATTCCAGAGCACCTATCCACAGTCCTAATGTTGCCTCAGTGACTCTCCAGTAAATGACAAAAATTTTCTTATTTCTTTTTATAATTATTTATAGAGCCCACCTGAAATACAATGCAATCTTTATGGTAAATCTGCTGCACATATCAAGTTCAACATGTTACCTTGAGTTTTCTTTGATATGTAGTAGAAATGCTTTATGAATAAAATATATTTTTTAACATTTAAAAATGTATCTTATGCATATTTTATTAGTTCCCACAACTATTAACAGGAAAAAAATATCAGGTGTAAAATGACTTTGGAATTTTATTTTGCATGAACATGTGAGAAAATAAATCTAAAAACCTTTATCCATTCTCTTTTGAAGCACATTTATTTAGAGTCTATTTGCTAATGTGGATCAGGAGTAAAATAAAACCAGAGGCCTATTGTTCCAATTTTTAACCTAGATCTCTAATCTCAGAATGTCCACTGCTATATTTATAGCCACAATTTGTTTTAATATTTTGGCCAAAAGTTCTTGTGAGTCAGTTGTATTACAATAAATATTCATCCCTTGGCACCTCAGTTCAGTGCAGTTCAGTTCAGTTGCTCAGTTGTGTCTGACTCTTTGCAACCCCATGGATTGCAGCACATCAGGTCTCCCTGTCCATCACCAACTCTTGGAGTTTACCCAAACTCATGTCCATTGAGTTGGTGATGCCATCCAACCATCTCATCCTCTGTCATCCCCTGTTCCTCCCACTTTCAATCTTTCCCAATATTAGGGTCTTTTCAAGTGAGTCAGCTCTTCACATCAGGTGGCCAAAGTATTGGAGTTTCAGCTTCAGCATCAGTCCTTTAAATATGCCCCAAAGTTTTTTTCCAGTTTCTACACATATCAATGCATATATGTGCAGGTCATGCAAAACCTGAAAGTAGGTTTCATGCATTCTCAAGAACATCAAGCATCATTGATTCTGGTTTTCTCTGTTGGATATGTTTTACTAATAGAAATAATTTATTATAAACATATATTTATTGTCAATATTTCAAAAAGATAATATTTTTAAAGTTTCCATTTAATGATTCACCTTAATCTTGACAAATGATTTACAATTGTGTCTAGCCAAGTAACCCTAAAATACTGGTAATTATAACAAGGAACATGCACACTAACTATAAATCTATAGTAGTATATAATTTTTCTTCCAGTTTTATTGAGATATAATTGATACTATATAAGTTTAAAGTGTACAGTTAGTGATTTGACTTACATACATCATGAAATGATTACCACAAGTCTAGTGAGCATCCATCATATCATATAGAGACAAAATAAAAAAAAAAGTTTTCCTTGTAATGAAAATTCAGGATTTGCTCTCTTAACAACTTTCATTGTATATAACATGCAGCAGTAATTATATTTATCATGCAAATTACATCTCTAGTGCTTGTTTGTGTTTTAATTGGAATTTTGACATTTTGGCCACTTTGATCCAATACTCCTTTCCCCTACCTCCACCTTTCTGATAACCATAAATCCTACCTCTTTCCCACGAGTTTGTGTGCTTGTATTTTAAGTATAATTGGCCTACAACACAATGTTATGTTTTCCGTACATATTTAACATGAGAAATTTGGTCACAGTCTGTGGGGTCTCAAAGAGTCAGATATGACTTAGTGACTGAACAATACAAAATAAAATGAGAAACTGACAAAGGTGTTTATGAGAAAATATATTTGCCCATGTGTGAGATATATATGTTTGTGTGTCTGTATAAATATTTACAGATACATCTTATAATGGAAAAAGATTAAATATAAGAAATGATTAAGTATTAATTAGTTGATTTTGTTGATTTTCTATAGCGTCTCCTCAACAAATATTTTTATAAAGTGTCCTATACAAATTAAGCCAGCAAATACTGATTGTATATTATAAGAGCAATTTTCTATCAACACTTCAATAAATTTCTCAGGAAATATTTTAGATTAAAAAGCTCTAAGATGTGTATAAGAGACAGAGACAGAAGAGACATGGGTTCAATCCTTATTTTGCAAGATTCCCTGGAGTAATGACAACCCACTCCAGTTTTTTTGCCTGGAAAATTCCCTGGACAGAGAAACCTGTCAGGCTACAGTCTATGGAGTTGCAGAGTTGGACATGACTGAATGATTCAGTACACACACAGAAATAGCAAAAAAAAAAAAAAGTTAGTGGGACTGAAGTGGACAGAAAGGTGCTCCTTTATAAATTAGCAGAATCCCAATGAAATCTTCATGTGTAGATGATGGAGGTGAAGGAATGGAGTACATGAGCTGATGGATTTCTCAGAGAATTTCCTCAGGTGTTCATGGCATTAAGTATTGCAGGGACACTTCTTATATAATATTGCTTTTATTTTTCTCTAAATTATAAAAATTACAGTGTTTCTAATGCACACAAGATATGTGCTAAATCTCTTTTCTGTTATTATATCTGTTCTGTAGCACTAGCACTTTCATTTACATGTTAATTGAAAAGAAAATAGTGGGAAAATGTTACCAAGATGATAAAAAGAAGCCTATTTATCCTTCCAAAACTTTAGGTGTCTCTTGCTCATTCCTGTTAGATAGAAAAATAACAAGACTTTCCAATTAATTACTCACATAGATTGCAATTTTGAAGCTATCTCCTGGCAAAAATGAGAAATCCATTAATCAATGAAAATGAAATGAATCATAAGCTTTCCTGCCCTCTATACACAATTTTAATTTTTGTCTGATATGGGTTGGAACTTTTGTGTAGATCTGAGGATGTAGAAGCTCATTTATTTAGACAGACGTCATTCATTAAATTGTTCCATTAGTCTCTGCTGTTATGAAATCAAACTACCTTATATAAATTCTTGTTTAGCTTTCAAGATGACATACTTGCTATCCCCAAAGAATGCCTAGGATGCTGTGATATATAACTCCCTTGTTTTCAGTATCATTAAAAAAGGAACTATTAATAAAGGAGAAGGAGCCATATTACTTCACATATTTAATCATATTGAAAACTATCTGGTGAAATTAATTTTCCTATTAAATCAATTTCATGTGCCTATGTAAAATAGCTGTTTAGCTAAAAAACCTACCTAGCCATTTTATTTTTGTGGGAAAATATAATGTTTGTATGGTTGATTGTCTTCTAAACTCCTGATTTTTTTTTTTTTTTCTTAATCTTTGGGATGGCCTGATCAAATGTCTCCCATTCAAATCTGTAGAAGATTCTATGCTTGATTGTATAATTTTAATAGTCTATCAAAATAATTCAATGACATGTATACATATATGTTGTGGTGTTGGTGAAGACTCTTGGGAATCCCTTGGACAGCAAGAAGATCCAACCAGTCCATCCTAAAGGAAATTAGTCCTGAATATTCATCAGAAAGACTGAAGCTGAAACTCCAATACATTGGCCACCTGATGAGAAGAACTGACTCATTTGAAAAGACCCTGATTATGGGAATAATTGAAGGCAGAAGGGGATGACAGAGGATGAGATGGTTAGATGGCATCACCGATTCAATGGACATGAATTTGAGTAAGCTCTGGGAGTTGGTGATGGACAGGGAAGCCAAGTGTACTGCAGTCCATGTGGTCACAAAGAGTCGGACACGACTAAGAGACTGAACTGAACTGAACTGACCTGACACATATATAGGCCTCCCTGGTGGCTCAGTGATAAAGAACCCACTTGACAATGAAGGAGACATGCGTTCAATCATTGGGTCAGGTAGATACTGTGGAAAGGGAAATGGCAACCTATTTCAGTATTCTTGTCTGGAAAATCCACGAACAGTGTGGAGTCTGATGGGATACAGAGTTGGACATGACTTACCAACTAAGCAACAACAAACAACAATATAAATATACATTTGTATTCTAAGTTTATTACTAAAAAAAAAAAACTGGATTTAGAAAGGGGACAAACAGAAAAATAACAAATTATTCCACAATAGGGAAGGTAATATTTTTAACTTAAGCTAACTCCATCAAAAAGCAAGTTGAGCAGACAGTGGATAAATATTAGTCATCATGAGATAAAATGTCAATAGTAATATTAAATGGATCACCAAAGAATTGATGCTTTTGAACTGTGGTGTTGGAGAAGACTCTTGAGAGTTCCTTGGACTGCAAGGAGATCCAACCAGTCCATTCTGAAGGAGATCAGCCCTGGGATTTCTTTGGAAGGAATGATGCTAAAGCTGAAACTCCAGTACTTTGGCCACCTCATAAGAAGAGTTGACTCATTGGAAAAGACTCTGATGCTGGGAGGGATTGGGGGCAGGAGAAGAAAGGGACGACAGAGGATGAGATGTCTGGATGGCATCACGGACTCGATGGACATAAGTCTGGGTGAACTCCGGGAGATGGTGATGGACAGGAAGGCCTGGCGTGCTGCGATTCATGGGGTCGCAAAGAGTCGGACACGACTGAACGACTGAACTGAACTGAATTATATATAATTTATAAAATTATAATCATGATAATTTATAAAATCTATTAATACTATGTCTATAAACACATTTTTGAGGCTTCCATTAAGCTAATTAAAGATATCCCCACAAACCAGCCCTCTATACTCTGAAGAACTCAGAAAATTAACAGTAAGAGACAATAGTGTAGTCAGTCATCATGCATTTCATCCTATATCTTGAAAAAATTGTTTAATTGTGCCAAAGCTGGAAGAAGAAGTGTCCCTGCAATACTTAATGCCATGAACACCTGAGGAAATTCTCTGAGAAATCCATCAGCTCATGTACTCCATTCCTTCACCTCCATCATCTACACATGAAGATTTCATTGGGATTCTGCTAATTTATAAAGGAGCACCTTTCTGTCCACTTCAGTCCCACTAACTTTTTTTTTTTTTTGCTATTTCTGTGTGTGTACTGAATCATTCAGTCATGTCCAACTCTGCAACTCCATAGACTGTAGCCTGACAGGTTTCTCTGTCCAGGGAATTTTCCAGGCAAAAAAACTGGAGTGGGTTGTCATTACTCCAGGGAATCTTGCAAAATAAGGATTGAACCCATGTCTCTTCTGTCTTTTGCGACTGCAGGCAGATTATTTACTACTAGCGCCACCTGTGCTAGATGCCTTTAAACTTAAAACTATATTTCCCCTGGCCCAGCACTAGTAAGCCTGTGAGACACGGTCTGCATAAACTCATAGTAAATCAACTTGTATTTGGAATCTTGCTTTATCCGTGAACGTTATCCTGTAAATGGGATAATGTCCTCTGATTCAAATGCACATATGTTTCTAGATGCTTTAATTACTCCTTGAAGTTTGGTCTATGGAAGAGCATAATGGTTCTAATTTCTGATACTACAACCTGGCTAATTTGCCCATACATCCGTCTATCTGGGAGAGTCAATTCCTAGGCAGGTTGATAAGAAGCCTGGGAAGAGGAGAGAGGGGTCTGGGCTCTTGAAGAGGAGATAGGGGTCTGGAATTCTCAAGGAGGAAAGGACAAACTTTTTTCTCTACATTCCCTAGTCTTGGTCACACAAAACGTTTTTTCTTCAAGCCCAGAACTGGTGATTACACAGCAAACAACTCAGTTTAAACTCTGTACTAAGGATTATATATATCCTTCTTGAGGACAGTTTCTCCCTCTTGAAAACCTTCTGACTAATCCTGTTATCTTAAATATATATATTGTCAGTGGGTCTGATAAAAATTTTACAATCTTGAGACATTCTTTTGATTAACTGTAATAACCAATTTAAAAAAGTATATAATTCCCTTGCTAACACTAGCAAGGGGGGGCACTCTCTGTCCTCCTTCTGATGTCTATAGCAGAAGCTTTCTCTGTCCCTTTTCTTACTTTAATAAAACTCTGCTACACAAAAGCTCTTGCGTGAGCAAGCCTGGTCCCTGGTTCCGAAGCTAAATCTTCTTCAGAGATCAATAAATTGACACCTTTCACCATAAGCTATCATCTTGAGGGCTTGTCCAGGATCTTCAGGACAAGGTAAAAACACTCAGAACTCTAGCCTCTCTGCTTTCTAAGTATACACGTTTTCTGTTTTACTAACTCTTCGGTGTGCTTGTGTGAATGAATGACACACCCTGCATGCAGCCAGTGATTAGCTCTGCTCTGTGTTTTCGCGGTGCCTCATAATGACTGAAGGCAGCTGCCCAAAGGGGAGTCTTGTTTGGGGTTTATACTGACCTGCCAATGCCAACTGAGAGGGTAGCAACCAGAAATGGGTGAAGTGTGTGGGCCGAACTTTCCTTTCTTGGTCAGTTTTTCCTAGTCTCTTTGACTATTTCATAATTGCGTGGGAAATTAGAACTACTAACCTAATCTATCAGATCATAGACTTTCAATGGTCTTGTGATTCATGCCATTACTAGGTACTTTTACTTAGACCCCAAGCTTGGTAGTCATGGGAACCCAGATTTGCTAGGAATGAGTTTAAGAACTAAGTGGAACGAGTGAGTCCTTGTGCCTCACTATATGAGGCACTTTTTTTATAGTTGTGCTTCCAAACTATATGGATGGAAACATTGTTAGTGAGCATGAGGTTTCTGAGAACACAGGTCAGGAATCCCAGTTTGGGAATACAGTGGGCTTCTTCCTTTGGCAGTACTAGTTCTTAGCAGACAAGATAAAGCTCTCAAGCGTCTTGTTGGCATGGCAATGATTCATTGCTTCTATGGCAATCAGGACTGTACTCAGGAATGTGAATGGGCACATAGAAGACAGATGCTTCCCCTTGTAGTACTAGCTTGGAAAACTACTCTTGGTGCATCTCCACCCCACTTCCATGGTAGGACAGTGGGAGGGATAAGGAAGGCACATGCATTGGTAAGGGACAAACAAAGTCCGATCAGGGAAAGAAAGCTTTGGTGGAGAGTCTATCTACACACTCATCTAGAGCAAGGAGGGACACCTCTAGAGGAAAGAAGCCACAGCAATGGATGCCGCTTTCTTCTCTCTTACAGATGGGAGTTGACAGTTCCAGAACTACTCTTTTAAAATGTATTTTTAAAAAGTTGGGACTAGTTCAATCCCAAGAATTTGAAAAAACAAACAAACAAAAAAAGCATGCCTGATCTTCTGTGATACTGAATGGAAGATGGGGAATGCTGGCTGGTTGAAAAGTCTCAATTATTGCTGTTTTACAACTAGACCGGTTCTGTAGAAAACAAGGGAAATGGGTAGAAAAGACATGTGTGTTGCTCTTTATCTCTCTGTGAGACATGCCAGACTTATGTCCTAAGGGTACAGATTGGGATGTGAAACTTTCAGCTTCCTCCTGTCCTCTTGTGTCCCTGTATCTGGGGCTCCCAACCTAACAGACTTAGAATTAGGGTATCCTTCTAGGAGGGGTTGCCCCAGTCCAAGTAGAAATTCAGACAGTCCCAATTGTTGTCGAGACTAATTTTAGGATCCAAAAAGTACATAGAAGCCCTTAAGGGACTAATCTTACTTTATGACCTTGCTTGGAGAGATATAATACATGTCTTGAGACACACGCTGACTCTTGACTTGAGAGCTCGAGTTTCTGTGGAAGCTACAACTTTTGGAGATGAATGGCTTGAACATAAGACAAGGGAAAAGACGTAACACAAAATAGCCCTCTTTCCTACTGGGAGCCAAATGGTTCCCATAACAGAGCCACTTTTCTGGATGTATTCTTGTAGGACTCAAGTGAGCATGTGCTAAGACTTTATGCTAAATTGGCTGACAGAACCGTGAGAGAAGAAAACTCCAGGGAAATTCCTAGATAGACTATGGGAGGCTCTCTGAAAGTTTACTGATGCTGATCCTGAAAGTTCAGAGAGAGGAATGAGTTTAAAAGATAGATTTCTCACTTAGTCAGCTCCAGGTATCCACCATAAGTTAGGAAAACAGGCTTTTGGACCAAATCAGTCTTTAGAAAAACTGTTAGCTGATTCAGATGGCATATTATGGTAAAAAAATATGAGGAGGAAAATGAGGCAAAAAAAGACCAGGGAAAGACTAAAGCCCCAACAATGGCTGTTAGACCTGCTCTGAAGCAGCCTGAGGAAAAATACTCAGAGGGACCCAGGTGAAAAGGGATGGACTTGTTATTACTATGGAAAGGAGGGGCATCTCAAGTGGGATTGCCCTTAGGAGTCTAAGCTGTCCCTGGCTCCATGTCAGGTCTACAAGTACCACATTGGAGAAGAGATTGCCCTCTGATACACAGGCCCCAGGGATTGGACTCTCAAGACAATCAGGACTGAAGGTGCCAGGGGATCCCCATATAAGCCTCCATTCAACAACACCTGAGGAAGCCCAGGTATTAATAACCGTGGGGGCCAATCAGTAGATTTTCTTTTGGATCCTGGGGAACTTTCTCTGTGCTCACTGAAGCCCCTGGTTTGCTTTCCTCCTGATCCACTACTGTAATGGGGCTCCTGGATGAACCAAATGCCATTATTTCAGTCATCCTTCAAGCCACAATTGGGACTCTGTGCTGTTTTCTAGTGAATTTCTGATTGTGCTGGAATCTCCCTTACCCCTTCTGGGGAGGGATATACTGAACAAGGCCCAGGCCTCTGTCTTCATAAATATGAAACTCACTCTTTTTAGTTGAACAAAATGCAAATCCTAGAGTGGGCTGATGGAAAAACTGTCAAGCACAATATGCTGTTTCTGTCATTATCAAGCTCAAAGGCTCTCACGTATTTCCACATCAAAAGCAGTACTCACTAAAGCCTGAGGTTGAGGAGGAGTTATGGCCCATCATTGAAAATTTAAAGGAACAAGGACTATTAATTCCCCATAACAGTCCACGCAACACTCCTATTTTGGTGTAGAAATGGTCTAATGATAATGGAGACTAATTCAAGGTTTATGAATAATAAATGAGGCTATGGCTCCTTTTACTCATATGCCAAAAACAAATGGATTTTCTTGCTTATATGTCTGGGTAGACACTTTTACTGGATGGATTGTGGCCTTTCCCTGCCATAGTGAACAGGTTAAGGAAGTTATAAAAATTTTAATCCATGAAATTATTCCCAGGTCTGTGCTGCACAGATACTCCAGAGCAGCAATGGCTCCGCCTTTAAAGCTACTGTAACCCAAGTGATGTCAAAATCTTTAGGAATTCAGTATCACTTACACTGTTCCTAGAGACACCAATCTTCAGAAAAATTTGAAAAGCTTAATGACATTATTAAGAGGAATCTGCATAAATTAAGTCAGGAAACACAAGATAGTTGGTTTAAAGTTGTACCCATATCTTTAATGGTCTTCCCTTGTAGCTCAGTTGGTAAAGAATCTGCCTTCAGTGCAGGAGACCCGGGTTCAATTCCTGGGTTGGGAAGATCCCCTGGAGAAGGAAAGGGCAACCCACTCCAGTATCCTTGCCTGGAAAATCTCATGGACAGAGGGCTGCAGTCTATGGGGTTGCAAAGAGTCAGGCACGACTGAGCAACTAACACATATCTTTAATGAGGGCTCAAACTGCCCCTAAGAAGAAAGGCCTGTCTCTATGGCAGACCGTCTTTGTGCACAGATATTGTCATAGATCCTGAAGCCTTAGAATTAACTATGTGATTCAGCTTTTCGACCTCCTCATCAGTGAAATGCTTTGCAGGGTGGGTTCCTCTGCTTCAAGGAAAGGACTTTCTTCAACTCTGTGAATATCTTCACCAACGACAATCATGTGACACCTCTTCTTGATCTGATGACTTCTAACAATCCTAAGATGGACTGATATAATTATTGACATAATGTAACTTTTGATTTTTATTATGTTCTAACTTGGTTTAAGGACTGTTTTGGTACACATAAGAAGTTTAGGTCCTCCTTTTGCCTGGCCAGGCATTGATTGCTACTGGACCTCTCAGTCACACTGGTTTGCTCCAAATGGGATCTACCCGATATGTGGCTCTTTTATGGGCATGGCTTACCACTGGCTAGATAAGGAGATGCACCCTAGGTCTAAATTTTACTCCTGGTTTCATATTTTCAGAGCTTCCCAAGAAGACTGCTAATCTGCCACAACTTAAAACTCATTGGACAAGGTCTGTAATTCACTGGTATGGTTATCTGGCTGTAATATTTGTTTCCTTTCTAGGAATTACAGATGTTATGCTACAAGTTGATTCTCTGACTAGCTTTACTGCAACTGGATTTGTTTCTAACTATCTGAAAGCTTTTAAGTTACAAATGGTTGTCCAGGCTTCTATGAGTGCCACAGCCTGCTCCAAATATTACTTGGAGGTCCTGGATCAGAGACCCTCAATATGAGGTTTAAAGGAACAATCTAGGGATGATGCTCCTCAACAGCAGGAAGTAGTTATGGAATGAAAAATACACCCCTTTCCCTTGACAAATAATTCTCCAACAAGAAAAGGGGAGAATGAGAGAGTCAATTCCTGGGCAGGTTGCTAAGAA
Organism: Cephalophus harveyi; assembly: GCA_006410635.1. Classification (NCBI taxonomy): domain Eukaryota; kingdom Metazoa; phylum Chordata; class Mammalia; order Artiodactyla; family Bovidae; genus Cephalophus; species Cephalophus harveyi. Next base: position 41,734 of record SJYT01032396.1, on the reverse strand, counting down.
TTCCAGGGTCTCCAAGAAGGAAAAAAGGTTTGAGGGTCCCCAAGGAGGAGAGCAGGGTCTGGAATTCGTAAGGAGGAAAAGCTCTTGAGTGATTAAGCCTGGTCCCTGGTCCTGAAGCTAAATCTTCTTTGAAGATCAAGAATCCAACACTATTCATCATAAGCTATCACTGTTCATTATTTTGGCAATATTTATTGAATATCTACTGAGTGTCAGATAATATTCTTGGTGCAGGTATTGTGTCATTGCACAAAACAGATAAAGTTCTTACCATCCTGAGTCTCACATTCAGGTGGGAAAAGAAATAAACACATATATCATGTGTGCTGGATAGTTATATGATGCCTGGTAACAGAGAGAGATATCTTGGCTAAATCTGACTGTTTCACAGAGGGTGATGAGACAGAGACTCTGTGACAATGTCACATTAGAGCAGATAAAAGAAAGAAGTGTCAGAGTGAGCATCTCTCACATGGAGGCACGGGGTGGATTTCAGGAGGAGGAAAGACTATGTGCCAAGGACTTGTAATAAGAATATCCTTGGTGTGTTCGGTGCCCATAAAGGGAACAAATAGTACTGGAAGATAATAAACTACAGAATAAAGATTGAAAATGAAATTAGAGAGCCATATATGTGTTGGGGAGAAGATTACAAATAGCTTTGTAGATCATTAGAAAAACTTTGACTTATACTTTGAATAAGATGGGAAGCCATTGCAACACTTTAAGAAGACTATTGGTATGATTTCATTTTGTTAAAATATTTTTTTTAAATCCTGCTTGCACATGTTCCCCATTAAAATAAATAAATTTATATTAAAAAAAAATCCTGGTTGCTATATGGAAACTGATACAGATTAGACTGTACTAGAGTGGAGGGACATGCTTTGGTTGTGTGTGTGTGTGTGTTAATTAAAAAAAAAAAAAAACTGGCTATTAACATGACTTGGTTGTGGGGTAAACGAAAACAGAGAAGTCAAAGAAGCTCCATTTGTGACCCTGACAAAACATTTATTTGAACTGGTAGGCATGAAAGTCTCATTAGAGTGAATTTAGGAAGTAGTTGGAGGTAAAGAAATAGATTCAGTGAGTAAAGACAAGTTTGTTTAGGAGTTTGGTTTCAAGAGTGAAGGAAAAATGAAATAGTCACTGAAGAGCAATGTAAAGTGAAAATGAAAGTCGCTCAGTCGTGTCCGACCCTTTGTGCCCCATGAGCCATAAAGTCCATGGAATTCTCTAGGCCAGAATACTGGAGTGGGTAGCCTTTTCCTTCTCCAGGAGATCTTCCCAACCCAGGGATTGAATCCAGGTCTCCTGCATTGCAGGTGGATTTCTATCAGCTGAGCCACAAGGGAAGCTGGAAAGGGAAAGTAAGGTCAATAAAAGTTTATATATATATGTAAATATGAGATGTTATTGAATGTTTTGCTATTATATCCATAGTATCTGTTTGCTCTATCAGAATGATACACTAGAGAAACAAAACAATAGATGAAAAAGGATATACTACCTGGAGCAGTGTCTTTGTTATGCAACAAGAGATGAGCTCTAGTATAAAAGGAAGTTGGCCTTAGAAAGTAGTATAAGAGTTTAACCATCTTAACAGTAGGTGAAGCAATTTACATGGAAACAAAATTTATTCCTGATTAGAAGAATGTTTGAAATATCTCTTTTGATTGATTCTAGTTTTACTAAGAAATGACAGCTTGTCCATATATTGATAACCTGCATATGGAAGAAATTTTGGAGTCTGAAAGGATGAAAAATTTGGAGAAAGACAACTAAGAGAGTAGAGTAAAAATGTAATAAGGTTTACTTGGTTCTCATGACCAATAACAGACTGTTTTTTAGACTCATCTGCATGGAATTTAGATTGGGCATGAGATTTTTTGCTGAAGAAGACAGACTTTTTTTTCCCTCTAAATGTGTAATCGATTATACAAATAATTGCTTTCTTGGTAATAGCCGAGAAAGAAAGGGAGATTTTGCTTCACTTTGCTGCCATTCTTATGTTGTATTATCTTAAGCCTTGATTAAAGCAAAATAATTATTTCCCAAAACAAATTTTGCATATAGAGCTTTTTTTTTTTTTTTAATCTCATTGATGCAATTTAAGGTTAACACCGTGGATTTTGTATTTACTTTTATATGGTAAAATTATCCAATTATCCTTTATTCATATGATAGATCATGACAGTATTGGTCAACCATACCTGGCCTGGCCACTACTGCAACTACTGGAAGGCTTATAAAGCATGTTTAGCAAGTTGGATATTGTGAGAAAAAAACGCATAAGACAAGGGAAAATTAGAAAATCAGTTGCGCTCACTTCAGGTACCCAGTTGGAGCAGACTAGGTCAGAGGGAGAAAGTAAGTATGATTCAGAATTTGCCTATTATATAGTATAGTATTAGTCAGGTTTTCTCCAAAGAAACAGAACAATAGGATGTGAACATATATGTCTGTGTTTGTAGTGTGTGTGTGTGTACTGTGTATATGTAGGGATAGATAGATTGCTAGTTAACAGTGTATGATATGACAATACAAAAAATGTGATGATGTATTTGATCTTTGTTTTTCTTTTTTTTTTTTTTTTGTGTATGCTATACAATTGTATTTGTTTTTATTTTTTTTTTTTTTAAGATTGATCATATAAATTTTTATTTATTTATTTTTTTTTTATTTATTTATTTATTTTTTTTTTTAATTTTATTTTACTTTATTTTACTTTACAATACCATATTGGTTTTGCCATACATTGACATGAATCCACCATGGGTGTATATTAGCTCCCAATCCCGAATCCCCCTCCCACCTCCCACCCCACATCATCTCTCTGACTCATCCCTGTGCACCAGCTCCAAGCATCCTGTATCCTGTACCGAACATAGGCTTGTGCTTCATTCTTACATGTTAGTTTATATGTTTCAATGCCATTCTCCCAAATCATCCTACCCTCTTCCTCTCCCATAGAGTCCAAAAGTCCTTTCTATACATTTGTGTCTCTTTTGCTGTCTCACATACAGGGTCATCACTGCCATCTTTCTATATTCCATATATATGTGTCAGTATACTATATTGGTGTTTTTCTTTCTGGCTTACTTCACTCTGTATAATAGGTTCCAATTTCATCCATCTCATTAGAACTGATTCAAATGAATTCTTTTTAATGGCTGAGTAATACTCCATTGTGTATATGTACCACAGCTTTCTTATCCATTCATCGGCTGATGGACATCTAGGTTGTTTCCATGTTCTAGCTATTATAAACAGTGCTGCAATGAACATTGGGGTACATGTGTCTCTTTCGATTCTGGTTTCCTCAGTGTGTATGCCCAGCAGTGGGATTGCTGGGTCATAAGGCAGATCTATTTGCAGTTTTTTGTTTTTCAAAAGCAGCCTGCATGCTTTTTGGAAATATATGTTGAAATTGTATTAATGTAATTTTGAACCAAGAACTTATTCTCTGTCCTTCTATAATAAAAGCAAACATTATCTCATAGCATAGGACTTAGTCATTTGCTAAACAAGATGATAGAGTGGAAATAACTCAATATGCAAACAGTTATTCCACACAATAGAGTTTTCAACATCCGGATTGATCTTTCACAGACAGTTGAAGATTATGACTAATGATGAGGCCAGAGAACTTATTAAAATATCAGTTTATTTGTTTCATGTTGGCATTAACATGTTCAATTAAAGAATGCAACTATTAGAAAACCAAACAACATTGTATTTCCATTTTTCAAAAATATATATTAAATGAAATGAATATGCAATCAAATATGATGATTAAACTATATTTTAAAATGAGCTTAGTTTTTTCTTAATTGGAACCAAAAGAGTAAAATCCTATGATTTTGAAGTGTCTTTCTTTAAAATATTTCAGACACAGAATTTACAAATTTATAGCACACAGTATAAGTGGATATTAACTGCTCTAGTAGTCTAAAAAGCATAGCTTAAAAATTAGCTGGACTGTCCTAAAGTTGAAAAGTAGTCTAGAATGAATATGTGAGTCCAAGAAGCATGTGTGTGCATGTGATAAATATGTTGTTTTACTGATGTAAAACTTTAACACTTTATGTAATGTCATACTAGTACAGACCATAAAACCATAAGAGAAAGCAACTTTTAAGAGAAAATCCCAGATCTGAATCTGTGAACCTACTGAAGCAGCCATCAGTGCATATTAGTTTTTATCCTAAAAATATACTGATACTCTGAAAAAGGTAAGCAGCCTTTTTTTTTTTTTTTAAAAACCAGGCAAAATGTTTCATGCCCCCATTCACTGCTTACTACATCTAGTAATGTATTTATTTTCCATTTTCTATTGATTCTAAATGTTCATGTAAATATTCTACTCAATATTATTATCAATCAATGTAATTGGAATAATAAATCATTTAGCTTTGCCAATCCAGTAAGCATCAATGTAGAGAATATGAAATACTAAATGACAGAAGTTGATTTTTATGAGAAAAATGAATATCTGGAATTTGACAAAAGTACTGTATATATAGTGGGCTTTCCTGATGGCTCAGTGATAAAGAATCCACCTTCAGTGCAGGAGATGCAGGAGCTGTGAGTTCGATCCTTGGGTTAGGAAGATTCCCCTGGAATAGAAAATGGAAACTCACTCCAGTATTCTCTGGAAAACCCCATGAACAGAGGAGCTTGGCAGGCTACAATCCAATGGGTCACAAAGAGTCGGACACGATTGAGAGACTGAGCCCATACACGTGCACTATATATAATTATGATGTGGAATGGGGGCAAATGAGAGGTTGGTACATTAAATAAAATATATTAATACATAACAATGGAAAGAGCAGTCTCATGATTACTAAAAGACTTTTCTAAAACACTGTCAGATAAGCATTTGTAAAAAATTTAAACTGTTGGTGAGCATATCAGTTTATCAGTATTCGTGTTTGTTCTCAAAAATGGGATGGTCTATAGCTATTCTTCTTCTCACTTTTATGGAAAATTCAAGATACCAATTTAAATTTGCATCCAAAAAATAGTATTTATTCTATACCATTCTCCTGAATAATGTAACCTACCTAAAGAAACAAACAAGCAAAAAAAGCCTAGAAACTCTTTTGAGTAGAGCTTATAGTCTAAATTTTTTTCTTAATGTAGAGGTAAATAGAAATATACTTACATATGCACACATTATTGTGTCTCCTGTCCATTTTGGTTTTGAGAGCTACAAAACTACTGAATCTTAAGAATATTTTCAGCTACATTGATCTGTTGCCTATTTAAACTAACTGCTTTATGTCTAACTTATTCAATTACATTTAATAAATATTTTTCTCATACTTATATGGCTGATAATTATTTTTGTCATTGGAGATACAATGGTAAACAAAACAGACTATATCCTACTCTGTGGAGCTTATATTCTAGTGGAAATGGGAGGAGAATTTTAAAATGCATTTTTAATGTGTCAAATTATAATATGTGCTCAGAGGAAATAATGGAGGATACAGACACCGATTTTTGGCCAACTTAATCTCTGAGACAGAGTGATTAAGAATGTCCTCTTTAAAATGATGATATTTAAGCAGAAGCCTGGAACAATTTTTAAGTACTCTTACAAATATCTGAGTAATTGGATTCCAAGAAGAGTGAAGACAAGATGCAAACCTGAGGGGAGAAATGCTTGATATTTTCTAGAAACAGCTGAATCAGGGTGATGGAGCAGTGAGCAAAGAGAACAGTGGGGAAAGAAATGGGATTGGGGCTCTAGCAATATAAGACTCTGCAGTGTATGGTATTATTTTTGCATTTACTTTTTAGGGAGATGATAAGACAGATTTGGTTTCTGCAGGGACTGGCTTTTGAGAAACATTAGAACAAGAAATAGCAGTTTGGAGGCTATTCAAAATGAGAGATGATGTTGTCTTGAGAGATATGATGTCTTCACAGCATTGTCTGTTATAAAAATGATTGGACTTCAGATGCTTTTAAACAATGAAATCAATAGTATTTGCTGTTGGACTGGCTATGGGTTGTGAGAAAAAATGTTGATACATGCATGTTGGCCAGAAAAACTAGAAATGTTATTTACTGAAATGTAAATGAAAATGTTTGTCAGAGAAAATCAGGATTTTGAACATTTGTTCTCTTTTCAACATGGCATACTTGAGATGTCTCTTAGGTTATTTATCCACATGAGATATAAGTAGGTAATTGGGTACAGGAATGTGCTGTTTGTGTATAGTGCAGAGCTGGAGCTGTAAATTGAGATATTTTCCCCATTTAAAATATAAGACTTCCTGAATTCTTTGGTCACTATTTCACTTTCTTCAGGCCTTTGCTCAAATAACACCCATGCTTCAAGATCTTCCATGTCATCTTTATTTTAAATTACAAAACTCCTCTTAGCACTGATTTATTTTTCTCCATAATATGTACTTCCCTTCTACTAACTATATGTGCTTCTCAGCTTGCACTAGTGGTAAAGAACTGCCTATACAATGCAGGAGATGTAAGAGATGCGGGTTTGATCCCTGGGTCAGGAAGATCCTCTGGAGGAGGGTGAGGCAACCCACTCCAATATTCTTGCCAGGAAAATCCCATGGGTGGAGGAACCTGGCAGGCTGCAGTCCATAGAGTCAAAAAAAGAGTCAGACGTGAATGAAGTGACTTAGCCTGCACTACATTATATAACTTGCTATATATTACAGGTCTCTCTACCCAATAGAATGTGCACACCAGGAGGCAGGATACATGTTTCTTTTGTTCATTCATATTTCTCTACCTGATGGAGGAGGCCATCAAAAATATGTGATCAGCAGTTTACTTGTGAGCTGGACCTGGGCAACTGGAGGCTCCACATCCTCTCCCAGTCCTTGGAATGTGCTTTCACCTTGCCTTCCCTGCTCCCAAAAGCTGCTCTAAGCATACAACCTTGAAATAGAAATGTAGTGCAGAAGCTATCTGGAATGATATGTGAGAACAGTTAAGCTCTTTAAATAAACGTTTATGGTTCTGGTAAGCAGATGAGGAAATCTATTTGTCTTATAGCCACTCAAGACAAAACTTGTGAGTAAATTCTCTTGCTTTATAAAATTGCCCCCTGCCAATCTGGAGTGGTTTATCTTTTTCCTAGGTTTTTCCCTACTCTCTACATAAAGAAGTCAGTTTCAAATAAATAGAAAGATCCAAAAAATTTTTGAGGCAACATTGCCACTCATCTTATTGCCTGATACAGAACAGGTGCTTAATAGTTGATGATTAAAAGAAAAGCCATAAGACAGGATCATATTATTTAGAGAGTGACTTTATGTGGCAAAAGCAAGCTTTTTAACTAACACAAGGGAAAAGAGCTGGCACCTAACGATTCAAAAGAATCCTAGAAAAAAATCCCTGGGAGACAATGCAAAGTGATAAAAGAGAACAAGAAGAGATGAACTCTCAGAGGCCAAAAGTTAAAAATGCTATAGAGATTGTGATTTGCTCAGTTAAGCCCTGCAGACTGGTTTGAAAACTGAAGAATGAGAACTGAAAATTTGATTTGTAAGGAGACAAGGGAAGACAGGGCAAATTTCAGATAAAATTTGTCAGAGTTTCTATATAGAGAGGAACATACAAATAAGATGCTTGCTCCTTGGAAGGAAAGTTATGACCAACCTAGACAGCATATTAAAAAGCAGAGACATTACATTGCCAACAAAGGTCCATCTAGTCAAGGCTATGGTTTTTCCAGTGGTCATGTATGGATGTGAACCTTGGACTATAAAGAAAGCTGAGTGCAGGAGAATTGATGCTTTTGAACTGTGGTGTTGGAGAAGACTCTTGAGAGTCCCTTGGACTGCAAGGAGATCCCACCAGTCCATCCTAAAGGAGATCAGTCCTAGGTGTTCATTAGAAGGACTGATGTTGAAGCTAAAACTCCAATACTTTGGCCACCTGATGTGAGAGCTGACTCATTTTAAAAGACCCTGATGCTGGGAAAGATTGAGGACAGGAGGAGAAGGGGGCAACAGAGGATGAGATGATTGGATGGAATCACCGACTCAATGGACATGGGCTTGGGTGGACTCCAGGAGTTGGTGATGGACAGGGAGGCATGACGTGCTGTGGTTCACGGGGTCACAAAGAATAGAACAGAACTGAGCTACTGAACTGAATTGAACTGATACAGATAAAGGATAGCTAGATGGAAGAAGACATGGGGTAAAGAGAGATTATTTTTCAATGTAAGTGATATCAGAACATTTATGTGTCTGTGTCTGTATGTGTGCACTCAATTTCTCAGTCATGTCCAGCTCTTTGCAACCTCATGGACTGTACCCCACCAGGCTCCTTTGTCCATGGAATTTTAAGCTAATATTAATGACAATGTAAGAAGAATTTAAAATGATAATACAGAAAACAAAAAAGTGATGGAACAGTATTTTTAACTGGCAAAACGAAATGGGAATTACTGTACATTTGAAGGCTCTGTCCTTCAGTGGGAGGTTAGTCTTGCACTATGAGTGCAGAGAAGTATGAATGCATGGACAGAGAATCAGGTTTATTAACAGATGTGGAACTTCTCTTACCACTGGTTATATTCTCTTATTGGCATTTGAGGAAAATTCAATATCTGAGAGAGAGAAGTGTGGGGTACAGGTGTTAAAAAAAAAAGGAGGTTCCAGATACTCAGATGATTAAATATAGAAGTGTAGAGAGTGAATAGTAGAGTTTATGGATTATCTTTTCCAAAAAAAAAGTCTCTCTCTGTACATATTGGACAGAAGAGTAATTATTTTATGTTGTTGTTGTTGAGTTACTAAGTTGCATCTGTGTCTTTGTGACTCCATGTACTGCAGTACACCAGGCTTCCCTGTCCTTTACATCTCCTGGAGTTTGCTGAAACTCATGTTTATTGAGTTGGTGATGCAATCCAAACATCTCATCCTCTGTGACCTCTACTCCTTTTGCCTTCCACCTTTCCTAACATCAGAGTCTTTTCCAGTGAGTCAGATCTTCACATCAGGTGGCCAACATATTGGAGCTTCAGTTTCAGCATCACTGCTTCCAATGAATATTCAGGATTGATTTCCTTTAGGACTGAATGGTTTGATCTCCTTGCTATTCAAAGAACTCTCAAGAGTCTTCTCCGGCACCACAGTTCGAAGACATCAATTCTTCAGTGCACAGTGGTGAATAATTATGATTTTATCATACATAATAATTTTCTAACATTTTATTAAGAAATCAATTTTATCCATAGTTTGATATGTATGAATATGTATTTGTATATATCAAATATATATATAGTTTGATATATATATTTTTTTCACCTTTGCAAATATATATTATATTTACATAAGTATTTAAGCCTCAAAAGTTTTAATTTTTGATAGATGTGTATAAGAGACAGGTTAAGCCCTGCAGACTGGTTTGAAAACTGAAGAATGAGAACTGAAAATTTGATTTGTAAGGAGACAAGGGAAGACAGGGCAAATTTCAGATAAAATTTGTCAGAGTTTCTATATAGAGAGGAACATACAAATAAGATGCTTGCTCCTTGGAAGGAAAGTTATGACCAACCTAGACAGCATATTAAAAAGCAGAGACATTACATTGCCAACAAAGGTCCATCTAGTCAAGGCTATGGTTTTTCCAGTGGTCATGTATGGATGTGAACCTATCCCCAAAGAGCATCACCAATTGCTATGTCATCTCTCTCTCTCTCTCTCTCCTGTCTCTTATACACATCTGAGTTAAATAATAAGCACATTAATATTCATCCCTTAGCAGACGACCTTTATGATATCTAGAACCAAAGTTTAGGGTGTGTCTAAAATTATTCTGCATATTTACTAATATTTATAGACAAATAAAAGTTAAGAGAAATAATTCTAAAATTAAGAGAAAATCAATCACTATTCTATGGCAAATATAATTTTTTTTTCCTATTATAAGGTATTGGTATAATGTACATTTTATAGTAATTATTCATTTCTATAATTTTCAGTGCTTTCTATATGTAGAATGCACTAAAACATAAATTATATACTGTCATAACAGAAAATCATTACTCTGAAGCCAAGCCAGAAAACAAAGCTGCTAATACACTTACTAGGAGATTGAAAGTTTCAAGATGTCATGGATACCTGGAAGAAAAATTCTTGATTTCAACTACTTTTTTCCACTTAATCTCATTGTAAATGAGAAGAATATGATAAATTAAAAGTTTGTATCTTTATATCTTTAACTTGCATCTCTCTTGAGTGATATAGTTTGGGATTTTCCACTTATAACAAAAATACTTCTTAATTTTAAGTAGTTATACAAGGTTGCTGTGCTGTGCCATGCTTAGTTGCTTAGTCCTACTCTTTATAACCTCATCCATGGAAGCACAGGAGGCTCAGCTGTCCTCCACTACCTCCTGGAGTTTGTCCATATCCACATCCATTGAGTTAGTGTTGCTATCTAACTATTTCATCCTCTGCCACTCCCTTCTTTTGCATTTGATCTTTCTCAGCATCAGGGTCTTTTCCAAAGAGTCAGCTTTTCATATCAGGTGGCCAAGGTTCTGAAGCTTCAACTTTAACATTAGTCCTTCCAATGAATATTCAGGGTTGATTTCCTTAAGGATTGAGTGGTTGGATGCCCTGGCAGAGGAATTCTCAAGAGATTTCTCCAGCATCATAATTCAAAAGCATCAGTTCTTCAGTACTTGGCCTTCTTTATGGTCCAAGTCTCACACCCATACATGACTACTGGAAAAAAACAACAACATAGTTTTGACTAAATGGACCTTTGTTGGCAAAGTAATGTCTCTGCTTTTCAATATGCTGTCTAGGCTTGTCACTGTTTTCCTTTCAAGGAGCAAGTGGCTTTTAATTTCATGGCTGCAATCACCGTCCACAGTGATTTTGGAGCCCAAGAAAATAAAATCTGTTACTACCTCTACTTTTTCTCCTTTTATTTGCCATGATGTGATGGGACCAGATGCCATGATCTTTGTTTTTGGAATGTTAAATTTCAAGCTAGCTTTTTCACTCTCCTCTTTCACACTCATCAAGAGTCTCTTTAATTCCTCTTCAGTTTCTTCACTATGATAGTCTTAAGAGTGCTATCATATATAGTTTCTTAAATAACTGTGCTAAAAATTATCCAACTTAAAACATTATTCTTACAAAGATAGTATTTAATATACAGTTCAATGTGTCTTCTGTTATCTCAAATCTATAGTTTATAGCATTATACAAATTTCTACCTTATCCTGCATCCAACTGAGAAGTAAATATTAATTATTGTTCAGGTTTCTTTAGTCTTTCTTCATCTGGAATGGTTACTGAATCATTATTTTATAATGTAATTTTGAGAAAGTTATTTCAGATGTCTTGTCTATTTTTATTTGATATTTCTTTACGATTAAAGTGAAAACTTATTTTTGGAAGGAAGATTGTAG
>SJYT01032396.1:8568-30142 GCA_006410635.1 Cephalophus harveyi | reverse complement strand
TCTAAGTGTATCATATTAGGAGATACAAGACACCAGTTTATCATATATTGTTGGAAACATTACCATTTTCCTTCTTTAGTTTGTGATTATTTGGTAGATAAGTCAAAACTATGTAAGTATCCTGTTTTATGTCCATTGAATATTCTTATCAGAAAATATTTTTTGATATGATAGTAAAATAGTTTTTTGTGATTCTTTTATTCTTTATTAGTTGATATTACTCTAAAGAATTACCATTCTTCACTATTTGTGTGAATGTGTAGACAAGAGAGGAGATACAAAAAATTTCCTGAATTTTATATCTTTTTAATATCTGATATTTCTTAGTTAATCTGTGATCAGTACATTCTACCAGGAGACAGACACTTCAGAGTTTGAGTATGACTAAACTTGACTAAATCTTTCTTTACTAATATGTTCAAAGAAATATTCTGACCCCACATACAATCTAACCAGATATTAATATTCACTCTACTTATTAATATAAAACTGTATATTTTACCTATTGTTTTATATTGTCAAACATAATTTTTATATTGCCATTTATTTGTTCATTCATTAAATTTTATTCAGCACCTGTCATACTATATTAGTATTGTGCTATATTCTTTTAAAAACAAATTATCTAAGATAAATACTGATACTTAAAGAAAATGTAATTCCTTTAGAAAAACTGCATAATGCTATTCTATATTCAGTCACTCAATCATGTACAATCTGTGGCTCTTTGGACTGTAGCCCACTAGGCTACTCTGTCCATGGAGTTTTTCAGGCAATAATTTTTCAGGGAGTGCATTGTATGCCCTCCTCCAGATGATTTTCCTTACCCAAGGTTCAAATCCCCATCTCCTGTGTCTCCTGCACTATAGAAAAATTCTTTACCATTGAGCCATTGGGAAAAACTTACCCCAAACTGCATAATATACCACATCAAAAGTCAAATAACATAATTTTGAGTATCATGCACTTTAATGTCCTTGCAGAGTAAACAGAAGGATTCTGTGAGGTTCCAAGTCCTTATGAAAATTGTGCAACTCTGGGTATCACTATGGCACAAGTAATTCCAGAATGTCTAGGATGTAGAAATGGCAGGGAAAAGTTAGAGTGAATGAGAGTCAGACAAGCATAAACATATGTATCTGTAGAGGGACAAGTATGTTTGATTAAGGACAAGTTCCCCAAAGAGCATCACCAATTGCTATGTCATCTCTCTCTCTCTCTCTCTCTCTCTCACACACACACACACACATTCATTCATGCTCATTTGTAAGCACAAATATACTAAAACAGAGAAGATATTGTGTGTTTGCCATTGAAAAATAAGCAGCTATCATTTTGCAATCAACAATTGCAAAGCACAATTATACTTTGATAGTGTATACATATATAGGTGTTGTATGATTTTAATTCTATGATGATAAATAATAGATCCCTACATATGCATTTAGTTCTGGATGTATGTATATGCAGCCATAAAAGGTGATGCTGGAAAGTTTATTAAGAACTTATGTTTTGACTAGCACTATCTGAAATATTATCTTGTTTTAGGATTATCTGGAGTTGTAATGTTTTCATTTTTGAACATTTTATGCCACAAGGTTTGCATTGTTTAATCTACTTAGGAAACAGCAGAAGTTATATCTGTAGTGAAATAATTGGTATTCACAGAGTAATTGTCAGTGACCATGTGAAGCTAGTGATTTGTCATTAGTTATGCCACTTTTGACTTTATCACTTGGTGAAGTTACTTAAACTCTCTGTGCCTCAGTTTCTGCATCTATAATAAAAACTATCTTATACAGTTATGTGGATAAGTACTGAGTACATTGCATGAACCATGATAAGCTTCACATGGTCACTGACTATTATTCTGTGAATACCAATTATTTCACTACAGATATAACTTCTGCTGTTTCCTAAGTAGATTAAACAATGCAAACCTTGTGACATAAAATGTTCAAAAATGAAAACATTACAACTCCAGATAATCCTAAAACAAGATAATATTTCAGATAGTGCTAGTCAAAACATAAGTTCTTAATAAACTTTCCAGCATCACCTTTTATGGCTGCATATACATACATCCAGAACTAAATGCATATGTAGGGATCNGTAGATTAAACAATGCAAACCTTGTGACATAAAATGTTCAAAAATGAAAACATTACAACTCCAGATAATCCTAAAACAAGATAATATTTCAGATAGTGCTAGTCAACATCTTCCTATCCAGATGAAAATGTACCTCAACAATCTCAGTTCATATTACTTAAATTATTTGAAATGTGCATGAGAAACCGAAATAATAGTAATATAATTAATTTTTAAATTATGAGGATAAAGAGTTAATATCCTCATCCTGTTGGTACTGTCTTACTCTTATCTCTCTGATGTTTTTATGGTTTTTCAGAAAATCTGTGACCCAAAAAATGTACTGGCCTCAATTTCCCAAGCCCAATTAAAAAGCTGTACATACTGAAAAATGAACACTAATAGATGGAGAAATATACCATGTTCATAGATCAGAAGAATCAATATAGTGAAAATGAGTAAATACTACCCAAAGCAATCTATAGATTCAATGCAATCCCTATCAAGCTACCAAAGGTATTTTGCACAGAGCTAGAAGAAATAATTTCAACATTTGTATGGAAATACAAAAAACCTCAAATAGCCAAAGCAATCTTGAGAAAGAAGAATGGAACTGGAGGAATCAACCTGCCTGACTTTAGGCTCTACTACAAAGCCACAGTCATCAAAAGAGTATGGTACTGGCACAAAGACAGAAATATAGATCAATGGAACAAAATAGAAAGTCCAGAGATAAATCCATCCACCTATGGACACCTTATCTTTGACAAAGGAGGCAAGAATATACAATGGAGAAAAGACAATCTCTTTAACAAGTGGTGCTGGGAAAACTGGTCAACCACTTGTAAAAGAATGAAACTAGAATACTTTCTAATACCATACAAAAAATAAACTCAAAAAGGATTAAAGATCTAAACGTAAGACCAGAAACTATAAAACTCCTAGAGGAGAACATAGGCAAAACGCTCTCCGATATAAATCACAGCAAGATCCTCTATAAACAAGTGTGACCTAATTAAACTTAAAAGCCTCTGCACAACAAAGGAAACTATTAGCAAGGTGAAAAGACAACCTTCAGAATGGGAGAAAATAATAGCAAATGAAACAACTGACAAACAACTAATCTCAAAAATATACAAGCAACTCCTATAGCTCAATCCCAGAAAAATAAATGACCCAATCAAAAAATGGGCCAAAGAACTAAATACACATTTCTCTGAAGAAGACATACAGATAGCTAACAAGCATGAAAAGATGCTCAACATCACTTATTATCAGAGAAATGTAAATCAAGACCATAATGAGGTACCATTTCACACTAGTCAGAATGGCTGCGATCCAAAAGTCTACAAGGAATAAATGCTGGGGAGGGTGTGGAGAAAAGAGAACCCTCTTACACTGTTGGTGGGAATGCAAACTAGTACAGCCACTATGGAGAACAGTGTGGAGATCCCCTAAAAAACTGGAGATAGAACTGCCTTATGACCCAGCAATCCCACTGCTGGGCATACACACTGAGGAGACTCGAATCAAAAGAGACACTTGTACCCCAATGTTCATCACAGCATGGACATGGAATCAACCTAGATGTCCATCGGTAGATGAATTGATAAGAAAGCTGTGGTACATATACACAATGGAGTATTGCTCAGCCATTAAAAAGAATACATTTGAACCAGTTCTAATGAGGTGGATGAAACTGGAACCTATTATACAGAGTGAAGTAAGTCAGAAAGAAAAACACCAATACAGTATACTAACGTATATATATGGAATTTAGAAAGAAATGGTAACGATAACCCTGTGTGCATAACAGCAAAAGAGATACAGATGCATAGAACAGTCTTTTGGACTCTGTGGGAGAGGGGGAGGGTGGGATGATTTGGGAGAATGGCATTGAAGCATGTATACTATTATGTAAGAAATGAATCTCCAGTCCAGGTTCAATGCAGGATACAGGATGCTTGGGGCTGGTGCACTGGGATGACCCAGAGGGATGGTATGGGGAAGGAGGTGGGAGGGGGGTTCAGGATGGGGAACACGTGTACACCCATGGCAGATTCATCTTGATGTATGACAAAACCAATGTAATATTGTAAAGTAATTAGCCTCCAATTAAAATAAATTTAAATTAAAAAAAATAAACACACTAAGTTCTTATTTCTCAAATGAAACTTTAATTTTTTGTTTGACTATGATTTCCTCACAGTTTAACAGATCAGAGATAAAACTGCAAAGAACGTGTATGAGTTTGTTGCTAAATATATAGATCCCAAAATATTCAGATTTTTCTTTTTCAAGTTTTTCTTTCAAAGTTGAGAGAGGAACTCTATAGTCTATTCTATTTATGACAAGAAATCCTTGAGAGAGGAGAAAGAGGCATGGCATGAGCTCCAAAAATAAAGGACAGCACTTGCCAGAATACATCAGAAGACAACTGCAATCATGTGGCCAGCTTTAGGAAGGGCAGGTCTGAATGTCTGGAAACTCTCCAGGGTGGAATCAGAGAACACAGAAGATGGCATAGCCAACTGCTCTAATGAAAACACAGTGTGCAATCAAGGAAAAAGAAAGCATATAGAGCTGAGTTAAATACTGGATTGAATTGTTTGTGAGGACTTTGTAATTTCTATAAATGGTTCAAAGAAAACATTTTGGTTAATATTCAACTCAAAATTCAAAAAAAGACAAGATAAATAGAAATATATAGTCTGCTCAAAACTGAATATGAATTAAGTTCTGTCACCCCCTTTTTACTTTTCTTTTCCTATGGATATTTTAATTTTACAAGTCACTTGAATCTTGTACATACAAGATGAGAGTGTTTTCCCCAATTAAAAAAAAAAAAAGATTGCATCTCAATCTAATTGATTTGCTTTTCAGGAAACTATTTAATTTTACCATAGTCAGTGAAATACAGTGCAGAGACTCCCACTCCAGTCTAATTTATTAATTAATGTATTAAATTATATAGTCCATTTTTACTAACATTACTATAATGGTACAGTAATTTTGTGAGGGAACAGCAACTATATAGGTCTTATTTCTACTTTTTTTTTTATTATGGTTGGCTTTAAATAGGAAAAAAAATTAAATATTACCCAGAAATTACAGTTAAAAGGATCATTAGCTATCATGCTAAGTGTTCATGAATGATGCAACTAGTAGTAAGAGAGGTTTCTCAGTTTATCCAATATCATACAGCACATGCTGTCAGAGTAGACCAAGAGTCTGCATCTCTGAACTTAACTCCAGGGTTCTTTCCCCTTCATTTCAGCTATGTTGTTTTTTAATAGAACAACTATTATTTATCTATGATCTGAGCAAATTTATTTATTCATCATTATTTCTAATTGACAAAGTATCCTAATTTGTTTGTCAAAAATGTAAAACAAACTTTGTCATGGTAAGAATATGTTTCCTCCTTTTAATCCTTTTCTCTATTACAAGTAATTTATTTTATGTAACCCGAATAAACAATGAATATATATGATTTTTCAGCTATTATGTATTAGTTCAAATGTTAACATAAGTGGTTTTAACCACTTAGTTTCAGAACTTTAAGAATCTTGTGTAACAAATATAAAACATTCTTTTGGGAAAACTCATATTCTCTGGAGGCTCAGAAAACAATTTATTTTCATTTTGCTAAGACTTTTCTATCTGTCTTTAGCCTGCTGACTCAGAGCCCATTTCATAGTTCATTGGTATCACTAAAACTGAGAAAAGTGGATAAAAATAAGACTATATAAACTTTATAGGGGAAAAGTATATTAAATATACTTTTGAATATTTTAGGTAGCCAATAGCATTAAGTTAGAAATCTATACAGCCATCAGTGTAGTAATGATAAGTACATTTCATTTTCCAATTATTGTAACCATCTAGATTTAGAAGAGTAGAGAAGAGGAACAATTTGAATGTTTAATTAGGGTGATGGGGTAACAAAATTAAAGATCTGATTTTTGGGAGGCATAAATCTGATTTTGGAGGTCAACACTGAGAAAATATGTTGTATGTGTCTATTGAATGCCCTCCAAATTTTCAGAAACATCTCTATTTAATTTATATATAGGGTCTTGTATTTCATAAGTCTTGTGAAATCCATGTTATCAAAATGGGACAGATAATGGAAAGCTTGATATTACATGACTATTTAACAAGGAACTTCTTGAATCCATACTATTTGCACTAAAAAAATGTCATTTTCTAGACACATGTTACTTGCTTATATATGTTCCTAGGTCCAATAATAGTAAGCCTTAATGCTTAATATTCTGCTTCCATCCTAACTTCCTAAACTCTAATTCTTTGTACCTAATATACAAGATTTTCTCATGAACATTGACCAAAAATATCCAGGACATGTGAGTTTGTCTTTGTCTTCTTATTTATTTCTCTTTGACTCACTTAACTCTGGGTTTAGTGTCTTCAAGCATTTACTCAGGTGACATTTAGTACAGATTAAAACCATAGTTCTTATCATGAACTCCTTTCCACTATACTTGTGTAAGTCTATTTCTAGGACAAAACTTTCACAGGCACAACTTTACTTTCTTGTATTTGCTTTGCACAAATCAAAATTCAATAGGCACACTTTATGTTTTGATAAGTTAACTATGAAGACTTTTTATTTTTATTATAAAAGTGTAGCAATTTAACCCATGGGAAAAATATTGTAATTTGTATTCTTGTCTGAACCCATAGTTTCTGTTTGTTAATAAAATAATTACACTGGGAAAAAAAGGTGACTACGTTATTGTGATATCACTGATTAGAATCTCAATTTAAAGAGAAAAAAATATTCACATGATGATTTATTCATTCAACAAACAGTGTTGGGTACTTATTATATGCCAGTAATTATACTATGCCTTGAAGGTAGAGTGATGAACAAAATGAGATCTAGTCTTTGCCTCTTGAATTTTATGATCTGGTGCCTAAATGGCACAAACATGTATGAAAGTGAAAAAAGTGAAAGTGAAGTCCCTCAGTTGTGTTTGACTCTTTGCGACCCCATGGGCTGTAGCAAACCAGGCTCCTCTGTCCTTGGGATTTTCCAGGCAAGGCTACTGGAGTGGGTTGTCATTTCCTTCTCCAAGGGATCTTCCCAAACCAGGGCTCAAACCCAGGCCTCCTGCATTGTAGGCATACACTTTACCATCTGAGCCATCAGGGAAGTTGTACATGTATGTATGATTATAATTTCCATTACTTGATAAAGTATCAGTGAAAATATACATATAGTGAAAAAAACTATTCTCCAGTAAAATGACCAAGAACACTTTTTCCTATGATGGGAATAATTTCCTTTCTTCTTGCATTTTTGCCTTTGATTTAGAGTAAAAGTACATCAATTCTGGAAATTCCTAATATTATAATCTTATGAGAATATTCATTATTAACATGCAGATATTCAAATTTAGAAAATCCACTATGATTTATTAAATCCACAATGCAACTGTGGAAAAACATAGAGTGCATGCTTGTGTGCTCAGCCACTCAGTCGTGTTGACTTTTTCCCATCCTGTGGACTGCAGCCTGTCAGGCTCCTCTGTCCATGGGATTCTCCAGGCAAGAATACTGGAGTGGGCTGCCATTTCCTCCTCAAGGGGTCTTCCTGACCCAGGAATTGAATCCGTGTCTCCTACAGCTCCTGGCATTGTCAAGTTGATTCTTTACCATTGAACCACCAGGGAAGCTCCAATACATGGAGTATCTATCATAAAACCTGAACTAAGAGACAGAAGACTCAGACTATCCCTTGCAGTATTGAAGAAGAAAAGCAAAGTTAGATGGCTGAGATTATCAGACATCAAGTCTTATTATGAAGCTACCATAAGAAGGACAATGTGGTTTAGACAAAAAGAATAGACAGATAGATCAGTGGAACAGAACAGTCAGTCTAGAAAAAGATTCACATACATATAATCAAGCAAGTATAGGCAGACCATTGGAGAAAGGATAGTCTTTCTATCAAATGGTACCGAAGCAGCTAGATACCCACATGCAAAAAGAACATCTATTTATAGACCTTACACCTTTCACATAAATTAACTCAAAATGGATCATGGGCATATATGTAAAATACAAAATCATATAATTTATAGAAAATAACATCAGAAAAGTGAAATCCATGAATGATGAAAAGATAAATTGGAATTCGTTAAATTTTTAAAATTTCGCTTTACAAAAAGTACTCTTTAGAGAATTAGAAGACAAACCAAACAGTAAGAAAGTATTTGGAAAACACAAATACGATAAAGGACTTATCTCTAGGATATAAAAGAAACTCTCTAAACTCTACAGTAGGGAATAAGAAAGCAATTACAAAATGGACAAGAGATCTGGGCAGGCACTTCAGCAGAGATTGTCATTAGAGAACTGCACATTTAAACCTGAGATACTACATCACATTTATTAGGATGGTCAGTACCAGAACAGTTATAACACCAAACCTGTGGAGGATGCGGAGCAACCAGAACTTTCATTCATTGCTGGTGGGAATGCAAAATGGTACACTTTGAAAAGCAGTCTGACTATTACAAAGCTAAACAAAGATCTAATATTCAATTAAACAATCACACTCTTAGTTCTTTACTGAAAGAAATTTAAAATTATGCTCACACATAAACCTGAAACACAAATGTTCAAAGTAACAACAAAGGTGTCCTTCAATAGATGAATGAATAAGTATACTATGGTAGAAAATATAATGAGATATTATTCAATGATTTTTTTAAAAAGCTCTAATTTTAAATGTGTATTGTTAATTTAAAAAAGTCTGTCTGGAAAAACTATATACAGTATGATTTCAACTAATGATATTCTGGAAAAGATAAAACTGTGAAGACAGTAAAACAGATTAGTGGTTACCAGAAATTTAGGAGGAGTAAAGAGTGGAATGGATATGCAGAGCATAGGACATTCTCAGGTCAATGAAAATATTTTGTATGATGTTTTTATGGTGGATGCATGAATTTATTTGTCAAAACTCACAGAACTATAAAACACAAAGTCTAAATCCTAAAATAAAATATTGTCTTTAATTCATAAATGTTTATCAATATTGGTTCATTAATTGTAGCAGAGTTTCACACTAATGCAAGATATTAATAATAAGGTATATAGTATATTAGGAGGGAATGGAATAAATATATTTACTCAATTTTGTGTGAACTAAAACTGCTATATAAAATAGCTGTGTTTGTTATTTAAAGTGATCTCTTAAGAAGTAGCACTTCAAATGGAAAATAAATTTAAATGATATGCCTTCTGTCAATAGAAATGAAAAATATGAGGGTAAAAAACAATGATACAATAAGGCCTCCCTTCACATTTTACTATAAGTATGTTCAATTGGAATAAAGATTCCTGTTTTACATGCATCATTTTATAATAGTTTTCCACTACAAACATTTTCAAACTATTATCTATTTCTCTTATACACATCTTTTAGTTTGTGCTCATTTGGTAGATAAGTCAAAACTATGTAAGTATCCTGTTTTATGTCCATTGAATATTCTTATCAGAAAATATTTTTTGATATGATAGTAAAATAGTTTTTTGTGATTCTTTTATTCTTTATTAGTTGATATTACTCTAAAGAATTACCATTCTTCACTATTTGTGTGAATGTGTAGACAAGAGAGGAGATACAAAAAATTTCCTGAATTTTATATCTTTTTAATATCTGATATTTCTTAGTTAATCTGTGATCAGTACATTCTACCAGGAGACAGACACTTCAGAGTTTGAGTATGACTAAACTTGACTAAATCTTTCTTTACTAATATGTTCAAAGAAATATTCTGACCCCACATACAATCTAACCAGATATTAATATTCACTCTACTTATTAATATAAAACTGTATATTTTACCTATTGTTTTATATTGTCAAACATAATTTTTATATTGCCATTTATTTGTTCATTCATTAAATTTTATTCAGCACCTGTCATACTAATGATATTGGTACTACACAATTAGTTAAATTTCAGATGCTATTCTCATTTATTTTCTCTTTTAGAAAACAATCAATATACTACATTGCATTTTCTATTTGTCTTTATATAGTACCTCTTGATCTGTCACTTTATCTCAATTGTTTCCTTGTTTTTCATATTTTTAACAGTTTGAGACTAGTAGGTTTTTTTGTAGAATGTCCCTCAATTTGTGCTTGCTGTTTCCTCAGGGTTAAACTTATGTAATGAACTTTTGGAAGAATACCACAGAGCTGATGTGCCCTCATCTCATGATGTCTGTCAGTATGTAATATCAATATGACTCTTCATGGTGATATTAGACTCTATCTCTAGGTTAAAATATGTCTCCCTGCCAGTTTCTTTACTCACTGTAAAGCTTCTATTTTCTGCTCCCATTCATTGTGTTACTTAAGTGAAACTTACACTCATGTGGAGATTATCTGATCTGCATATACAATTTGGAATTCTTATGTAGGAAAATTTCATCTCTTGTCCCCATTTATTTATTTATCACTTATTCCTTAACTTATTTATAGCAGTATGGACTCATAGATATTTACAAAGTTCTTTGAGTCAGAATATATCATCATCAGTATTTATGTTTTTGAATTATTTCAGTGTTGGCAATGGGAGCTCTTTCAGTTTGGCACCTGTGTCCTTTGACTATTCCTTTTTTTGTTTTTAATAGAAGCTATCTCTGAAGATTATATTATATGGATTGCAGAGTTATGTTCAGTTCAGTCGCTCAGTCGTGTCCGACTCTGAGACCCCATGAATCGCAGCACGCCAGGCCTCCCTGTTCATCACCATCTCCCGGAGTTCACTCACACTCAAGTCCATCGAGTCCATGATGCCATCCAGCCATCTAATCCTCAGTCGTCCCCTTCTCCTCCTGCCCCCAATCCCTCCCAGCATCAGAGTCTTTTCCAATGAGTCAACTCTTCGCATGAGTTATGTTACTTTGGTATAATGTATTAATAGTTCACCTCACCATGTAATTAATGTACATCCTTCTGACTAGACCTTCAAGATACACTTATTGATCAATTATTTATTAGTTGATTCTTTAATACATGTTTATGGGGCACCTACTGTGTGCTAAACACTCCTCTGAGCACTGTGGGTAGATTAGGGAATGGCATCAGAGATATGACAAAATGCTGATGACGGAGAGCATTGTAGACCTCTTCAGAAAACACTGGCTTTTTAATTATATACGAATAAAATATGAATCCTCAAGGAATGTGTTGAGAAGTTAATCACATTGCTTGTTTTAATATAAAGACTGATCTTTCAGCAGCTTCATTAAAGACTATAGACTGACCAATGTTCACACAGGGAGATCAGTTTGGAAAAGCAATATACGTGAAATGATATTCTGAAATTAACTGTGGGATGGTGGTAAGACTGTGTTCTGGATTTTTGATGGATTAGATCTGAGGTGTGGGAGAAAGGGAAATGTTAAGGATAATTCCAAGTTTAAAGTGCTGGACAACTACGGTGATAAAACTGACAATGTGTGTGTGTGTGCATATGTGCAAACATATATGAACATACATCCCTGACTTACAGTGTTTAATAATAAATATTGAGTGGAATTGTGGTCTAGAGTATGAAAATGATCACTGAACAATGTGCACGTGAATCTCTGGCACACAATGCACAGGCCAAAATGTTTTAATTGCATTATTTTATTCACGAAATTAAAGATCAGTTCCCTAATATATAGATTTCCCCTCTACTATTTGAACTGTTTTCTTTTTCGTGTTTTCATTGAAAATAATCTCTTAGAATATTTTCTTGTAACATTTTGTAACATTCCTTTGAATCAGTAACACTATAATTTGGATTTTTGTTATTCCTTCACCTGCTTTACAGGTCTTAAGAGTACTTGGAGTCTTTTACAAACCCCTCTTTCCAGGTTGTTTTTTACTTTTCATTGTTCATCTGAGCTTACTTGAATTTGCCATAACCTAGTTTTATGATACTTGTGATGTTTAGTATTGATTTTGTATATACATTTAATGATTTCCCTGTGATACAATGTGTGTAAAAGTGTTAAAATAAGGTTTTCTTCCTTTTCCTTAAGTTATAAAGTTCTTCTCTATGTATCCCAATCACATAGAAGACTTGTTGTTTTTCTGTTCTCCATACGGAATGAAGAATTTATCCATTTTCTATCAGATGTATATGTGAGTATTCAAAATATGGCACAAATCTTTAGGAAGTATTTGCCAAAAGATGTGTTTATGTAATAATGTACTAAGTATTAGTACATTACTAACAGCAGTATAAGATATAAGATAATATGATAATTTTTAGTACATCTACATATGAATGCAAGAATAATTCATGTGTTTGAAGATTAGTGCATCCAGAATCCAGAGATCATAAAAACTCTTTTCTATTTCTTTCTTGCTTTGGAATTTCAGATACTACTGGCCATATTAAGAACCTGAGATAAAAGGAGAAAGCAAGAATAATTTGAACGCTAGTAATCTACATTGCAGCAATTCACAATAGTGTTTTATATATAGAAAGGGATCAGTCATTGTTTTCAAGGCTGCTAAATAAAACTGAACTCTTGGAATGGCATGTCACTTGACCTTTCCAGGTTTCACCAGCAGTATTTAACTTGTTCAAAGGGAGCACACTTGCATGTGTCTTCTGTTGACAAGACAGCTTCTCCTGGTAGTTCGCAGAATGTTCAAAAGGCACAGGACTCTTGCTTCAGAACGCAGGAGAGAATTGATTTCTCGAGGAGCTACACGGTCCATACTGAAGGATGACATGAGAAATTTTCATTTTTTGTCACAATTTATACTCTCAGCAGGCCCTCTAAAATCAGCGTCAGCAGTTAAACATTCAAAAACTACTCACTTTGAGATTGAAATACTTGATGCTCAAACCAAAAAGCAGATATGTATTGTGGACAAGGTGAGTTTTATTTATTTATTTCAATTTCTCTTTTCTTCCTCAAAGATCATTGATCAGTTGATTGATGCTGAAAAAGACTATACCAAAATATATTTTTGGGTTTTCATATCAATTTTATGATGATAGGATGAATACTTTAGCATATACTTTAAGGTATGTTTTTCATACTTTGTTTCCATAAAAGATACCCCACTGCATCTTTCATATTCAATTTAAATGGTAGCTAATAATTATTAGGTTCTGGCTTTGTTCCTAACATTGGGGCCATTGTCAGGAGGTAAAATTTCAGTGCTCATCTTCTCAGCCTACGTGACATTTGCCTAGATTTTTCTCTTCATGCACTTCCTTGCATATTCAAATTTCCATATTTTTAATAGTGCTTGTAGAAAACATCAGGCAAAAGGCACTAAATTTATTAAAATAATATTTAGCTTATGGGATAAAATCTAGCCATTTGAAAATTATTTAGAATTGATTTAATTGTCTACAGTGTTACAGTGTTTAGGAACTTAAATTACTGTTTAAAACTACAGAGTCTGAGTTCCTAAGGAGAATGTCTTGCTTAATATATCATTCTTCTACACTCACATCACTGATGTTTCACTAAGGAAAGATAAGATATATATTTCCCAGGTTAGAAAAATAACACACAAATATATATGTGCATTGTAGATAGACATGTATGTACAATCTTCCAATCATTTTCAGTTTTTCTAAAGTTTGAAAAAAACATGAATACTTCAGTTTATTATGGGAAAGACTGACATTTTAATAAGACATTTATTTATTTTGCTCTAAATATATGTTGAATAAGTATTTTGCTATTGTTCTAAAATGAAAATTCAATCACTGATTCCATTTATCTATGCTCTAGCTATGTTTCTAGATAAGAGGAAAAGAGAAGAAACTATTTATTTGCTTTTAACTGCCAAGAACATAATATATACCTTCTTATGTAGTAATTAAACATTGTGACCAGTCTATTAGTTGGAAAATGCTTCTATTTACAGGTGGAAATGAAAGAGAGAACTTTTACAAGTTCATGCAGCTCATATGCAGAATGTATGAAATTGAAAACCTTTACTTCAGAACTCTAAATCATATTATTTCTCTATAGTATCACTAGAGTCATGTATAAATGATAAATAACCATTCAGTTTAGATGTGTATAAGAGACAGTGATTCTAAAATGAGATGTTATTGTGTCTTTTCTGATATGTGTCTAAACTTTGACATGAAATTCATTTTAAAGTAAAGAGAAAATATTGAGCTCCTTATTATTTCCCTACTATATTTAAATTTCCTATTATTGAGATTTTTAACACACAGGGTTTTTATTTTAGGTATTAATTAAACTGCACGAAATTTAAGCATACAGAAAACCAGTATTCTTTTCAGATAAGGATTTTTTTTTTCAGAATCTCACATTTGAACTCTAAGAGACCCAGTAATTGCATCTCCAATGGCAAATCTTTAGGGAAACTCATTGGGCTAGCTGCAGGATTAATTTGGGTTTCCTCACAGCCTTTCCTGAATAATCAGCACCATCTGATGTGTAACTTGCTGCATCCAAATCTTTGACTTGTCAGTACAATGGGTTTTGTTTTGTCTTGTTTTAGTTTTGCAACTTGGTAAATTGTATCATAATGATGGCAAGACATATAAAAGAAAAAAATCTGGATTAGTTTGCTAGTTTGCTTTATGATTATAAACATGTAAAAATAGTGTTTGTTGTCTAACACAGTTTTTTCTTAAACAAATTAACAGCTGTATTAATAGTAGGTCATGTTAATTGCCTCTCATTATACTTGGCTCTACCTAGTATATAAAAATTGTGTTACTTAAAGTTGGTCTCTCTCTTTCAGTAACTGTAATTAAAGTTATAAAGTAGTAAAAGTTAAAGGTCATGTATTTTGGAACTAAGTATATTGTGACCAAACACCTACTACATCAGTCATATCTATCAAACACTCAGAAAAACCACTGAAGCACTGATCACCAGGATTTTTATTTAGAACATAGGTTAATAAAATCTATTTTATAAGCCTATAGTGAAGAGTAAGAATAAGATATACAACACATTTAGCATAGTGTCTTGAACATAATAGGGAAAAGCAATGTTTTTTTAGCTTAATAATCATTTGGAGGGAGAAATTTAATATGCCTTTAAATCCAAGAAAAAATAAGTGATGAAACACTTGAAAGTTACCTATTAACATGATTTGTTATAATGTGTTATATATGAATTTTCAAATATGCATAAGATGTATGTATTTAGTAATATGTGCTGAACTCTAGTAGAAATTTTGTTGCATCTAGTAATTACAACTTTAACTGAGGAACGGGCAAAAAATATTTGCTCAAGATATTCATAAGACAAAAATATTAAAAGAATTCTTTGGATTAAAGAAAACATTGAATCACATTCTTTTATTCATACACACAAAAACCCCAGGAAATACAAATCCTTCTATTATCTTCTCCAGTTTCTATCTCATTTTTCTTATTACTTTCATTGTGGTCATGATGTCTGTCCACATTTTCCTCTTTTCATGCTATTTTAAACCCACTGCGTTCAGGCATTTGCCTCCATCACTTCTCAGAACATGAACTTGCTGAGGTTCACCAGTGAGGCAGTGATAAATACCTCACTAAATACAAAGGTCAAATCTCATTCTTTACTTACCCAGTATATGGATACTTTTTGCCACTGTTAAGTACATCATCCTCCATAAAATATGCTTGATACTTGAGTTCTAGGAAAACACACATGTATTTTTAAAAAAACAATGTCACTGACTTCTTCCTTTTCTTTTGCTGCTTCTTTATTAAACGACTTATTAGATTTGGACTGTCACCAACTCAGTCATCAGGACTTTTCTCCATGTTTAATCATTTACCTACGGAGTGCTATAGCTTTAAATATCATCTATCTATTGATGACTCATAAACATGTAATCATAGCTTATCTTTTCCCCTGAAATGCAAATCCAATTATCTTTGTGTCTATCTTCCTATCTATGTATATATGTATCTATGTAGCTATGTATTCATCCATCTCTGTATCCAGCTGTTTGGATCTTTACTAGGTATCTCAAACTGAAGTATCTAAAACTGAGCATTTGGTCTTCCCTGAAAATTTTTCCACAGGGTTTTCCAAATCAACAAGTAGCAACTACACCCTTCAAATAGGTCAAGCCAAACACTTAGAGGCATCATGAGTGGTCTCTTCATCTCACAGCCCACATACAATCCATCTTCTTCATGATACTTTCAAATATATCCAGACTGACAAATTTTCACTACCTCTCCCACCAGCACTCCTAAATCTTTCCTCTTCTCTGTCCTTAGCACATTCAATATATTCTCTACATAGCAACCAGAACTAGACTGTTAAATCATGTCAGAGAACATCATTCCCCACTCATAACTAGTTAATGTGTTCCTTCGAGTCTTTACTTCCTGTCACTTTTTCCTTGGGGCCTTTCCTGACTACCTACTTAAAGCTGCAAAATCTGCTATTGTTCTTTATTACTCTTCCCTGTTCTACTTCTTTACTAAAACCTATTGCTATTTAACATATTGTTTATTTTCCTTTTTTCATTTTGTTTATTATTTGGCCTAACCCTATTATGCTAGCTTCACAAAGTCAAGGATTTTTTTTTTTTTTCACTCCTGTTCTCTAACACTTGAAACAGTGCTTAGTCCAAAAAAAAAAAGCATGTTCTTCAATTATTTATTGAATAACTCAATGCCTGTTCAAGAGATATGTGGATTTGATGATTCACTCATGTTTAGCAGTGGTAGTTTTAGGATGGAGGAGTATGATATTTAAAAATACTGTTTTTAACTATTTTCTAAATCTAATTTGGGCTTCCCTTGTAGTTCAGTTTGTAAAGAATCTGCCTGCAATGCAGGAGACCTAGACTCCATCCCTGGGTTGGGAAGATCCCCTGGAGAAGGAAACGGCAACCCTCTCCAGTATCTTTGCCTGGAAAATCTCATGGACAGAAGAGCCTGGTGAGCTGCAGTCCATGGGATTATAAAGAGTTGGGTATGACTAAGTGACTAACACTTACTTAAATCTAATTACAAATCAAATAAGTGTAAATATATTCATAGAAAAACATTTAATTAAATCATTTCACTGAATGCACATATTATTCTTGGCTTGCTCCCAAAAAGATGTATAGAATTTAACTTTGTATTGTGTATAATTTACTAACAAATAGTCATGTTCTGATTACAGAAGCTAACAAGCCTTTCATGAAAAGGCAATGTGTATGAGAATATTTAATTGGTATAGTTATTTCCCATGAATAATTAAACTGCAGATAATATGACTATCTTGTTGTCCTTTAGTGGCTAAATCCTATTCAATTCTTTTTGCAACCATTTTCTTCTCCAGGGTATCCTCCTGACTCAGGGATTGAACCTGCATCTTCTGAACTAGCAGGCAGATTCTTTACCACTGAGCCACCGGAAAAGCCCAATATAACTATTCGTGTGTGTGTGTGTGTGTGCGTGCGCGTGCACACGCACAATAAGTCGCTTCAATTGTGTCCGACTCTTTGTGACCCTGTGGACTGTAGTCCTACAGACTCCTTTATCCAAGGGATTTTCCAGAATACTGGAGTGGGTTGCCATGCCCTTCTTCAGGGCATCTTTCCTACTGAAGGATTGAATATGTGTCTTTTACATCTCCTTCACTGGGAGGCAAGCTGTTTACCACTAGCACCACTTGGGAAGCCAAGTATGACAAGAAAGAATGACAAAAGTGAAAAGATTTAACAACTATTGTTAAATATCATTTTAAGCATTTTTGGGACATTAAAAATACATATGAAAAGTACATTTTTAAAATTAACAATGAGTAGTTTCTAGTTGCTAACTATTCCCATCTCACTTCTTTTTTAAAATGTCAGAAGCTTATCTGGTGACAAGTGAATGATTCAAGAGCATGGAAAGAACTCTAAAAAGCTAGGCTCGTTAACATTTCCATTATCATCACATTCTTTTTTCTTTAATCTTTTCTCCAAGGAACTTGACCTCAAGAGACATCTATCTCTTATTTTGTATACTCTATGAAAAAATTGTCAGAAACTTTTTAAAGACTTCTTATGAATAAAAGACTCAGTAATTGTGCAATCCTTTTAAAGGTAAAAATACCAGTGTTCACTAGAAAACTGTTAAGAAAATAATAGGCTAGTAAGATTTCACAAAAATTGTACTTTTAATACTTAAGTTAGAAAATTTGAGAATTCTTAATGTCTGAATTTGCCACTTTTAATATTTTATCTTGGACATGTAATTTAGCATATGTTTACCTTAATTTGCTAATCTGTAAAATGAGAATGACACTTGCCTTAAAATGGTCTAATGGCAGTTTTCAGAATTTCATGCATATGCAAATACAAATATCTTCCTGTTCTTCCATTCCTCCTTTTCTTTCTCCTTCTCTTGTTTTCTATTCCTCTTTCCTCCTCTATTTTTTCACTCTCTTCTTTACATCCCTACTCTCTTTTTGCTCCTCTCCACTTTATCTCCTCCATTCTATGTCTTATGTTGTGGCATCATATAATTGAAAGATTATGACTTTTGAACTCAAATACACCATATTTTAGTATAAATTTGCCCTGCTTTTTTTTTTTTCTCTTTTTCCTTGGATATAGTCCAATATATCTGTCCCTTATTATCTTTTTCTAGAAAAGTATCTAGATATTATTAATCTTCTCCCCCTGTATAGATGAAGAAATATTGGCACTGGGAGTTGAAAAGAAGAACTTAATGTGTTTTAGAACCAAACTTTGAATCTGGTCAATATACATTCTGTGGCTTGCTCTTAACTACCATACACTATTATGTGGAAAATTATTGACCTGTAGTAGCCAAAATTCTCATTTTCTATTTAATTTCATGATTGAGGCATCTGACTGCCAGTAAAATGTGTTTCAGGCCATTGGTCCTATTTTACAAGGATGTCTACTTGCCTCTCCACTTAACATAAAGAAAGACTCTTAAGTGTATTAAAACATATTTACAGGCTTCCCTGGTGGCTCAGACAGTAAAGATATATATACATAAAATAACATTAGTTAATATTCAAACCTAAAAATTAAAAATATTTAAAATTTTCTCTAGTAATAAAGACAAAATGTGTTTTATTTTTTTAAAATTAAGAAATTGAAATGAATGGTTCCTCCCAAAAGAGGTAATTAGCATAATCATTTTGTATGAACCCATGGGATCCCCAGTGTCCACTCTTCTTTTATATATGATTGAGAATTCCATAATGCAGCATGAAGTTCTGGTTTCAAAATAATCATTGCTTAATATTTTCTGCCCTGTCTTATATTTCTCTCAGAAAAGGTATACCTATCCTGTGTATTTGTTCATGGTATGTAGTTCAAATATATAATGTGATTAAAGAGATAATTTAGTGCAATGATTTATACCCTGAAGTCAGATATGTGTGTATCTGCATTTGAGCTTTGCAAATCATTGTCTTATCACCTTAACATATTACTTAACTATTCTGATTTTTGGTTTTTCAAGTAGGGTAAATATCAATCCAAAGTAGGGTAAACATCTATCTTCCAGGAGTACCTGTGGATTTTATATTTCTATGCAAAATGTTGTACCACGTGTGTCACACAGGTGTTTGCAAATGAATATTATTTTAGATAGTGGTGATACATTTTAAAATATTATTCCACTGAAGTGGGAAAATAACTAAATTGATAATTTGCTATTATGACTGTATAAATTTAGCCTTTTCAATGATAGTTATTATTATTTCTTTCTGAAATGATTAGTAAGAGCTTCCCTGATAGCTCAGTTGGTAAAGAATCTTCCTGCAATGCAGGAGACCGCTGTTGGATTCCTGGGTCAGGAAGATTTGCTGGAGAAGGCATAGGCTATTCACTCCAGTATTCTCGGGCTTCCATTGTGCCTCAGCTGATAAGGAATTTGCCTACAATGTGGGAGACCTGGGTTTGATTCTTGGGTTGGGAAGATCCCCTGGGAAAGGGAAAGGCTACCGACTCCAGTATTCTGGCCTGGAGAATACCATGGACTGTATAGTCCATGGGACTGCAAAGAGTTGGACACGACTGATTAGGAAGCATTAGAATTAGAAAGCACAGGCACAGGGTCCCATCTATGCAGAATCAATTCCCAGAAGTCTGTATCCTACCCTCATACTCCAAATAATATGCATACTTACTCATACTGTTATACCATGAGAGATGCCAATAGATGTACAAGTATTTCCTGTCCCTTTAATAGTAGAGAAAAAAATAATGTATTCTAGAACTATTCATGAATGCCATTTACAAAACTAATATACACTGTTGTAAATATTTAACTAATTCATGTCTACACATTTCAATTTTCCATTTGTATCACTGTTTACAGTAAGGCTAAGATGTCATTTTTATCTCCTAATACATGAGTTCATGATACTCCATTTAGAAAGTAAACACAGATGATTAGGTTTTAGAGGATGCCTCTAGAAATAAAATGGCTGAAATTTACCTGATTCAGTCATTCTCTTACCCTGTATTTTGACATTTTATAGTATCACAATCAAGTATCTATTGATCCAAAAGATGTTTATTGATATATTGTCCAGTGTTCTATTACCTTTTCGAGATAATGCATTAACACAAACAGATACAATTCCTAATTTCATTGGTTGAATTCTCTCCTGTGGGAAATGAACACTGTAAAAATAGTTTTACATGCAAAAATATATACAATGTGAGAGGAAAAACAAGGTAATTTGGGGTAGTAAAGTAGAGTCTTCTCTTGTGTTGTTGGAAGAGGGTGTTTGCTATGACCAGTGCATTTTCTTGGCAAAACTCTATTAGTCTTTGCCCTGCTTCATTCCGCATTCCAAGGCCAAATTTGCCTGTTACTCCAGGTGTTTCTTGACTTCCTACTTTAGCATTCCAGTCCCCTTTAATGAAAAGGACATCAGATTGATTATATTCTATGCAGCCAAATATAGAGAAGCTCTATGCAGTCGACAAAAACAAGACCAGTAGCTGACTGTGGCTCAGATCATGAACTCCTTATTATCAAATTCAGACTCAAATTGAAGAAAGAAGGGAAAACTACTAGACCATTCAGGTATGACCTAAATCAAATCCCTTATGATTATACAGTGGAAGTGAGAAATAGATTTAAGGGCCTAGATCTGATAGAGTGCCTGATGAACTATGAATTAAGGTTCATGACATTGTATGGGAGACAGGGATCAAGACCATCCCCATGGAAAAGAAATGCAAAAAAGCAAAATGGCTGTCTGGGGAGGCCTTACAAATAGCTGTGAAAAGAAGAGAGGTGAAAAGCAAAGGAGAAAAGGAAAGATATAAGCACCTGAATGCAGAGTTCCAAAGAATAGCAAGAAGAGATAAGAAAGCCTTCTTCAGTGATCAATGCAAAGAAATAGAGGAAAACAACAGAATGGGAAAGACTAGAGATCTCTTCAAGAAAATTAGAGATACCAAGGGAACATTTCATGCAAGGATGGGCTCGATAAAGGACAGAAATGGT
>SJYT01032395.1:66578-103943 GCA_006410635.1 Cephalophus harveyi | reverse complement strand
TCAATGGACATGAGTTTGAGTAAACTCCGGGAGTTGGTGATGGACAGGGAGGCCTGGCATGCTGCGATTCATGGGGTCACAAAGAGTCAGACACGACTGAGCGACTGAACAGAACTGAACCTGATCTAGGAAATAATGTGCTTCAAGAACACTTTCTCAGGCTCTAGGCAAAAAAAGACAACAACAATTTATATAGAAAAAGAGAAATAATGTTCAAGAATGGAGGGGTTTTCTCCATTCCATGCCTTTAATTGTGCTGATGGTCTACTGGAGATGGTGCAGCTGTGAGACTCGGCACACTGATACTCCACACTCTACAGTAGCTTTTGCTAAAGGGGATTTTTTTAAACCTCTTTTCTGAGAAAAGATACAGTTCTGAGCAAGAAATCTCTCTACTTTAGCCAGGAACTATGTAAAACCCAACTGTTGCCTTCAAACCTATGGGAAATAATGTGGGAGGAGAATCCTACTGTCCCAACAATCTCTTCAGGGTCTTAATCGAACAAAACTCTTAAAACAACAGAGCTGTTTAGCAGTGATGCTCACAATTCTAGGTGGCACGCATTCTGCAAGGTCAGTGTTGACAAAAGCTCAGTTTGGACAACTTATTGATGTTTCTTTGTTAAGACTTGTCCCACGTGGTCTCAGAGTACAGCAAATTATATTCTAGAAAATAGCTGTATGAGGGCTAACCATCAAACTGAGAAAGCAAATAGGACCTGGATGACACCTAAGACCTTCATTAGCTTATTGCTTCCTTCACTAATGCTAATAAGCCTTTTCTTCTACATCCAGAGAAAAAGTGTTCTCAAATAAAAAAGCTCTGGCCTCTAAAATTCCTATGATGGCATAAAGAAAAAAGAGGTGTTTTAGTGTTTAAGTAAAAGTTTAGTTGCTTAAGTGAAAGAAATCTGCCCTCCACTAGTCATTCATATAATGTTTTGGTTTTTTTTTTTTCTGAATTTCTATAAAAGTAAAAATTCCCCAAGCTGAAACTGTATGAGATTCTGCTTTTGTTAAGGCCTTTGTTTTTAAGGTCTATATCACCATGCTTTTAAAAAAAAAATCTAAGTATTCTCTTTATTGGTTTTCTTCTTTTGCAAGAAAAGTATTTTTATTTCTATTGCCCAATGTCTAAACAAAGGTAGCTAAGTAGAGTTTATATAGGAAAATAAAAAATATCTTTATTTTCCTACTGCCTAATCCTGGGCTTAAGAAAAACCAACGGCTGTATTAGCATCCTACTGGTACTCTGCATGCCATCACCTCCTTATAGTCTAAAAATAAACTCTCACCCTTAAAGTAGGATGAAGCAAAAAGCTAGCTGAGGCTAATCTTGAGTCCCAAGGAATAAGGCAATAGAACCTAAAATATAAGTGATCCAGATCTTTTCAAAAAACATGGCAGCTAACAACTATTGGAAAAAAAAAAATCCATAAATAGGAATTTACTTCTACGCCCAGTTGCACAGAGTTTCAAGGAGGAGTGTTCCATGAATGACTTTCTTTCATGTCAACATGAACTTTTCTTCAGCAGAATTAAATTAGGTTAATGTCAATGTTTCACTGTAATGTTGGTAATTCATTCATTCAAAAAGTACTTATTGAGTGACTACTATGTGCCAATCACTGCACAATTGCTGAAGACATACCAGCAAACTAAGATTCCTGACAGAACAAGTTAGTAAATCATTCAGCATGGTCAGGAAACATCAGGTCTTGTGAGGCCTGAAGTTTATACATCTTGGTGGGCCTTCTTTCACAAAGTGAATGCAAAATTACAAATGCAAACCTAGATATAAAATATTCATTTCAAATGAGAAATCACAATTTACACATATTAAAAAGCTCATGTATAGCAAAAAAAAAAAAGGATAAAATCCAGAAAAAGTTACAAAGTATTTTCATTAATTTACTATCCAGTGCATGCTTTTTTGGCTGAATTGTCTTCTATCACCTCTTCATATGACAATCTTCTAACATTTTCTGTAAGGAGAATAGGAAGATAACTCCACCTTTGCTCTTGCATTGTTAATCAAAAAAATCATTATTGATTAGAAAAATGTCTATAGATGTCACAGCTTGGTTGATCATTTCATAAAAATTTTTAGGATTGATGTAGAATTGGGAAAAACTTGATCAGCTTTTTTACAATATGAGCTGTAAAATGAGAAAGGCTTTTCTACAAATTACTTGGCTTTGTTAATTTCACACCATGTTTTTCCTCCACCACCCATATACTTCTGCTGACAGGCACTCTAGTTCACAGTCAAAAAGCAGTACACTCTATGGCCAGCAGGCAGTAGCCGTATTTCTAGAAGCTCTTCTCATACCAGGGTGGCTTAGCATTACCTGAACAATACAGGGAAGTGACTGCAAACCACTAGTTACATCTCACTAGGCCCTGGTGGCTCGGATGGTAAAGAATCCGCCTGCAGTGCAGAAGACCTGGCTTTGATCCCTGGGTTGGGAAGATCTCCTGGAAGAGGGCATGGCAACCCACTCCAGTATTCTTTCCTGGAGAATCCCCATGGACAGAGGAGCCTGGCGGACTACAGTCCATGAGGTCACAAAAAGTGGGACACAACTGAGTGGCTAAGCACAGCACATGCTCAAACTAAATGTTTCCTCAATTCAGTTTCCCCTTAGCCAGACCTCAAAAATGCCTGCAGCCACTTCAGCTCCACCAGTGCAAGGGAAAATGTGACAGAGATGAAGTCAGGGTGGAAACAGACAATAGTCTCAGTCAATTGTAGTTAACATATATTTGCAAACTGTAGAGAAAAGTGTCCATTGCTAGGGCTTTTCCCAGGGTTTTGGAAGGGGCCTAGAAAAGGGGCCTTGGAGCTAAGGTTTCATTGGCATCATGGTAAATGTATCTCAGGAGGGGTATGAAGGTTGTAGTGAAAAGAGAAAGTGTTAGTCACTCAGTCATGTCCAACTCTCTGGGATCGCATGGACGGTAACCCGCCAGGTTAATACTGGAGTGGGTGGCCATTCCCTTCTCTAGCAGATCTTCCCAACCCAGGGATTGAACCTGGGTCCCCTGCATTGCAGGCAGATTCTTTACCATCTGAGCCACCAGGGAAGCCCAGAAGGTGGTAAGTGCTATGTAAAGAAGAAGAAAATGTAGCAGGGAAGGGATATAACGCCTAGGATCAAGGAGAAGGTGTGGTCACCGTAAGAAGCAGGCAGTCAGAACTAGCCTTCAAGATAGGAAATATCTGAGTAAAGACTTGGAGGTGAGGCAGTGGTCCAAGCAGAGAGCTGGCAGAAGAGCAATGGAGGCAGGAGAGGCTAGAGCAAAGAGACTAAGGCAGGAACCTGCCCAGTGTTCCAGAAACCACAAGGAGACCTGTGTGTTGGGAGCAGAGTGAGAGAGAGGGAGAGTAAGTAACATGAAATTAGAGGGTTAAGGGTGGGCAGCAAAGCCGGGGATCTTTGGAGGGCTTGGAACAGAGTGGTAATAGGATCTGACTTAAAAGGAGCATTGTGGCTGCTGGGTGGAGAGTAGACAGGAGGGAGTAAAGATAATCTGAAGGGTGAATGATGGCAGCTCAAACCAGTGTTAATAATGGACGTGGCTATAAATGGTCCTTTTCTGTTGTTCGTTCCAGAGTAATTTGTTTACTAGTGGGGTTGGGAAATAAAATTTGTAGCTAGGCTAATATTTCTAAAGTACGATGTCCATATTTACAGGTGTACATAAATCAACTTAAGTATAACTTCATATGCAATATTTATGAATGCACAAAACAAACTATAAAAAGAACAATGTTTATTGTGAAGATTTTATAGAGGCATGACAAAACCGTAAACTATATGGGGGGAAGATAACTTGAAAAGGAAGTTTAAGCTGACGTGGTTCTTTGACCACTTTACCTGGAATCATTTATGACATCTATTTAAGGATTGTATAAGGCCTATTTCAGTGCCTTTATTAACCCTTAGTGCTATATGTCTGGTTAAGAGTTAGCTGTGGAGGGAACAAACTCTCCATAACTGCTGGGCAGACCACCTAGGAAGCTCTTCTGTGCCTGAGTGGAAGGCCAAACACCTCAGCTTTAAAATTCCTCAGGATGTAATGCTGTCAAGAGGCGATCATAGGAAAATGTCACTGCCGTGCACTGCCTAAAGTTCAGAGGCTGTGCAGTAACATGATCTCCTACTAGAGGTCTGGTGAAAAGCAAAGGAATATAAAATAGCCCCATAACACTATTTGGCATATTTCAGGTGAAATAATTAAATAGATGGGAAAAAGATTAATTTACATGTTGTCTTGGGTTGAGGTCCCCTGGAAACAGACTGAGACCAAGTTTTACCTGCATGAAGTTTCCTTCAGAGAATCCTTGGGTGCAACAGGGAACAGGAGTAGGTAGATGCGTCAGTCGCTCAGTTGTGTCCATCTCTACAACCCCATGGACTGTAGCCCACCAGGCTCCTCTGTCCATGGGATTCTCCAGGCAAGAGTACTGGAGTGGGTTGCCATTTCCTTCTCCGGAGTAGGTAGGGGGAGAAGGCAAACTGTGATGCAGTTGCAACAGAGGCCTCTGGGGGGAGCTCTAGAGCTGGGATGGCCCTTGGAGTTATTCAGAATTGAGGCCAGGGAGTAAGGCTTTGCACTGCCCATCAATCAAATATTGGATGCAGACTGCCCTCGGGGGATTAGATTAGGATGCCTAATCTTCAGAGAAACAGCAGCCTTACGGGGAGGGCAACTGTCCAAGAAGAATGTAGGTGTGGCAACTGGAGGTGAAGGATGTGATCTTAGATGTGAAAAGGGAACCCAAGTAGCCTGGCATGACATCCACTACACAAAAACACAAAAATCCAGAGTGTAGAGTATACACACTTTTAAATAGCTCAATACTGAAAGCAACTGGATTTTACTGGTGAGTCTCAGAGACCTTAAGTGACATGCCTCACGCAAGTCTACTCACAAGGGGCAAGGAGATCTTGCCTGGGTCGGGAAGATTCCCTGGAGAAGGGAATGACAACCCACTCTACTGTGCTTGCCTGGAGAACTCCATGGACAAAGGATCCTGGCAGGCTACAGTCCATGGAGTCGCAGACTGAGTGAGTAACACACACACACAAATAATACATATTAGTAACTAGATCACAAGGCTCAACATTAGATCCCCAGAATTTATTCATCCTCTGACTGAAAGTTCATACTCTTCGATCAATATCTCCCCATCCCCTACCCCCCACTTCAGCCCCTAGTATCCACCATTCTAGTCTCTGCTCCTACGGGTTTGACTTTCTTAGACTCCACATATAAGTGATATACAGCGTTTATCCTTCTCTGTCTGACTTATTTCACATAGCATAATACCCTATGTTGTTTTAAATTACAAACATCAACATTTGCTATTTTATCTAAGATTAGCGATCTAATAATATGAAACTTAATATTAAAAAATTTAAAGCTATTTTATAGTAAGCATCACTAACTCAATCATCATGAATCTGAGCAAACACCAGGAGTTAGTAGAGGACAGAGGAGCCTGGCAGGGATCACATGGGATCACAAAGTCTCAGACACAACTGATTTAACGACTTAACAATCACAACATTTTATAGCAGAAGTTTTTAACCGAAGTCAAAGAACATGAAAATTAAAATGAAATATTTTTCTTATGTGAGAAGCTAATTAGCCACGAAGAAAACTTTATCCAATCAGAATTCAAAGTCATCTTTAGAGACAGGAAATTAAGTGAATTAATATTATATGTACATTAAATCAAATAAATGTGCTGTTACCTTTTTTATTTTTATAGATTTGCATAATAGTTTTTAGAATATCCACACTTTCTACATTTTCTCAAATGCATGTTATCAATCAACTGTAAACATGTCTAATTTTAATATTCAGATAAGGATTTGATCACAAAACAAATATTGAAATTATGAGATTCAGGCAATAAGAAATTAATAATGAATTAGCATGTTTATATTACATATAGGAAAATGTGTTTTAATGCCTAACAGAGATATCACTGCTGCTGCTGCTGCTAAGTCGCTTCAGTCGTGTCCGACTCTGTGCGACCCCATAGACGGCAGCCCACCAGGCTCCCCCGTCCCTGGGATTCTCCAGGCAAGAACACTGAAGTGGGTTGCCATTTTTCTCAAATGCATGTTATCAATCAACTGTAAACATGTCTAATTTTAATATTCAGATAAGGATTTGATCACAAAACAAATATTGAAATTATGAGATTCAGGCAATAAGAAATTAATAATGAATTAGCATGTTTATATTACATATAGGAAAATGTGTTTTAATGCCTAACAGAGATATCACTAAGTAGTATTTAATAGATAAAGAGCTAGTGCATTTGTCCTAAGAAATGAAAATGCACTTATGTGAAAATAAGTTATATAATTGTTAAACTTCATCAGTCTAAATGGTACCTGGATCAAAAATCAAATAACATTTTTTTAACTCCAGAAAATATATACTTCAAAATATAACTGATTTTAATATATTAATATATTTTAATATATTTAATAACTTATTTTAGATTTCCTTTGTAAGTTACAGCACAGCCCACCATTGAGATGATATAAAGTGGGTGACTACCTATGGTGTAGGGCTTTGGGGGTGGGCCAAAAGACTCTGACCCCAAAATACTTGTTCCAACTTGCCATTACTACCTGAAATTCCAGTTAGAGAGTTGTTCTTTGTCACAATTAAAATACCACAGCTCCATGAGAGAAAATAATGTTCAGCCTTATTGGTTATTGACCTTTGAGGCTATGATTTTCAGCCTTGGCTTTCAGGAATTCCTCAGAGTGCCTGGGGTAGGGCTGGTGGAGAGGGGAATTGAGTGCGGGGAGTTGTGGTCCCAAGTGGGAGATCAAACCTGATGAGTGAGTCTGTGGAGGCAACCACCATCCTGGCTTCCAAAGAAGTAAATCCTACTTTTATCTGCTTTACATAGCACATTCCAAGAAAGAACTTTGATTTAAGAGGGGGGAAAAAAAGTTTTGAAAACTATCTTAGCTTGGAAGAAAGTGTGGTATGCCTTTTTCCTGAAGAAAGAGTAGTACCTGATAGCCTGAATTGGGGGTTGGGAGTAGGTATGGAAAGGGACCAAGGACGAGGAGGCAGGCAGGATGGCCCTCATCAGCTTCACAGTGGGTCTGTGGTCTTTTCCTTTAGCCACTTAAAGTCACATTTCACTGTTTTGTAATAATTTGTTTTTAAAGGGCTTTCCCCCAACCCCATTTTTGACAAGGTAAAATTTCTAAAACAAGGTGCAAAATATTGTCTCTTTGTATCCATTACAATTCTCACTAAATCCAATATATGTAAATGTTCAAAATTATTTAAAACAAGGTAAAAGTGTTTGTCATCTTTTAGGCCAAGTAATTTCAATAAGACTTTTATAAATGAGAGTATTTCACGGTGAAATGGAACAAAGATTTCACTTTGTTTAAATTTATTTAGTGCCTAAAATTATATTTAATTTGGATTAAAATATCAGGTTGTGGGTTCTGTCAGTAGCTGAGTATAATATGACATATTATATACCAGACTTTGGAAAGTAAATATTGTTTAAAAGTTCCTGGGCTCAATATATTTCTTCTCAAGGAAAATAGGGGCTTTTTTGATGAGAAAAGCATAGTCACATCCCCCCAAATTCTATTCTACTAAGATAATGAATATTATACAATTAAATATGAGCCACATCATCAGACTTTCAAAATTCTGTCTCAGACATCATATTCTCATCTTTTAGTTGAGTATATGTTTTTTTAATGCTATTTTGTTTCTTTTTTATATAACAAATATGCCTGTAAAACTAATTTTCCCCCTAATGGGAACAGATACTCTGAGTAACTAAAACCTATGCAAAAGTCATTTGTCTAGAGCAATCCATTTTTTTTAATTCATTTTTATCATAAAACATTATCAAAACTATAGGTAAAATCTTAAGTAGGAAGAGATGCATCACTTCATTTGTACTTATTAGAAAAGCTGCATTCATTTCTACCTTCAGATGATGCTTGATAATATTCATGGTGAGTCGGGCTAACATAGATGTCAGTGGGTAATCTAGGGGACGGGAGCATATGTAGGAAGTGGATCTCAGTGACTTGAGCATCTCAAACACTGTGAAAAAGCTAATTGAGAGGTAAAAACAAATTAACTGCTATGGAGAAGGACAATCTCCCTGAGAGAGAGAGAGCGCCTGCAGCAGTAAGGTTCAGTGGTTGCATTTAGTCTGTGTAACTGCTGGGACAGTAATCCAGCTCTGGCCTGTGGACTTTCCCTGCTGACTGCCCACCTGGCAATTCTCTGGGCACCTTCAAGGCTGTCAAGAACTGCACAGGGAAAGCCTGTCTCATTACAGCAGCTCTGCATGTGAGCTTAGGTACCGCCCAACCAATCGCTCTTCCCAGATTTTGATACAGACGCAGTTTTTCAGTTTTTCTCTTCATTGGGTCTAGGAAGGGAAGATTGGATCTTCCTGCACACAGAGATTTAACCTGGCTGCAGATGCCTGTCAGGAAGTAGGCTACGGTGAATATAGTGGTATCACCCCTCCCTCAATAGGCCACAAAAAAAAAAAAAAGAAAGAAAGAAAGAAAATAAGGCAAGATGGAAAAGAGTAGTGGAAAGAAAAGAAGGTGAGATATTTCAGTGCCTACTGTAAATGGTTATTCATGAGATGTTGGTAGGTATTCATGAGTCTCAAGTTTATTTGCCTTCAAAATGGGTAGTCTGATATTTGCCTTAGTGAAATCTACTTATGAAAACTGATGATCTCCATCACACCTTGTCCAACATTTTATAAATGTTCTTAAAGTCACAACAATAACATTGAATATTCCAGTTATACTACTCTAGACACAATTCCTTTGAAAATGAAGTTTTTAAGTTGGCATGTTTTACTACTTAGAGCATATCCTAAATTTGTTGTCCCCCTGTTTACTCAAATAATGTAGATGATAGAGCAGCTCAGAAATTCAAAAACATATATTGGATGAGTGGTTTAACAGAAAGACAAGGTTCAAGGAATAAGGACATAACATGGATACAGAACAGTGATGACACCATACCAAAAAAACCCCTCATCACTTGACTTCAGTTATCTCCTTTTACTCATTTAATTGTTCCACAGATTCTTAAATATTTAAATAAACTTTCTGCTGCTACTGCTAAGTCGCTTCAGTCGTGTCCGACTCTGTGCGACCCCATAGACAGGAGCCCAACAGGCTCCCCTGTCCCTGGGATTCTCCAGGCAAGAACACTGGAGTGGGTTGCCATTTCCTTCTCCATTGTGTGAAAGCAAAAAGTGAAAGTGAAGTCGCTCAGTCGCATCCGACTTCTAGCGACCCCATGGACTGCAGCCTACCAGGCTCCTCCATCCATGGGATTTTCTAGGCAAGAGTACTGGAGTGGCTTGCTATTGCCTTCTCCGAAACTTTCTACTAAGCTTTATATATTATTATATATGGATTTATACAGTGAGAAAATGTTCTCTTTTTTTAAATGATCACCAAACAGAGTGTGCTGTGTGTGCTCAGTCACTTCGGTCATGTTCGACTCTTTGTGACCCTCTGGACTGTAGGCTCTTCTGTCCATGGGATTCTCCAGGCAAGAGTATTGAAATTGGTTGCCATTTTCTCCTCCATCTTCCCCACCCAGGGATTGAACCACATCTCTTTTGTCTCCTGCATTGGCAGGCAGGTTCTTTACCACGAGTACCACCTGGGAAGCCCACAAAACAGACTACACATCTCAAATGTTTCCAGGTGCCATTGTGTCTTTGATAAAGCAAAATCAAGTCTCCAAAACATAAGAAAGGCCTGGAAGGTATTAAGGATCAAAACTAGCATCTTTTTTGTTATCAGTTAAAGTAAACCACTTTCTAAATATAAACAAACCTGTAAGTTAAAATGAAACTGGAGTAAAAAACTGAGCAGACCTACACATTAATTTTATCATCTTTGAAAGGTGTCATATTGTTCCAGTTAAATAATCATAGACTTGAGCTCAGAAGGTGCTCCAGGTCTCTCTGCCTCTTCCCACTGTACCTAGCACAATGTCTTGTGGACATATGTATTTAATAATGTATGGGTTTACCGGACAATTCATTTAAAATTTTCTTTTAATCTGTAATTGGAAGAATAAAAATTGTTAGATACATACTACCTAGAGGAGGCTTCCGTGGTGGCTCAGACAATAAAGAATCTACCTGCAATGCAGGAGACCTGAGTTTGATCCCTGGGTTGGGAAGATCTCCTGGAGAAGGAAATGGCAACCCACTCCAGTATTCTTGCCTTGAGAATCTCATGAACAGAGAAGCCTAGTGGGCTACAGTCCATGAGGTCACAAAGAACAGGACACAACTGAGCGACTAATACTTTCACTTTCACCTAGAAGATGAACAAGGTGCTGGACAAAGTCATTTTTTAAAAGTAAATATCTGAATTATCTCTTTTTAAAAACCTAAATTTTTCATGCTAGGGAAGAATATGATAACCAAGCAATATAAAAATATAAATGCTAAAAAAAAAATCTCCAAATCACCGACCTCTGATTCTTGTTTTTAACAGGTTATTAAATTCCACCATATTTTGCTTGCTCACAGCTAGAGTGGATTCATGTAAAGTTAGTGAAAATTAAGCTTCAGTACCCTTATCTCGCTCCAGTTCTGAGTGCTGGGAGCTACAGAGTGTCAATATATGGGATGCAGAAGCCAAAGAGTAATAAGGGAATATTTCTATGTAAGAATGTCTGATAAGCTGCCTTAAAACATCTCAGAAAAAAGGATCTGAATCTCCAAGTCTCTGTTAACCTGTTGTGATTTATTTTCTCAACCTAAATAAATACCCGCTTTCAGGCCAAATTTTAAAGAAGCTCCTCTTCCCCAAATTTTACAGAAACTGGATCTACATCTACTGGTGGTAAATGGAACACTAACCACAGATCATCATTGACCAGCTGTGTGTGTGAAAAGCACTAATTTCAGTGAAAGGACTTCCCTGTACCCATCTTTCGCTCACTCCCTGTGTCTTCTCCCACCTACTCACACATCCCACACTCGGCTTGTCAATATATGGGATGCAGAAGCCAAAGAGTAATAAGGGAATATTTCTATGTAAGAATGTCTGATAAGCTGCCTTAAAACATCTCAGAAAAAAGGATCTGAATCTCCAAGTCTCTGTTAACCTGTTGTGATTTATTTTCTCAACCTAAATAAATACCCGCTTTCAGGCCAAATTTTAAAGAAGCTCCTCTTCCCCAAATTTTACAGAAACTGGATCTACATCTACTGGTGGTAAATGGAACACTAACCACAGATCATCATTGACCAGCTGTGTGTGTGAAAAGCACTAATTTCAGTGAAAGGACTTCCCTGTACCCATCTTTCGCTCACTCCC
Source organism: Cephalophus harveyi (assembly GCA_006410635.1). Classification (NCBI taxonomy): domain Eukaryota; kingdom Metazoa; phylum Chordata; class Mammalia; order Artiodactyla; family Bovidae; genus Cephalophus; species Cephalophus harveyi. The sequence goes on along the minus strand of SJYT01032395.1, from coordinate 92,544 downwards.
TGTGTCTTCTCCCACCTACTCACACATCCCACACTCGGCTCATCAATTCCCAGTCAGATCATCCACTTTTCTACGAGCTTTTCCACCCACCATCCCTTACAGATGTGCTAATACCCTTTCCTATCAATTCTTTCTTTCCTGCTCTCCCAGGGAAATGCTAACATTTCTGACAGTATCTCCATGGGGATGAAGAGGAGGAGGAGTTGCGGCAAAAGAACAGGACTGGGAAGGCAGAAGTCACTGAGCCATGGCTGTAGCAGATGTTCTTATAGGGCCTGAAGGTGATGGCAGTGACAAGGGGATGTGGGGTAAAGAAGGTTTGGAATAGTAAGCAATTGCTCCAAAAGCTTGTTACCTGAAGGGCTTTATAAATTATGCCACATACTGAGTGTGACCACTTAAGGTAAAGACAATAAGAAATCTCATCACTCTAAAAGGTGTTAAGATGTGATGGAAAGAAAATGTACCAGAATACAAAAAAAGTGCACACTGTGGTTGTGACTACAAGTGAGTGCATATGGAAATGATTGCACAGGTCATATAAGGAATAATGTGAATATAGGTGATATAACTTTTTTCTAAAATTCTTCTAATGTTGTGTTTTCAATTTTTTTTTAAACAAGGAACTTTCCCATGGCAGGGGTGGACTTCGAAACCTAGACTGTTCTCAGTCTTCTGTCTTATACATCTGCTTGAACTTGGTACTGTATTATGCAAAGATGCAACTGAGGCAATGTGGAACATTGAGTGTGTCCTTTTAAAAAATGATCGCCTAATATTAAGGCCTACAGAACCAAAAGTTGCTGCTTTTAAATTATTGATGAGAAATATGATGATGAGGAGAAGCTCAGTCAAGAAGTGAAGGCAACCACACACAATAAGAAAAAATGCACCAGGGGATTTTTGAATCACTCCCTGCCTACAGCTCCTAGTTGAACACCTAGAAGCTCTAAAAGATGATGATGGCTCCAATAGATTATGTTTGGTTCTTGAAGTTGAGCCCTGGGCTCATATCCGCATTCAACAGTAATGTAAATCATCAAACAAAGTAGAAAGATATTCATTCTGGTCCCATCACTTCATGGCAAATAGATGGGGAAACAGTGGAAACAGTGACTGACTTTATTTTTCTGGGCTCCAAAATCACTGCAGATGGTGATTGCAGCCATGAAATTCAAAGACACTTACTCCTTGGAAGGAAAGTTATGACCAACCTAGACAACATATTAAAAAGCAGAGACATTACTTTGTCAACAAAGGTCTATCTAGTCAAGGCTATGGTTTTTCCAGTGGTCATGTATGGATGTGAGAGTTGGACTATAAAGAAAGCTGAGCACATAAGAATTGATGCTTTTGAACTGTGGTGTTGGAGAAGACTCTTGAGAGTCCCTTGGACTGCAAGGAGATCCAACCAGTCTATCCTAAAGGAGATCAGTCCTGGGTGTTCATTGGTAGGACTGATGTTGAAGCTGAAACTTCAATACTTTAGCTACCTGATGCAAAGAGCTGATTTATTTGAAAAGACCCTGATGCTGGGAAAGATTGAAGGCAGGAGGAGAAGGGGACGACAGAGGATGAGATGGTTGGATAGCATCACTGACTCAATGGACATGGGTTTGGGTGGACTCCGGGAGTTGGTGATGGACAGGGAGGCCTGGCGTGCTGCGATTCATGGGGTCGCAAAGAGTCGGACACGACTGAGCGACTGAACTGAACTGATTCATTCCAATTCACTGTTTTATCAAGATGAAGAGAAAAGGGGGGAAATAAGTTTTACTAGAGCCACGGCTTACAGTTATAAATGGAAAATGCACTGATTGATTGATTGATATATCATCTAACAGTCTGCAAAGCTCATGCTATAGATGGAATAAAGTTGTTTATAACCACAAAAGTCCTGGCCTTTGCACAAAGTGACTCAGAGGTAACTGGGCTAGAGACAGTGCTCCAAAAAAGGGCAGCTCATTCACACTCCATGGAAACAGTTTGGCCAGGCTACTGATATGAACTGATTCTGGAATTAACAGAGGACAGTATGCTGCTAGGACTTGTGCTCAATATCTCTCCAATTGGAAACAGCAAATTCTCTTCACCTAGAGAGGTCTTCCCTTGTGGCTCAGCTGGTAAAGAATCCGCCTGCAATGAGGGAGACCTGGTTCTGATCCCTGGGTTGGGAAGATATCCTGGAAAAGAGAAAGGCTACCTACTATAGTCCATGGGATCACAAAGAGTTAGACACAACTGAGTGACTTTCACTTCACCTAGAGAGTACAAAAAAACTCCTCAATTCTAAGAGGTTTGCAACTCTGAATACTTCAGGTATACTTTGCTAATCCAGTTTTGTCTCTACTACCTGGCTATTTCAGAAGTAAGAACTAGTTTACAAAACTACAGATCTCAATGTCTTTTCCAGCAGTCCAAACATCTACTCCCAAAAATATGGGGGTTGGAAGGAAAGGAGAGAATACATTACCACAAATAATACACAATAATTTAGTTATAATGTTCCATTTAATTATATATGAGAAACATGTCAATCACTTAGGCCATCCATGACCAACTTCCCTTTCTAAACTAATTACTGGAAACTCCTCTATGCCCTGTACTGCACACGATCCTGCCTTTCCCCACTCAGTGGTTACAGGTGGTTGAGTTGATGTCAGGGACCTAGATAAGGCTGGACTGATGCAAACAGATTCTCTCTATACATGATTTAAACTGGGAGACACAAAGACTCTATTCAAATGATGATGACCATTTAAACTAAAAAGTTAGGGCCAGAACAACAACAAGGGGCCACAATTTTCCTCATATACAAACAAAGGAGTAAAAAGAGAAAGCCAGCTTGCAGAAAGAAGAGATAAATTTCAAAGCTCAGAAAGATGAGGAGAAGGAAGATCATAGGGCTTCAGGAGAAAGAGCTATGGAAAAGAAATGACTTTCTTGTGAGAATCAGCAGTATTTCCTGATTTTCATTTCTGTGAAATATCTTTACATGTTTTCAACAAACCCTTCTTTTATTTGAAATGGTTTGAGAGGGTCTGTGTTGCAGGTAATTGTTTTCCTGTAAACACAGTATATCTATCATAGAGCTGATGGGAAATTTTGAAGCTCAAAAAAGGGGAGAAATAAAATGAAAGTTCCCTATACCCGTCCTGGCACAGCTCTGACAGGGAAAGGCAAATGTTGAGCTCTGAAACAAAGAAGTATTGTTTTCAGGAATCTTTAGTTTTGTGTTGCTTCATTTTGTTTTTTCATTATTTTTTTTCCTTTTTTAATTGAAGTATAGTAGCTCAGATGGTAAAGAATCCACCAGCAATGCAGGAGACCAGGTTCAATCCCTGGGTCGGGAAGATCCCCAGGAGCAGGGAATGGTTGCTGAGTGCTCAGTTGCTCAGTCATTCTCCGGGCAAGAATACTGGAGTGGGTTGCCATTTCCATTTCTAGTACCCACTCCAGTATTCTTGTCTGGAGAATCCCTTGGACAGAGGAGCCTGGCCAGCTATAGTCCATGGGTCCCAAACAGTCAGACACAACTGATTAAACACACACATACACACATAGTTGACATACAACTTTAGTTTCAGGTGTACAACATGGTCATCTGATACCTATACATTATGAACTGATCACCATGATTAAGTTTAGTACCCATATGTCATCATATAAAAAAGGTATTGCAATACTATTGACTATGGATTTCCCTAGTGGCTCGGACAGTAAAGAATCTACCTGCAATGCAGGAGACCCACGTTCTATCTCTGGGTTGGGAAGATCCCCTGGAGAAGGGAATGGCAACCCACTCCAGTATTCTTGCTTGGAGAATTCCATGGACAGAGGATCCTGGCAGGCTATGGTGCACAGGGTTGGAAAGGGGACACGACTGAGTGACTAACACACACACACATTGATTATATTCCCAGTGCTATACATTACCTCCCCGTGGTGCATTTATTTAACAACTGGAAGTTTGTACTTAATGCCCTTCATCTAATCTGCCCAATCCCACACAACTCCCACCCTTTTGTAACCACAAGTTTGTTCTCTATATCTAAGTCTGTTTTTGCTTTTGTTTTATAGATTCCACATATCAGTTCAGCTCACTTCAGTCACTCAGTCGTGTCTGACTCTTTGCAACCCCATGGACTGTAGCCCTCCAGGTTTCCCTATCCATCACCAACTCCCAGAGCTTTCTCAAACTCATGTTCACTGAGTCAGTGATGCCATCCAACCATCTCGTTCTCTGTTGTCCCCTTCTCCTGCCTTCAATTTTTCCCAGCATCAGGGTCTTTTCCAATGAGTCAGTTCTTCACAAAACTATGAGTCATGCCATGCAGGGCCACCCAAGACGACGGGTCATGGTGGAGAGTTCTGACAAAATGTGGTCCACTGGGGAAGGGAATGGCAAACCAGTTCAGTATTCTTGCCTTGAGAACCCCATGAACAGTATGAAAAGATTCCACATAGAAGTGAAATAATATAGTATTTGTCTACATGTCGTTTCATTTAGCAAAATGCCCTGTGTGTCTATCCATGTTGCTGCAAATGACAAGATTTCATTCTTTTTATGGTTGAGTAACATTCCATTGCATGTGCATGTGTCTGTGTGTGTGTGTGTGTGTGTGTGTGTGTATGTACATATAATATACACAAAACATCTTTATCCATTCGTCTATCAATAAATACTTAGGTTGCTTCCATTTCTAGGCTATTGTAAATAATGTTGCAATGAACATAGCAGTGCATATAAGTGGTTTTTTTTTTTCCTTCCTTCAGATAAATGCCCAGAAGTGGAAGTGCTGAATTATATGGCAGTTCTATTTTTAACTTTCTGAGGACCTTCCATACTGTTTTGCATAGTAGCTACACCAATTTACAATTCCACCAATAATGTTCGAGGATTTCTTTTCTCCATCATTCTCATTGACACTTGTTTTTTGTTATCTTTTTGATAACAGCAATTTATGACAAGTATGAGGTGATATCTCATTGTGGTTTTGATTTGCATGTCCCTGATTAGTGATGTTGAGCATCTTTTCATGTGTCTGTTAGCCATCTGTATGTCTTCCTTGGAAAAATGACTATTCAGGCTCTTAGCCCATTTTTTAATTGAATTGCTTGTGTTTCTTGACACTGAGTTCTTTATATAGTTTGGATATTAATCCCTTCTTGGATACATCCTTTGCAAACATCTTCTCCCATTCAGTATGCTTTTTTTTTTTTTCATTTTGTTGATGGTTTCCTTTGATGTGCAAAAGCTCTTTTGTTTGGTGTATTTCCATTTATTTTTGTTTTTGGTACCCTTGCTTGAAGATCTCCAAAAATATATACTGCTAAGGCTAAGGCAGCACACAGGAAACATAGTTCTTCTAGGAGTTTTATGACTTCAGACCTTAGGTGCAAAATGGCAGCCTGGATCTGTAACCAAGTCAGAAATCAGGAAAAGAACTACTGGACTACAGGAACACTTGACCTTGATGTCTTGAACATCACTTCCTAAACTTTTAGCTGACTAGCACAGACTATAAGAGATAAGATATTAAGAAGAGGTGGCAAGAATACACAGAAGAACTGTACAAAAAAAGATCTTCACGACCAAGATAATCACAATGGTGTGATCACTCACCTAGAACCAGACATCCTGGAATGTGAAGTCAAGTGGGCCTTAGAAAGCATCACTACGAACGAAGCTAGTGGAGGTGATGGAATTCCAGTTGAGCTGTTTCAAATCCTGAAAGATGATGCTGTGAAAGTCCTGCACTCAATATGCCAGCAAATTTGGAAAACTCAGCAGTGGCCACAGGACTGGAAAAGGTCAGTTTTCATCCCAATCCCAAAGAAAGGCAATGCCAAAGAATGCTCAAACTACCGCACCATTGCACTCATCTCACATGCTAGTAAAGTAATGCTCAAAATTCTCCAAGCCAGGCTTCAGCAATATGTGAACTGTGAACTTCCAGATGTTCAAGCTGGTTTTAGAAAAGGCAGAGGAACCAGAGATCAAATTACCAACATCCGCTGGATCATGGAAAAAGCAAGAGAGTTCCAGAAAAATATCTATTTCTTCTTTATTGACTATGCCAAAGTCTTTGACTGTGTGGATCACAATAAACTGTGGAAAAGTCTGAAAGAGATAGGAATACCAGACCACCTGACCTGCCTCTTAAGAAACCTATATGCAGGTCAGGAAGCAACAGTTAGAACTGGACATGGAACAAAGCACTGATTCCAAATAGGAAAAGGAGTACTTCAAGGCTGTATATTGTCACCCTGCCTATTTAACTTCTATGCAGAGTACATCATGAGAAACGCTGGACTGGAAGAAACACAAGCTGGAATCAAGATTGCCGGGAGAAATATCAATAACCTCAGATATGCAGATGACACCACCCTTATGGCAGAAAGTGAAGAGGAACTAAAAAGTCTCTTGATCAAAGTGAAAGAGGAAAGTGAAAATGTTGGCTTAAAGCTCAACATTCAGAAAACGAAGACCATGGTATCCGGTCCCATCATTTCATGGGAAATAGATGGGGAAACAGTGGAAACAGTGTCAGACTTTATTTTGGGCGGCTCCAAAATCACTGCAGATGGTGATGGCAGCCATGAAATTAAAAGGCGCTTATTCCTTGGATGGAAAGTTATGACCAACCTAGATAGCATATTGAAAAGTAGAGACATTACTTTGCCAACAAAGGTCCGTCTAATCAAGGCTATGGTTTTTCTAGTGGTCACGTAAGGATGTGAGAGTTGGACTGTGAAGAAGTCTGAGCGCCGAAGAATTGATGTTTTTGAACTGTGGTGTTGGAGAAGACTCTTGAGAGTCCCTTGGACTGCAAGGAGCTCCAACCAGTCCATTCTGAAGGAGATCAGCCCTGGGATTTCTTTGGAGGGAGTGATGCTGAAGCTGAAACTCCAGTACTTTGGCCACCTCATGCAAAGAGTTGACTCATTGGAAAAGACTCTGATGCTGGGAGGGATTGGGGGCAGGAGGAGAAGGGGACAACAGGGATGAGATGGTTGGATGGCATCACTGACTCGATGGACGTGAGTCTGAGTGAACTCCGGAGTTGGTGATGGACAGGGAGGCCTGGCGTGCTGTGATTCATGGGGTCGCAAAGAGTCGGACATGACTGAGCGACTGAACTGAACTGAACTGATAAGAGATAAATGATCATCTGTTTATCTTGGAATTACACTTCCCCAAAGGTCAATTTTTACATGGTAATACGCTCATTCAAAATGCAAACAAGGAATTCCATTAAAGAAATAAGTTATAGACAGAAAATGTAATGTTTACCATGTTACTTGCAGAATAAGGCTGAATATTAAGGGGAACTGTAGAGATAAAGGCTGATCAAAATACAATTATTCTGAATGTTAATAACGTTCAAAATAAACATAATCAAAAGGAAATGAAAAGTTGCAGTAATGGTTCTTTAGAGGGAAAAGTGCCATGCTCAGATTAATTTAATTTTACTAATTATAGTCTTTCAAAATATGAGATATGAGATTATAGAGCAATCTTAACTTGATATACTTAATATGGATACACTATTATGATAAAAGTATTTACCTAAACTTCCAGTACATAAACCACTTTAGCTGAATATGAATTATTTTTTTCTCTTCCAAAGATGCAATAGCAAAGAGTAGTCTAGGACATTTAGCTATCTTGTCCTGACAGATAACCAATTCTCCTTTTTTTCCCAGTATATTCTGAAGTATTGATTTTACCAAGTGAACTCAGACATGTGTCACACTTATCCAATACAGATCTTTTTCCTTGGAAATGTAGTTTGAACATCAATCAGTCACCTGGCCTTTCACCTCTAATTCCTATTGCCACTGTCTGTCAATTATTAAAGCTTGTCCATTTCTCCAAATAAGTTATTTTAAAAAACTGAAATACATAGTGACTCCTGTGAAAAATATATGTTTCTTGGAAAAGCACATAAATGTTCAATGATTAAATTTCTTCATTAAAATTACTTCTCTGGGTTGAAAACTAAAGTTTATAAATCCATATTTCAAAGACTCTAGATATTTTCTTTTAAAACATAGTTCCTCAATGGTAATATTAGCACTTGTAATCCAAACTCCAGTTTGAGGAAGACAACACAAAAAGAAATTCAAGCTGAGTGGCATTGTTACAAGGGTCTCCAAATGGAGCAGAGTGTTTTGTCTCTGGCTGAACCCATTGATAGTCACAGAATGACACCCACCTTGAGCTGCAGGCCTCCTGGGATAAGAGTGTTTGCTGGAAGGCTTTTAATGTGTTGGTAGACAGAAGAGGAGAATTGCTCCTGCTCAGCCTGTAATTGGGGGCCAAGTTTAGAGAGATGACCTCTGTTGCTTTTGATAGCTGTCTGCAATTCATCAATCAGCCTGTTCACCTGAAGGGGTTAAATTACAAGCGTTGTTAGCAAGTAGTAATTGTTGATGTCACACCTATTAGATTTTTGAGTGCCTAGTTGGATGTGGGGGAAATGACTTCAATATAAGAAATTGAGCATAGATCTATCTTCAAGTAAAGTGAACCAATGATACGTACATTCCTTCATTAGCAAATTTTATTTATGGGAAGATTTCTAATTTTAAAAATATGGAACAGGTACCTATTTACAATTGCTTTCTAGATACAGAAAGAAACATATACATCTTACAAGTTTGCCAAGGACTTTTAAGCTGCTTAACAGAATAAGACCGCTCTAAGACTTTAAATAATCAAATATATGTATCAATGACAATATTTAATTCTATTTTATATACCTTCCTTTCTAGAATATTTTATTTTGCCATCTGTAATTTACCTTTAAATTTTTAACACATATGTTAACTTTATTAACATTGTGTAGGCCTTTTAAATGAAACAATTTATTTTTTTCCTTTATTCTAGACAATATTTTGAATATATATATATTTCAGAATGATGCATAGAATTTTTTCAGAAACAGCAAAGGTTTAGAGATATTTACCCTTTGTATTTAAATTTCTGGATTTCTAATCAACATATTTAAGAGACACAAACTTGACTTATGGATTACTAGAAAGACATGCAGAGGACTCAAAAATAGTAAGCTAATATTTTAATCCATATAGTTAGCAAATTATAATCATTACAATTCTTTGACTTTTCATTATGCTATATAACCTTATATTCTAATAGACTGGATTCTTACATAAACATTGATAGATATAGGGTAGTGACCAAAAGAGATGAAAAGCAGAAGTTCAGTTTATCCATGACTCCTAAAGTGATCAAATTGGACCCATTTAGAGTTATGAACGGAGAAGGCGATGGCACCCCACTCCATTACTCTTGCCTGGAAAATCCCATAGACGGAGGAGCATGGTAGGCTGCAGTCCATGGGGTCGTGAAGAGTCGGACACGACTGAGCGACTTCACTTTCACTTTTCATTTTCATGCATTGGAGCAGGAAATGGCAACCCACTCCAGTGTTCTTGCCTGGAGAATCCCAGGGACGGGGGAGCCTGGTGGGCTGCTGTCTATGGGGTCCCACAGAGTCGGACATGACTGAAGTGCCTTAGCAGTAGCAGTAGAGTTATGAATGACTCTGAACAGGCCATGGACATTTTGAAATCTTGAGTTAAAATCCTAGCTCTTTCATTTGCTGACTGAGAGATTTTGAACAGGTAATAAGACCTTCATCCACAAGTAAGGACTAATATTGACATTATCGTACTAAGAATTAGATGTCAGACTTTATTTTGGGGGGCTCCAAAATGACTGCTGATGGTGATTGCAGCCATGAAATTAAAAGATGCTTACTCCTTGGAAGAAAAGTTATGACCAACCTAGATAGCATATTCAAAAGCAGAGACGTTACTTTGCCAACAAAGGTCCATCTAGTCAAAGCTATGGTTTATCCAGTGGTCATGTATGGATGTGAGAGTTGGACTGTTAAGAAAGCTGAGCGCCGATGAATTGATGCTTTTGAACTGTGGTGTTGGAGAAGACTCTTGAGAGTCCCTTAGACTGCAAGGAGATCCAACCAGTCCATTCTGAAGGAGATCAATCCTGGGTGTTCTTTGGAAGGAATGATGCTAAAGGTGAAACTCCAGTACTTTGGCCACCTGATGCGAAGAGCTGACTTATTGGAAAAGACCCTGATGCTGGGAGGGATTGGGGGTAGGAGAAGGGTATGATAGAGGATGAGATAGCTGGATGGTATCACCGACTCAATGGATGTGAGTCTGAGTGAACTCTGGAGTTGGTGATGATGGACAGGGAGGCCTGGCGTGCTGCAATTCATGGGGTCACAAAGAGTCAGATACAACTGAGCGACTGAACTGAACTGAAAGAATGGACAACACAATGGCTAACTATATAGTCTCATGTACATGTTATATTATTACAGTGTTTACATTTTTAAATAGAGTAGTTTTCCGCATATTAAGCTTTAACTGTCTTTCTTGGTCTTGAAAGTATCACATAGATTCTCAACCTTACTTCAACATCCACAGGTAAAATAATAAATCGTTCTTCAAGAGTCTCTCATGTACTGAAAGTGCATTCTCTTTCTGTCTCAGCTAAAAATATGGCATTTGTCCCAACCAACTCTAATGTTAAGCCAATGATTTCTATCTCTCCCACAAGAATTTCAGGAAAGTAAATGAAAGCAAGTTTGTACTGTTATCCATATGATTTGAATACTTATTTTTCTATTTTGCCTAGTTACTTTGAAACCTCTACATATGATAATGACATTATGTGTGTGTATATATATACATATATATAATACTCAACTATATTTAACTTTTCCCAAGAATGATGTTAAAGTGCTAGACTCAATATGCCAGCAAATTTGGAAAATTCAGCAGTGGATACAGGACTGGAAAAGGTCAGTTTTCATCCCAATCCCAAAGAAAGGCAATGCCAAAGAATGTTCAAATTAGCACACTACTGCACTCATCTCATAGGCTAGCAAAGCAATGCTCAAAATTCTCCAAGCTAGGCTTCAGCAGTATGTGAACCGAGAACTTCCAGATGTTCAAACTGGATTTAGAAAAGGCAGGGGAACCAGAGATCAAATTGACAACATCCACTGGATCATGGACAAAGCAAAAGAATTCCAGAAAAACATCTGCTTCATTGATTATGATAAAGCCTTTGACTGTGTGGATCACAACAAACTGTGGAAAATTCTTAGAGATGGGAATACCAAGCCACCTTATCTGCTACTGAAAAATCTGTGCACCAGTCAAGAAGCAACAGTTAGAACCGGACACAGAACAACAGACTCGTTCCAAGTTAGGAAAGGAGTACAGCAAGGCTACATATTGTCACTCTGCTTATTTAACTTATATGCAGAGTACATCATGTGAAATGCCAGGCTGGATGAAGCAAAAGCTGGAATCAAGATTGCCAGGAGAAATATCAATAACCTCAGATAGGCAGATGACACCACCCTTATGGCAGAAAGCAAAGAGGAACTAAACAGCCTCTTGATGAAAGTGAAAGAGGAGAGCGAAAAAGTTGGCTTAAAACTCAATATTCAAAAAATGAAGATCATGTTATCTGGCCCCATCACTTCCTGGCAGATAGATGGGAAACAATGGAAATAGTGAGAGACTTTATTCTCCTGGGCTCCCAAATCACTGCAGATGGTGACTGCTTATTCCTTGGAAGAAAAGCTATGACAAACCTCAGCAGCATATTAAAGAGCAGAGACATTACCTTGCCAACAAAGGTCCATCTAGTCAAAGCTACGGTTTTTCCAGTAGTCATGTATGGATGTGACAGTTGGGCCATAAAGAAAACTGAGCACTGAAGAATTGATTCTTTTGAACTGTGATGTTGGAGAAGACTCTTGAGAGTCCCTTGGACTGCAGGGAGATCAAACCAGTCACTCCTAAAGGAAATCAACCCTGAATATTCATTGGAATGACTGATGCTGAAGCTGAAACTCCAATACTTTGGCTACCTGATGAGAAGAGCCAACTCACTGGAAAAGACCCTGATACTGGGAAAGATTGAACGCAGGAGGAGAAGAGGGCGACAGAGGATAAGATGGTTGGATGGCATCACCAACTAGATGAACATGAGTTTGAGCAAGCTACAGGAGCTGGTGATGGACAGGGAAGCCTGGCGTGCTGCAATCCATGGTCTTGCAAAGAGTTGGACATGACCGAGCGACTGAACTAAACAGACTTTAGAACTTTAGAAGCATTATATGCATATAAGAAAACTAATTTAAATTATTCCTTTTTTTTGGGGGGGGGGTTGTTTTTCTTATTTGTCCCTATGTGACCAACCACTTGCTTTCTTTAAGCAATGCTTTCTTCTAAATAAAATGCTGGCAAACTTCTTTGTAAGAGCCAGATAATATTTTCAGTTTTGTGTTAAAATGTCTCTTTCAAAACTACTCAACCCTGGGGACTTCCCTGGTGGTCCATTGGCAAAGACTTTGTACTCCAAATGCAGGGGCCCCAGGTTCAATTCCTGACCAGGTAACTAGATCCTACATGACACTTCTAAATATTCCACATGTTGCAACAAAGATAGAGAATCCCTTGTGCCACAGCTAAGACACAAAGCACCAAATAAATAAATAAATATTAAACAAACAAACAAACAACCATTTGACCCTGCAGCTGTACTTTGTAAGCAGCCACAGACAATATATCAACAAATTCACAAGGCTATGCTACAATAAAACTTTATTTAGAAAAACAAGCAATGGGCTGGATTTGGCCCCTCGGCTGTAGTTTATCAACCCTTCTTGTAAACACATATATTTCCTGTCCTTCCTTGCTTTTCTTATAAGTAATACTCTGGCCCAAGTCTTCATCTCCTCATCCCCTCCCATTACTGGCATTATCAAAATAAATACTGAGTGGTCCCTGTCCTAATCTCTCCCTCTCTAAGCCATCCTGCCATCTCCACCTAATTAATCTTCAATAGTATAATGAACCTTCCAAGTAGCTCCTTCCTCCCCTCCTACACTTCAGCAACCCTACTGCCTTCTTCATCTTGCTCTTCAAGATTCAAGACTTTTTCTTACTTTCTGGAACAAATTTCTATGCTTCCCAAATACAGTTAAGTCTATAAAAAAGTTGCAAAACTTAAGATATGGCAGTGATAACTGATGCAATTTTAGTCAATGTTTTCATCTTTATCTTTACCATGCTACCTTCTAGCAGTATTATCCTCAAAGATGATGGATAATAATATCTATCATACCAAAGCTAGAGACCAAAGCAGACCAGGTGACTTGCTCTTACAGTTATCTGACAAAATTAAATCTAATATTCAAACGCTACTTGGGCTTCCCAGTAGAGTAAAGGCAGTGGTAAAGAATCTGCGTGCCGATACAGGAGACACAGGAGTTGCAGGTTCCATCCTTGGGTCAAAAAGATCCCCTGCAGAAGGAAATGACAACCTACTCCAGTATTCTTGCCTGGAAAATTCCATGGACAGAGGAGCCTGAGGGGCTATAGTCCATGGGGTCACAAAGAGTGGACAAGACTGAGCATGCACACACACTACTTCTGGAAAGCACCGATCCTCTCTGAACCTGTACCTGGTACCATATAATTCAAAAAGAAACAACTTTATGTAGTCTTCAAAATATACTAAGCAACCTGCAACACATTTTGCTAGTCAATAATACTTCTCTCTTTAATTTTATATACTGTACCTAATGCTATAGCACGCCATAAAAAGAAAAAAAGAGGAGGAACTTCAGGCTTTGAATTGAGAACATTTTTATACATGACTGGCTTTACTGTCACAATTCATAGCCTTTCATTGATAGGGGATTTCATGTGACATCAGAAATCAACCAACCATACAATTGATGATGTCATTTGCATTCTAAAGGGCTATTGGTTAGAGCCTTAAAGTTTCATTTCCTATAAATTCTTTGTTGCTTCAAAAAATTTCCTCTATCATTTTTGCTATTTTCCTTGGCTGTATGATTATCTGTTAATGCATGTGAAGCATAATTATACTAATTATGACCTATTTTTTAATAACTTAAAATTATAAAATAAGATGCCATAGCAAAGCTTAACTTACATCTTAAACATAGGAGAACACATATCAAGAATTCTGCCACTGATGTTTTGATGAAGTTTCCATCCAATTTTATTCAAACCTTGTTACTTTACGTATTCATAAGGCCTTTTATTCTGAAAGTGCTACATTTTTTCTCAGTTATTATGATAACGTGTCATGTTACCCTTAAAGGTAACACTATGCATGAAATAATTCAGATATCAAAATTGGGTAGGTAAAACAATATTTCTGAATCATTTTACATAACATGATTTTTTTTTTCAAATCACAGATGTTGCTAAAAGGGGGAATATGTTTAAAATTCTTCATCATGAATCTTTTTTTCGTGCAAATCCCTTTTTTTTCTCCCTCTCTACAAAGGCAATGTGAATGGGGGTAAAAAAAAAAGACAAAACTTGACCTTTTGTGATCCCAGCATTAATGGGTCTGTTCATAATTCAATCTATGTGTGTGTGGGAGCATCCATGTGGAAACATAGAGGCCTGAGAGACATAAAGCCTTTCCCTTTAAACATTATCTGACCCTATCAGTCCCATTCACAAAAGAAGGCTTACGTATGCATATGTTGAAAAAAATGCACCATCTCATTGTGCAGTAGAAAGCCTACACATTCTACTCTTCATTCTCTGTGGAAATGCAGCACGGAAGTGACACTTGTACAGAATTTGGGAGAGGGACAAAAGAGCAGAAGGTAGCAAAAAAAAAAAATTGAGTATTTTGATGAGGAAACAAACTAAACTTCTGAGAGAATGCAAATGCACACCTGTCAATAAACACACACGTAGGGCAGTTTGGTTGTGTTTCTGTGATACATTCATGCAACTCTTGAATTTAATTAAAGTCTCAAGATGATTTAGAGTAAGCACAAAATATTATTTGATTTATAATCATTCTTAAATGTATACCTATGAAAGTTGTACATTCTAAACCATACATTGTGAATACTGTATTTTAGCTATTACGAATGACTCTTTGAGGAGCTCCTGGCTTTTGAGTGAGGAAAGTTCCTCACTCCTCCCTCTCTGAGTGAGCATCTAGCTTCTCACTAGATGTTGAGTTCAGCTGTTGGTCTGAATGCTGTGTGGCTTTGAGTCCATATATGTCAGTGAGGAGACTCCAGAGCACTTTGTGCTAAATTGTCACTTGGAATCAGCACAAAAGGGCAGCAGCCTCCATGCTAGGAAACACCATCTGGGCATACAACATATGGGATTGTCTCAAAGGCAGGTCAGTGCTTAAACTTAAGACCAAGACACTTTCTAATTTACAGCATAATTAAAAAGAACCAGAAGGGGAGTTGGGAGATAAAAATAGGTGTTTTAAACTCCCTAAAATCTCTTATTTGTTTCAGGTACAGAGTACAGTGTTTTTTTAGGCTGAGAAGTGAATATAATCAGACTTGATGAACAAAGACTAGAAAAGACATGGGAACCTCTAAGCAAAATTAAGTATCTCTTAACCTCAAAATTAGGGATGAGCTACAGTGTAACTACCAGGAAAACTGAAGTGTGTACCATCTCTTATTCCAATCACTGTCACTACTCTCAACTTTTTAATGGGAAATTATTTTGGAAGGAGTTCTATCTTGTTTCCAGCCAGAGGTCATCTATGCACTGCCTTTAGGCCTGTTTAAGAGTCCAACATTCCCATCAACTCATGGGGAAAGGGGTGATTGAAAATAAAGACATTTAAAAATATTTTTATAACTTACTTAGCAAGAAGGCTATGATGAAGGCAGTAAGGATGATGTCAACTATACCTTTTGAGGAAGCAACAAGAATGAGCTTCACAAGCCCCTTACTACAGAAGCATAACTGACCAAGGATCCAAGCTATTATGCTTTTACATCCATCACCAGCTAAGCACCAATGGCCAAAGACACTGAAACAAGTCCAATCCAGGGAGTCACAACACCCCTCTGATGGACAACCTTGACTCAAGCATGTGTCACCAGCTTTGCCACATGCTCCTCAGCTTGCACAACAGACTTCTACCAAGTCTTCCCTTCCTCTCTCCTTCACTTGAGTTCAAGCCTGCATTTCAGTCTGACAGGTCTCCCAATATTACTTAAGCTCTCCCCAGTATGGATTTTAATAGAAGAAATGCCTGTGAGAGCATTGTTGTTGTTCAGTTGCTAAGTCATGTCAGACTCTTTGTGACCCCATGAACTGCAGCATGCCAGGCTTCTCTGTCCTTCACTATCTCCCAGAGTTTGCTCAAACTCATGTCCATTGAGTCAGTGATGCCACCCAACCATCCTCTGTCACCCCCTTCTCCTTCTGCCCTCCGTTAAAACCCATACACATTTTAAGTTCCATCTTGGTGTCAACTTTTCAGAGAATCTGAAATGACACACTTTTAAATTGATAATAAAAAATTACATTCGGATATCCAGCAGATCATTTCCAAAAGGCTTGTTCTATCTCAAAGTAGTCTTATGATACATATATTATTATTATTCCCAGTTTTCATATGGAAAAATTACATAAAATAAATTAAGATTTTCAGATAAAACTACAGGTAGCAGAAATCTAAATTCAGATTCTATGATGTTTACTTTAGGTTTTGAAGTACATCTAGACATTCAATATTTTTGTAAAATTTTTAAACTGTGGGCAAAAAGAAATGTTGAAACAATCTCCTCATCCCCCACATTTTTTCTTTTCTCTTCACCATCATGATTTAACATCTCTGTATATGAATTAGGACAAAACTTGATGTCACTGACTTATACATCAAAATATAATCACCATCAAATTTATGACATAAAAAGTATTCTCATAGTGTAAGGAATGTATTTAGAGATTATTACACACACACACGTGTTTGATTTTTGAAGCAAACAAAAGGCATTTGGAGCCATAACTGATTAAGCAAATATGTGACTAAATAAGTCCTTTTGAAGGAGGAATAGTGATGGATGTTAAGTACTAAATAAACATTAAGCTGATAATAAAGAATGAATGTCAAATAAGCATTAATAATGTTGAATTTTACAAAAAAAATAATTTTCATTTCCAGCTTTCCTAACAAGATGGCATTAAAGATGATATTTTTAGTATAATGATCATTTACTTGTACCATGTCAAGTTTTCAGTTCCATTGAAATACTGAATCACAAAATAACTATAATATTTAAAATATGAAAATCATTTTCCCCTTTTGTCTAACACCAATTTTGTATTATTGTTTCATTTATGGAATATGCTGTCAACTTCACAGCATGAGCTTTGGAGAGAAGAAGCCTTGCTTTAATAGTTCTTCATTACAATATTGCCTACAAAATCTTATGATTAGCTCACTTAGCCTTGACATTTATAAACTACAGTTTTTTTGAGATAAGAGATAACATTGCTAACATTCCTCAAATACAGAAAGATAACTCTATTCCTAGAAAATCAGAAAATAAAAATAAGATTTTATTATTTATTTGAAGTTCAATAAAATTGTAATGTTTTTCCTATGGTAACACATTCCATAATTCCCAGATTCTGGTTGCATGTAATAATTTCCTCATTTAGGAAATTTATGAGAAAACATTTATAAGTAGTATAAGAAAATTATAATATGATTAATTCCTTCAAGAATATAATTATTTTTCAAGGTGTCTATAACAATAAAATAATTTCCAGTTCTGACCAGTTTTTTTCATTGTTGTTATCAGATAACTATAGTTGGTTCACTACCAAACCCAAGTAAAATTTGTCTTAATTTTATAATTAGTACTTATTGCAGTTTTACAGTATAGTTTAAAAATTAAGTTCCTTACTTCTGCTTGTGCCTGACGGTGTTCTTTCACTGTCATTGAAAGAATGACTTTTTCAGTAACTTTCCCTTTCTGTTCATTCACAGCCAGTTTCAGCTAGGAAAAAAAAAATAAGCAAATGACATGAAAAGTGGCATATATTGACAACTACTAGCAACATTGATTCAAACAACTAATTTAGCATTACCATGGAAGGTGATTTCAAATTAATTTGGTCTATATGTATGTGAAAATTAATTTGACTTAGATTAAGTAAGTCAAAATGTTTTTATATTTAAAACATTTAGCACTGAATTTTGCACTTCCACTTTTATTGTTTTTAAGCTCACTAAAATATAATTTGGGAGGGGGTTCCAAATAGCAAATATTTGAGACTGGTGAATACTTTTTAAAAGCATTTTTCAGAATTAACATAGCAACATTTTTAAAATTAGGCTGATATTTTCTGTAAAGTGTTTCATTGCCAGTAGGGAATAAATTGGTTGCTGTTATGTCAGGATAAGAATTCAAGGATATAAACCAAAAACAAATGTCAATTCACTCTAGAACAGTTCAGAATGATTTACAATATTTCAGGGCAAAGCGTATGCTGTATCTTAAAATACCTAACAGTTACTTCCAACCTGCTGCATGAACAGAGCCACATAAAGATTTTCTAGAGTATTGCTATAGACTTATGTTACAAAAAAGTGAATGTGACTCATTCTTTATAAACTATCCCCATCAAAACAAAATGCTATTTCCAAGAAAAAAGGAAAAAGCTAAACTCATACAATAATATTCACTCAATAGACTGGTAATAACAAGAAGAAAGAAAGCAACAGCCTAATACAGAAACTTCTGAACTGAAATATTTAACAGTTCTTAAGCAACGGACATGCCATAGCATATCTTCTTACTGAATATTAAGAATGAATAATGATCATGCTTTTCGTTTTGTTTTGTTAATGCTGTTGTTGTTTTAAATAGGCTTTCTCAATAGTATGCCTAGCAAATCATGTTTGAGTTAACATGAATCTTAAATCTATACCCTGCCTGAAGACCGACTCCTCTACTTGGGATAAAATGGGGGCAGGGATCAATGCTATAAGAATAGTATCAAATCTGTAAACTTTTCTTCCACTGATATGAGACACAGCTCAGTATATCAGAGATTCTGTTTTGGTAGAAGGGAAAAACCTAAGGAATCCTTAGGTGATCCTGAGGATCACCCTAGGTAAGGAGTTGACAAACATTTCCATAAGAAATGTTTAGGTTCTGGGGAGAGGGAAACAGACAAGTCTCTTTTGCAGTTACTCAGCTCTACCCATGTAGCACGAAAGTGAGTGAGTGAGTGAGTGAAAGTTGCTCAGTCATGCTGACTCTTCGCGACCCCATGAACTGTAGCCCACCAGGCTCCTCTGTCCATGGAATTCTTTAGGCAAGAATACTGTAGTGGGTTGCCATTTCCTTCTCCAGGGGGTCTTCCCAACCTAGGGATCAAACTTGAGTCTCTCCCATTGCAGGCAGATTATTTACTGTCTGAGCACCAGGGAATGTAGCATGAAATACATAATAAATAAATAAATGAGTGTGGTTATGTCCCAATTAAACTTAAAAAAACAAACAAGTGGCAGACTGAATTTGGACAGCAGGCGATGTTTGCCATTCCCTTTCCTAGATTGAGAACCACTGAAAACAAGTTAAAAAAAAATCACGTGGTATACATGATAACTACAGTTATGATGCAACATGGTATATTTGAAAGTTAGTTGACAGTAGGTCCTAAGAGTTCACAAGGAAAAAAATTTTAAACTATATGAAATGATGGATGTTTAAACTTACTGTGGTAATCATTTCACAATGTATGACGTTCAAGTCATGCTATTCACTGTAAACTTACACAGGGGTCATATGTTAATTATATCTCAATAAAAATGGGAAAATACCATCATGTGAGACTGTTCTTAGAATCAGTCTCCCAAAGGAATATATATTCTCCTATGCTAACGTAATACAGAAAAAAAAGGAAAAAAAAAAAAAAGCAGAAAAAAAAAATACAGAAAATATTATAAAAAGTCAAATATCAAACTCAACTTCCACATATGGAAGCCTATGTGTAAACTGTCACCAAGATCATCTTTTCTTTAAAAAATTAATTTCCAAATGTAAAAACATCAGAACAAATCTTTTTTGAAGGGAAACAAAACAAAACAAAAACAGAGCTAGGAAACTCCTTGGTGCCACAGCAGTAAGTCCAGTTCTAACGAGGTCTCCTAGGGGCATGACATTTAGATCTGCTTTCAAGTAACTCTTTAAAAAGTAGGAATTCTTTACCTCTAAAACTACTACAGTTGGAAAAAATCACCTCATTCTTACATTCAATTTATAGCACTATCCTAATCTACATAAGCTGAGGGAAAAATGTTATTAATATTACTGAAAAGCATCACAAGGATAGTACCAAACAGAGAACCCAGTACGACAGTGAGATATAAACTGTCAACAAAATACAAGGACACATACATGGGGCTTTTTCTGAAAAGAGACCAGACATTCTAAAAGAGATATATCTTAACATAATCATCTAGAGAAAATTACTGAAAGTAAAAAGTCAAATTAAGAGAATGTATTTTCTAACAGCATCTCTTCCTCAAATTCCAGACACAATAACAATTAGTAAGATTCTTCTGTCACTTTGGAGGAGGACATTCCGTTTCTTCATTAAGACAAAACTAGATGCTTTTGACTTGCTGTTCTTATCTAACATACATGAAATAATTTTCTGTCAATGGACTTCAAATTTCTGAGGCTAATTTTCGTGTATAAAGAGGTAGAAACTTCAAATTAAACATAAAAAACAAACAGGAAGGATGAACCTTAAGGGCATTACACTAAGTGAAATAAGTCAGATGGAGAAAGATAAATAGCAAATGAATGATCTCATTTACATATGGAATCTTAAAAAAAAAAAAAGCTCATAGATACAAAGAACATTGGTGATTGCCAAAGGTGGGAAGGGGGTTGCAGGGTGCGCAAAATAGATGAAGAAAGTCAAAAGGTACAAACTTTGAGTTATAAAATAAGTTGTGAGGATGTAATATACAGCATAGTGACTATAATTAATAACAGTATATTACACATGAAAGTTGTTAAGAGAATACATCTCAAAAGTTCTCATCACAGGAAAAAAATCTGTAACTATGAGGAAGGTTAACTAGACATTGTGGCAATCACTTTTTAATATATCAGGAGAAGGCAATGGCACCCCACTCCAGTACTCTTGCCTGGAGAATCCCATGGACAGAGGAGCCTGGTGGGCTGCAGTCCATGGGGTCACTAGGAGTCGGACACAACTGAGTGACTTCACTTTCACTTTTCACTTTCATGCATCGGAGCGGGAAATGGCAACCCACTCCAGTGTTCTTGCCTGGAGAATCTCAGGGACGGGGGAGCCTGGTGGACTGCCATCTATGGGGTCGCACAGAGTTGGACACAACTGAAGTGACTTAGCAGCAGCAGCAGCAGCATGAAAAGTCAAATCTCTACCAAACAGAGGAGTGGAAAATCAAGTCACCATTTTCTAATTATATCATGGCCTTTTTTTAAAGAGAGAAAATACCCACAAATATTTGGTATATACATTAACACTTAACAAGTTAAATATGAAGGCTTAATTCACCATTTTTATCAGAGTTTGCCGCTAAGATTTTAAAAGGGTATAAGTAACAAACACTGGCTTTCCAAAACTAGGTTAAAGTTGGCTCATTCAATATCAATGGTAACCAGAAAAGAACAGTCCAGGGACTAGTCAAAGACAGCAGAGATATGGAAGAAACAAGGAACATGATGGCTCTGTCAAAGAGAAGGGAACAAAATGATTCAAGACAATGATCCGCTTAGAGAAACAACATTAAAAAGGAGGAAATTCCCCTCAAACAATCTGTCTACGAATTAAGAAAAGAAACCCCAAAATACACCTGAAACAACAGATCCCAATGAAATGATTTCTAGTGGTGGTTACCTTTTAAACTATATTTTACATAAAACTATTAATACTAGGGCTCCCCTGTTAGCTCAGTTGGTAAAGAATCCACCTGCAATGAAGGAGACCTGGGTTTGATCCTTGGGTTGGGAAGATCCCCCGGAGAAGGGAAAGGCTAACTGCTACCCATTCCAGTATTCTGGCCTAGAGAGTTCCATGGACTGTATTAATGCTAAGGTAGCAGATATTCTACTTTCTCTAAAGCCTTAAAAGCTCATAGATGAGTAATGAATAGTTTTATAGAAAACATATGGCACATTGTGACCATAATAGAAAGTAGTCTTAATTTTGAGGAATTCTTCAAACATGTGTTGGCTCAGAAGCTCTGCTATGGACATCCTAGAAAGGAAAACAGGCTCAAGACCTCCTGCTGGAGAAATACAGATAGAACAGCAGCTATCTCATTTTATGTATATCATTAACATTATACAGCTATTCTTTCCTATTTTCTTTTTTTGCTGTGGATAACTTTAGTGTAAACCATGTGCTATTTTCTTTTAACTTCCCCAACCCAGGTGGCTCAGTGGTAAAGAATCTGTCTGCCAGAGCAGGAAATGCAAGAGACCTGGGTTCCATCCCTGGATCAGGAAGATCCCCTGGAAGAGGAAACGGCAACCCACTCCAGTATTCTTTTCTGGAAAACTCCATGGATAGAGGAGGCTGGGGGCTAAAATCCTTGGGTCACATAGAGTCAGACATGACTCAGCACACACACAACAAGCAAAATATTTTAAACTGTATTTATGAAAATCATAAGACTGTGTAAAAATTTAACATGATAGATAAAATAAAATCTATTTTATAGGAAAAAGTAACTCTAAAGTAAACTCCATAGCCCAATTATCAATGTCTTTATAAATGGTACAGTAATCAACCAACCTGGTATGTTCTACGTAATTCATATTGACATTCCAGATAGGTGTTAGCCAAAGAGAGAAGAGCCTATTTATCCAGCCAACCTATCAGTGCTTGGACTGTAGTTCTGATGCAGTTTTTACTATGTTCTCCAGAAGAACAGCTAACGATTTAAATGCGAAGCATGTGATACATGTTGAGTACAATGCTCTTAATAAAACAACATAACCCAAGAAGAAAACCGAATCTAAAAAAATCTATTTTTGATCAGTAAATACTGATATATTAATAAATTATTTGATCCATATTTTACACGCAGATCAATAGGCAATACAGTTTAGCATAAAAAACAGGACAATCAGCCTTCATATATATTGACAAGTTTTCCAATGGTCTGTTAATATACAAAAGACTGGGACAAATTACTTATTTATATATACAAAACATGGTTATAAAGACCAGCTGCAGGTATTTTTTTGGAAAGTGCATTTTAATAAGGTCCTATTCAGTTAGGGAACAAATGGGGAAGAAGTAGTTTGCACTACAGAGTTTAGCGCGAGAGCTTTCTCTTTTTCTAACCACGAAATCAATCATTTGTCCAGACTGTGGGAGTCAGAGTTAGTTACTGAAAAGAGCTCCGTATATAAACAAGTCAATAACTCATTGTGTGTTATTGTTGAGCTGAAGAAGTCGGCTTTCAAAAAGCTGCCCCTGCTTCTCTCAGAATGAATGTCACTGTATTCAGAGACTGGGAGAGAGTCCTTTGTTTCCAGCCATTGCTGGCTGCCATTTATGTATGGGAACAGAAGGTGGCTGCTAGGAGGGTGGGGGAAGCCACTATTTGGTATCATGTATGTCTAGGAAAAACTCTGAATTCTGTCAACCTAAATAATTTGTGTCTAGAAATGCATTAATGTAATTGATAAAGAGTGGCCACACACACAAAAATTGGTAAAGTAATTGAACGATAATGAGCCTGTATCATTTTAAATTGGACCAGGCTGCTATTTTTGGTTCACTACCTGCCAACAAAGATGAAACCAAAATATAAGCAATGGTTTGAAAATTTCAGATGTACAAAATGAAATTGGTAAACAAGTCAATATGTCAAATAAATGCTATCTGTTCCTGCCATAAATATTAAAGGTAATTCATGGAACACTCATGGGGTTCTTTAAGTTTCTGTTTGTGTGTTAATTTCTTTAAGAAATGATTCTATGTGCTTAACACTTATAATGTTAGAGAAATCTGAATTATTTTTGACTTAAAATGAATTTAAATATTCTTTAGAGTTGAAGTAAATCTGAAAATTCATAAGATATAAATATTATACTATTTATTTCATCTCAATGTTTATTAAAAATCTACTATTTATTCAAAATCAAGCTAGGGACTGTGATGAAGCACCAGAACCAGGATTGAAGGCTTATAATTAGGATAGGCAAATGAAAAATACACTTGGTCTGTTCAATAAATTATCCTTATGGTGGGGCAAGGAGGGGTGGTCTCTGAAATCTTTAAACAAAAGCTTAGCTCTTAATTAAAGTTGGAGATAGCTGGAACCTAGAACTGAATCCAGTTGATTCCAAATCACTTCACCAATTTAGAAAATCACATTAAATCATATGATATGCTCTCACATGCTGTACTAGACATTTATCTAGGTACAAATAAGCAAAGTGTAATATGGTTGAGATAAAACATAGAAAGTGAGAAACAGTATACAGTGGAAGGTACAAACAATAAATCTATAAATACAAAAGACAAAATATTATTTGAGGATGCAGTGGTTGGAGAAGACAGAAAGTCACAAATGATGGGTAGTGTTTAACTAGGTAAAGAAGTGATAATATAGGGCAATATTATTAATTCATATTAATTAATTATGACAAAATTTGTTCTAAATACGATTATTGATTGGTTTGACATGACTTTGGAAGGGGGAAGAGAGAAGGCTGAGCCTTAAAATCATAAGCGGAGAGAAAGGGCAGAGCTGATCCAAGTGGTTTGGTGTTGGCAATGGTCTGACTAGAAGGAATGACAACAAGGACTAGATGGTTTGTGCAACCCATACCTAATCTATGTCTGGATTTAACTATAAAGTAGGTACTGGTCCTATAATGAGAGCATAATTAAGGACTTAGTGCTTAGCTTTGCCTTGGTTCAGCCCCATCCTCACAAGCTATATACTTATATATATACTTAGCTCCAGTCTTAAGAGATTCCCTTAAAGTCCTGACCTAGCTCCCACTTCTAACCCATTTATCCCACTTAAATCTCTTCTACAAAAGAATTCAAGAGTGCCACTTTTAGACTGGGGGAAGGAGCAGCACTTCTAATTCAAAACTGGCTGTGAATTCTGGCTCTGCCATACGTTATTAGTTCTGAGACATTTGGCAATCAAGATGGTTTATACACTCCAGGCCTTCCAAAGCCAGGGATTCCTCTCCCATCCTTGCCAATTAGCTACCTTTATGCTGAGTGTGCCGGCTGTCACAGCCGCTTGCGCTGAGTGAAGAGATACCCCACGCCCAAGGTAAGAGAAAGCCAAGTAAGATGGTAGGTGTTGCAAGAGGGCATCAGAGGGCAGACACACTGAAACCATACTCACAGAAAACTAGTCAATCTAATCACACTAGGACCACAGCCTTGTCTATCTCAATGAAACTAAGCCATGCCCACGGGGCAACCCAAGACGCGCGAGTCATGGTGGACAGGTCTGACAGAACGTGGTCCACTGGAGAAGGGAATGGCAAGCCACTTCAGTATTCTGCCTTGAGAACCCCATGAACAGTATGAAAAGGCAAAATAATAGGATACTGAATGAGGAACTCCCCAGGTCAGTAGGTGCCCAATATGCTACTGGAGATCAGTGGAGAAATAACTCCAGAAAGAATGAAGGGATGGAGCCAAAGCAAAAACAGTACCCAGCTGTGGATGTGACTGGTGATAGAAGCAAGGTCCGATGCTGTAAAGAGCAATACTGCATAGGAACCTGGAATGTCAGGTCCATGAATCAAGGCAAATTGGAAGTAGTCAAACAAGAGATGGCAAGAGTGAATGTTGACATTCTAGGAATCAGCGAACTAAAATGCACTGGAACGGGTGAATTTAACTCAGATGACCATTATATCTACTACTGCGGGCAGGAATCCCTCAGAAGAAATGGAGTAGCCATCATGGTCAACAAAAGAGTCCGAAATGCAGTACTTGGATGCAATCTCAAAAATGACAGAATGATCTCTGTTCGTCTCCAAGGCAAACCATTCAATATCACAGT
>SJYT01032395.1:17543-64607 GCA_006410635.1 Cephalophus harveyi | reverse complement strand
AAGCTGAAACTCCAGTACTTTGGCCACCTCATGAGAAGAGTTGACTCATTGGAAAAGACTCATGCTGGGAGGGAGTGGAGGCAGGAGGAGAAGGGGACAACAGAGGAAGAGATGGCTGGATGGCATCACGGACTCGATGGACGTTGAGTCTGAGCGAACTCCGGGAGATGGTGATGGACAGGGAGGCCTGGCGTGCTGTGATTCATGGGGTCGCAAAGAGTCGGACACAACTGAGCGACTGAACTGAACTGAACTGACCAGAGTCTGCAGCTTCTTAAAGTCTGTTTAAAAGATAATTTATGAAAGAAATTTTCATAATAATTAAAAACAAGCAAATATTTAATGACCATTTTAAAACAGAAATATTTTTTAAAATATTTATAGTTTGTCTCAGTTCAGTTCAGTTCAGTCACTCAGTCGTGTCCGACTCTTTGCGACCCCATATATTTAGAATAGTACTCAAATGGTCAGACTGTAGGTGCTGTAGTTCTTTTTTTTTACTTACATCAGCTTATATCTACAAACTAAATTTTCTGAAATATTAATACATAAGCATGATAAATCTTATAATTAAAAAACAGGCTCTTTTTAATATTGCTTTATTTTCCTGTTACTACCAATATGTATGAGTTACTACTAATTTTTAAAATCTGTCCTCTGTCCACATTTGTCCCAACATAATTATCTTTTCCCTCATCTTATTTCAATCTTTACAAGATAAAATATAATTTAGAAGAAAACAAGAAATTTACAAAAGAGACAAAAGAGATAAAACACTACTAACACCTTTGCTTTCAAATTACCAATTGCCTGCTAAGACTTCTTTGAGAGGCTGGGTAGTGTAAATTAATGCAGGGCAATGGAAGGTTTATGAATTCTTATTTAATAACTGCATTAAACTATATTTACTGCTTCTTAAAAGTGCACTGAGATGAGAGCAAAGACTGGGTAGAGATAAGAGTGGGATTCTCATTGTCTACTCTGTCATTTTGGGCACTGGGGATGCACTGTGGCATTTAATCCTCAAAAGAGCTTTAGGAAGTCCTGTAATTTTTGCTTAAAGAGATAAAGTAACTTGCTTATAATACAAAGCAAAAAAAAAAAATTAAAGAACTGAGATTCAAATCCAGGCATGTCTGACTCTGCTGCCCATGGATTTTAATTACATCTTGGATACATCAGAAAATATGATTTCAAAATGGAAGAAACAGCTAGATAGTAACAGATTGGCAAATTTTTCCTTCAAACTAGAGCATTTAATTATGAAAGCTCAGAGTTAAAAATCAGAATTCTATTTATATAAGTTGACATTAGATGAGATTCAAATCCAGGCATGTCTGACTCTGCTGCCCATGGATTTTAATTACATCTTGGATACATCAGAAAACATGATTTCAAAATGGAAGAAACAGCTAGATAGTAACAGATTGGCAAATTTTTCCTTCAAACTAGAGCATTTAATTATGAAAGCTCAGAGTTAAAAATCAGAATTCTATTTATATAAGTTGACATTAGATGACATTAATAAGAAAATAAATTACATTTGGAAACCTCAGGAGACTTTTATTTCAGGTATGTACAAAAAAATTAAATTAAGATTCACTGACTAATAGCAGCTATCATCAAACATATTAAAGTAACTTGTGTCTAATTCATTACTTAACATTCCCTTCATCTCTAGGATTATCAAATTTAACACTCAATGTTACTTTTCCATTCTGAAAATTTCTATTAATGCATTCTAATACATTGATTAGTGTAACTAAAAAGTACTCAGAGGTACTGTTAACTGTCTGTATTTAATAGTTTGGATCTTTTCCTATGCACATATATAGAAATATAAGTATATGTAAAATATATGGATTTTATGTTTACAAAAATGGTATTACCTCCATATTATCTGGCAACTTGCATTTCATTGCATGGTAGTGCCATCAAATGTCCATTATAAGACATCTTAAGCAGATCTATCACTACCTATTAGTACTGGAGTGGATTGCCATTTCCCTCTCCAGGGGATCTTCCCAACCCAGGGATTGAACCCGGGTCTCCAGCATTGTAGACAGACGCTTTACTGTCTGAGCCACCAGGGAAGTTATCTAGTACTTACAGGTATTAAAAAAATTGTAAATTAATTTAATTGGAGGCTAATTACTTTAAAATATTGTAGTGGTTTTTGCCATACATTGACATGAATAATCCATGGGTGTACATGTATCTCCCATCCCAAACCCCCCTCCCACATGCTCCCCATCCCATCCCTCAGGGTCATCCCAGTGCACCGGCCCTGAGCACCCTGTCTCATGCATCAAACCTGGATTGGTGATCTGTTTCACATATGATAATATACATGTTTCAGTGCTATTCTCTCAAATCATCCCACCCTCATCCTCTCCCACAGAGCCCAAAAGTCTGTTCTCTACATTGTGTCTCTTTTAAAATTTCATCCTTATTTAAAATTTCAGTGTCATACCTGATTTCAATCTCTCCTTTATCACAGTGCAAGTCAGTTTTGTGACATGAGAAGTTTGTGATAGGGAAACCAGCACATTAACTTTTAATTTTCATTCTTCTTCAGTTCTTCTGCTGCTGGGAACACATCACTGTTGCTCCCATTCCACTGAAGAGAACTTGGTCACAGGGCCACCTCCAACAGCAAGTCAAGCTGGGAGATAGTGCCACCAAGTTTCAAAAAGAGAGGATGATTCTGCTGGAAGGCAAGAAGTCTCCACTACACTGCTGTTCTATATGGTGTGACCATATAATCTACTGTTCAAACCAGGACATGCTTGAGGATAAAATAATTAGTCTGAGATAACAAGTGAACTCGTACCATTTGGGGAATTCTCTTCTCTGCTTAATAAAGTCTTCTCTAACCTTTCCTGAGGCCATCTGTCATTCCTTTTGTGTTGCCAGAGCAGTCTATTCATAATTCTAGCACACCAACTCATACATTTGTATGATTAGCTATTTACTAACTTTCCACTCTGGGCTTCCCAGGTGGAGCAGTGGTAAAGAATCCACTTGTCAATCCAAGAGATGCAGGAGATGTGGGTTCAATCCCTGGGTCAGGAAGATCCCCTGACGGAGGAATGGCAACCCACTCCAGTATTCCTGCCTAGAAAATTGCGTGGACAGAGGAGCCTGGCAGGTTATAGTCCATGGGGTTGCAAAGAGTCGGACACAACTGAGCACAGGACGCAAGAAAGATAAAAGGATAAAAACAGATGGCCTTAACTCTAGTTTGTACCACCACTACCTTCCTTACATACACACACATGCACACACTCACACGCTCTGGCTCTATTCTGGTTTAACTCCATCAGGAAGACTGTCCTGATTGGTTCTCAGTCCTGGGCATGGAGCCCATCTTTGATGCTGTTCAGTAAATGTGCAGGGTGCTCTTACAGCACACATGCAGCGAATTGGTGTCTCTTGCACACTGTTCTCTTCCACTGGACTCTGAGCTCCTCTCAAACAGACTCTGACTCTATATTCAACTCTATTTCCTTAGTGCCGAGCACATAGTAGATACTTGACAAATACTGGTTAAACTGAACAGAGTTGAAGACCTGGGAACGGAATACATAGAATTCTCAAACGAAATTCCAGAAATCCATAAAGATCGTTAAGGAGGATAATTACTCCATCTTGTGGATCTGATCAACCAAATCTGGCCTTTTAAAATTATGTATTGGGTGAACTTCATTTCAGGGTTAGATAAGGTTGTAACAGGAAACCCTGAGGCTGCCTTTTATTATCAGCTCTGTCATCTCTAGAGTCTTAGCATCTATTCCTGTTAGAAAAGCCTAACATGAATCCTACCATGGGCTTTTTCTTCCCAGCTGTTAAGTCTTGTGTTTGAAGGGATGGGAGTCACAACTGCCAGTTGTCATTCTGACAAGAAATATTTTGGCACACAGACATTCATTGTATAAATTTGTAACTAGTGTGTGCTGAAGAATTGATGCTTTTGAACTGTGGTGTTGGACTCTTGAGAGTCTCTTGGACTGCAAGGAGATCCAACCAGTCCATCCTAAAGGAAATTGGTCCTGAATATTCATTGGAAGGACTGATGCTAAAGCTGAAACTCCAGTACCTTGGCCACCTGGTATGAAGAACTGACTCATTGGAAAAGACCCATATGCCAGGAAAGATTGAAGGCAGGAGGAGAAGGGGATGACAGAGGATGGGATGGTTGGATGGCATCACCAACTCGACGGACATGAGTTTGAGTAAACTCCAGGAAGTGGTGATGGACAGGGAGGCCTGGCGTGCTGCAGGCCATGGGGTCACAAAGAGTTGGACACAACTGAGTGACTGAACTGGACTGAGTGTATAAACTCAGGACATTACAAAATTTAGTTTTGGTTTTCAGAACTTGATTTGGATTCTAAGTTTTTACTGTCCTTTACTTCAAATCTTGTTCATTAAAAAAATAAAGTTGACTTTTGTTGCCAAGAGTGGTTTGAATTTGGTTGTTGCAATTTGCTTCAAGTGGATTCCCTTCTGTTCTCCAAAATTTTTGATCTCTCAATTTTATCTAGTACATAGATACCTTGGTTATTTTAAGTTCAATATTCTGATTTACCATCATCATCCACAATTAGAGAAAAGAGAATTTGTTGAGGCCTTACTGTGTGCCAGACATTGTGTTTAGTGTTTTACCTGTATTTCTTTGAGAAAGATGAATGAGAAAATACAAGTCTGCAGAAGAGATGAATAAGGTATAGATACATTTAAACTATAAGTGCTAAAACATGACCCAAATTTCTAGACACAAACTGAAATCTCTGTGGAAAAAAACAAATCTCTTCCCTCTGAATTCTTCTAGTTTGTGTGTGTGTGTGTGTGTGTGTGTGTGTGTGTGTGTCATTTGTACAGTATTTTGCATCAACATCACTCAAAGAAATTTATTCAATACTTATTTTGTGTTAGTACTGTAAAATAGTGGTTAACAGGACACTTCCCTTCTAGATATTAAATTGTTAGATGGCAGACATGTGGGACAAACAGCCGTAAATATGATAAGCATTAAAAAAAAAAAAGGCAGGATTTCTGGGGAGAGCTAACCCAAGCTCGAGGCTAGAGCAAGAAATGCCTCTTTGAACTAGAAATGATCTGAGCTAAAGATGGGCAAGAAGGCATCAAGTCAGGTATGACAAGGAAGAGCATTCTAGGCAGAGGAAGTGCTAGAGTTACCGAGCCCACAAAACATTTTGTACAGTATCTTACCTATATTCACAGTATCTTATTAATTATGAAATAACTCAGAAAGGAAACATTATTGCCATTTTACAGGTAAGAAAACAAAGACTCCAAGATTAGATCAATGAATAAGATTGGAACCCTTGCTTATCACAACCCAAAGCATTTCCACTATCTTTAACTTCCTCAGAAAGCTGCCTGCATCAGCTTCCTATTGGACCAATGGTTAGTAAACTTTTTCTGTGAAAAGACAGATAGTAAATATTTTAGGTTTTGCACACAAAGAAAGAACATTAAGGATAAAATATAGGAACTTGAATAAGAGAAAAAACAATTTTCATAAGCTTTTGATGAAATTCAAAATATAATAATTATGATAAGAATAATTGAGTATAATGTTTTGAACTACTGGTTGACTAATGAGAAAAATCAAATTCTTTTGAGAGGAACAATATTTCAATTAATTGGGGTTTAAAGCTGAATGTTTCCTACAATAAAAGAATGCAAATAATCAGCTGTGAAAATAATTCTTAACATGTGGATCATACCAAAACAGGTGACTAGTCAGATTTGGCTCATGGGCTATTGCTTAGCAATCCCTGTACTAGGAAATGACCAACAAGAGTAGTACTATTTAACAGAAATCTAATGTGAGACACACATGCAATCTTAAATTGTCTAGTAGCCATATTTTTTAAAAGGCAAAAAGAACAGGTTAAACTTATTTTACTAATTTATTGAACCAAAATATTACCATTTAAACATATAATCAATACAAAAATTATTAATGAAATATTTTGCCCTCTTATTTCATGCCAACTATTTGAAATCCAGGGTGATTTTCATACAAACAGCATGTCTCACTTTGGACTAGTCATGTGTTAAACACAGCACAGCTCCAGAGAACAGGTCTGTTGGGGGCTAGAAAAATAAAAATGAGAAAAGCAGATCATATAGAATTTATGTTCAACTGAAGAGTATGTATTCTGTCTAAAGGTGACAACTGCCACTCAGCCCCACAAAATGTTGTCATGTGGAAAAGGGGTCTAGGATATTGTCAGATGTTCCAGATTTTCTGAGAAAACAAAATCTAATTTTACATTAAAATGTAAAAATCTCCTGATTTCCAGATATCTGAAACTATTTATTTTTTTAAATTCATACATACTGTGCAGGTCAAACAATTCAAACCTGCATACTAAATTTGGCCATGACTATCTCTATATTTGGGCTTCCCAGGGGGCACCAAGGGTGAAGAACCTGCCTGCCAATGTAGGAGATGCAGCTTCCAACCATGGGTTGGGAAGATAACCCTGGAGGAGGGCATGGAAACTCACTCCAGTATTCTTGCCTAGGGAGTCCCATGGACAGAGAAGCTTGGCAGACTACAGGCTATAAGATCACAAAGAGTCAATTGAAGGGACTTAGCACACATGTATGTCCACATTTATGTCCTCTATCCATGTCTGTCTTTTCAGTATCTAAGGCATAGTACTCATATGTGCTCAGTAAGTTATAGGACCTTCAAGGTAAGGCAATAAACATCTGCCAGCAAAATACTTTGAGTATGTCAAAGGGATGATAATAAAAACAATTATGGAAGCAATCATATCCACATTTTAAATCACCTTATAAAAGTAAGTTTATCTACTGGGAGTATTCAATGGTGTTTTAAATGATAAAATTCTTCAATTAAAAGTATCCATAACCGCAATAGCCAAAAAAGGCAGAAGCAACCTAAATGTCCATTGACAGAAGAATCAATAAACAAAAGGTGGGATTACAGGTAGTATTATATTACTTGGCCATAAAGGAGGAAAATCTGATATATACTTTGATATGGAGAAACCTTGAAAACACTTTGCCAAGTGAAAAAAGCCAAGCGTGTGTGCGTGTGTGCTAAATCGCTTTAGTTGTGTCTAACTGTTTGAGACCATGTGCTGTAGTCCACCAGGCTCCTCTGTCCATGGGATTCTCCAGGCAAGGATACTGGAGTGGGTTGCCATGCCCTCTTCCAAGGGATCTTCCCAACCCAGGGATTGTGCTCATGTCTCCTGCATGGCAGACAGATTCTTTACCCACTGAGCAACCTGGGAAGCCCCCAAGCCATGCACAGAAAGCCAATATTGAACAATGTCTTTTCGTTCAAATTGTGGTAAAACTCCTTTTGATGCCTAAAAGAGTTGGTAAGTTTGATTGGTAATGAACACTCTGTTTATATGCAAGTAAGCCCTTCACAAAAGTATCTGAGAATGCTTCAAAACTGTTGCTTTCCTGAGTATTACATGTAGTCCCTCCTAATATTATTCTCATAATTACTGGGGATTTGTACCAATAACAATAATCCTTCCCTACCTTGAGGACTATTAAGAAAATCAAATGAGATAACTTTAATCCAGAAAAATCACATCATAAACTACAAAGCACCATAGAAGTATTTTTATTATCAAATAACTAATGAAGCAAAGGTCAATTTTTACCCTAATTACATCAGTATCACATATTCTGAAGTCAAGTCTGAATTAGTAATATACCAAAATGGCTTGCTCTCCTCTAGCCAGACTTACAGGCAAAATAGTGTCCATTTCCTCTAATCCAGGTAGGGACAAAAAAACTACACTGGTATCCAATCTGGGATCTTCAAGTACAATTTCAAGTACAATTTTTGGGCAAATGCTTCCCAAAACTATTTGGATACCTCCTCTGTGATCCAGCTAGATTTGCATTTTTAGAGAATTCAGAGCAGGATGCTCCTAGCTCAGTACTTCGAACATCTAGTATCAAAGAACTCTCATTTCCATTCTCCAATGCACCGTCTGTGTCTGGAATTCATTTCTGTGGCAGGTCATAGAGTCAAACACTATGATTGAGAAAGGAACTGTTATTCACAATGCAGGCAGTAAGTGTGAGCCCAGATTGCAAGGGCAATCAAATCTCATGCTTCAACAAAGAAAATGATCATTTGCAAGGTCAGGAAGAAATTTCCTCTTCTCCTTTAATAGTAAATACCAGGCAAATTGACGATGAACTGTGGGGGTCGGGGGAGGGGAAATTTATTTTGGTTCCAAAATACAAAGTGTTCATGATGCTCTTTTTATGAAAAAGATCAATGGATTAGCCATGTAGGTGGTATGATCTTCTCTGAAAGGTCTGTATCCCATGTCCGTGCCTCCTATCATTCAATACAATATACGTGCCTTGGTAATAACCCCAAAACAATTCTTGAGTTGATGGTCATAATAATGGAATTTGATCTCCATTAATTCATTAATTTCTGATGACCATAATGCAGCAACACTCTAGCAATTCATTTTACTGTCACTTTAGTTTCCTTAAAATTCACAGTTTTCATAACATAAAATACTTATTAGTCAATGATTATCAGCACTGTAACCATTATGTAAGACTCACTTTCGACATGCTGAATATAAGTAAACATGTATGTTTCATGAATAAAGTTCCTAAGACTAATCATATATTTTAAAATATATATCCTTTAATACCTTTTTGGTTATGCTGAAAAATCTAATCAATATATATTATTAATGTTTATCATTTACACTTTTTTAATGCTTGTTTTTACTATATCTATTACATATAAGACTGAGAATTCATACCTCAGAGCTCACCAAGTTATGATACTAATTGATTTGTGACAATCAATAACCTTTTATCTTAGCATATAAAAATTTCATACTATGTAACTGGGATATGTTTTGTCTATTGGTATAGTACCACAGTTCTGTCGGCAATTACAGGTGTGTTTACAATACTAGGGTAATAACGTGAATTATAATTGAAAATTTTACCTCTCTTTGCCTTAAAAAGCTACCAGTTTTTAAAAGATCACCCTTGATTTTCTAAAGGACTGTTGCTATTGCTACTGCAGTTTTTCTCGAACCTGAGTTCCAAACTCCCCAAGAGAGCAATGGCCAAGAAGATGTTGGTACCTGATTCTGCCAGCAGGTACTACTTGAATATCTAGGATTACTCATATCCCAGAATGACAAAAGAACGGTTTAAGCGAAGGGCGTTTGTTGAAAGGTAACAAATAATGCTGTGAAACATTTTTCAAAAATTCTTTATTACAGAATCCAGCATTGTTTAGAAGAATGCCAGTCCTGGATCTACTTCCTTACACCCCTGAATGAACAAAGGATCAACAATGATAAAATCTCCATTTATTTCCAGCACTGTGTGTTTATTTCTGTAAAAGTTTGATTATGAGTAAAGAACACAGCCTCTCATCCGATTCTTACTGTTTTTAGGAATTCGTTATGCTTGTACACAGTTTAGAAATAATGGAATTTTATTGAAATTCATTAAAGCATTTCAGGAATTAAAAAAAAAAAAAAGCTTTCCCTCTTTCTTAGCTATTAGCTGCTTTTTTTTTTTTTCCGCCATACTCAGCCTGACCCAGCCTGTGAAGCTGGAAGTTGGCAGCTGTGATTGCAGTACAGATTTCACACAGTGTAATTACTGCAGTGACACTAAGGCTGAGAGGTACAAAGAAAAAAAAGAGGCCCTACAGGTTATTAGCACTAAACACTGGGAGAAATCAAACGGGGAGTCAATGCGTAATTTCGAGGCCTATCAAGCCTCATCAGGAACAGCAGGGAGGAAAGTGCTTCACTTCATCATCTCACTCTCTGACTTTTGTTGAAAATTACAGTAATTAAAAACGAGCTAAGTACTTCTCAGGCAAGGGGTCTTTTCTTTACCCATCACCTTTTAGTTGGCTGCTGATTCTGTGTGACCTTTTCCTTGGCTCTGTCTATCGCAGTCAACACGGATCTTTGTTGAATGGCTCTCTGAAACCTAATTACTATCTGCTGGGTGATGCGGTATTGATCAGAAAAGGTAGCACAGCAAAATAAGAGTACCAACACTGTGGCCCCAGCAATCGAAAAGTAATTCCAGCCCCACAGAAACTGCCCTTCCATTCCACTTATTAGGAGCAGCTGTGATGTTGCCGAATCAATACACCACACTGGATTGCTTCTTTGACTAAAAAGCCATCTTTTTGTTTTTTTTAAGAAGTCAGGTACAATCAGTGGCCTCTGACTTCGAAGGACTTTGCCCTAATGCACTGTGTGAGTGAACAAATTCTATGTTGGCAAACATCTTTAGTATCAGGAGTGGTGGTGGTTGTGGTGGTGGTTTTTTTTAATTCAGTACATTTGTTTAGCATCATAATGGTGTATCAGTGTGGCTGATCCATCCAGTAAAGCATCAATTCTGACTTTTAACAAAAGAGGCCATGAGATATTATACCCTATCAGAAATAAAATGCTCAAATACATTGGGAAGCATAAACTAATATAAATGGGATAGTTTAGTACTAAAAACTTCATCAAATTTTAACAACAAAAAATGTACGTTTTCTAAAATGCAAGAGTAATTAACCTTGTGTTTTAGTACATAAAACAGGTGAAAGTTGAGTTTGGATTAACTGATTTTTAATGAGTAGAAAAACTGAGTAGTGTTATAGGGAGAGAATATTTTTTAATCACTTTGTTATTTCAAGGAAAGGAAAACAAATGCATTCTATTTGCATTAAGTGAAAGATAAACATTCAAATTTCTTTAAATTCCAGCATTTGGAATTTGGTATTTTGGTAATTATATCTAAGTTGTGATAAAGTTGATTAAGTTGTGAATAAGTTGTGAATTGTTTAGAGTTTGAGTAACCCTTATACAGAATTTTGCAACTGGGGATACATAATTAATCACACAAAACTGCTGTCATAAATAGTCTAAGAAGAACTCAGTTTCTATTTTCTGACATCTCTACCTTGAACAAGTAACATAAGATGGGAAGAGATTTCACCTACAATTATTTTATTCATTACTAAAAATTGCATCATACTTCCAATCTCTCATATATTTGAATAATATGATTCAAATATACCACGTTTATTTAAAATATCTTGTCAGCTAAATCATCACTATCTGCATGAAAGTCACACTATTGATGTAGCCTATCACTTGTGTATAAGAGATTATTTAAAGATAATAACAGGAACTTGATAAATCGAAAGCATCAATGAATTACTCAAGAATTTTGCCTATAACTATTATTGCAATTTTCTTTCCAAGAATATAATTCCACAAAACAACTGCTGCATAACTCTAAGACCAAAATTACAATTATGAAAAGTGAAAGTGAAACTTAGTCGCCCAGTCGTGTCTGACTCTTTGCCATGCCATGGACTGTAGCCTCTGTCCATGGAATTCTCCAGGCAAGAAAAATGGAGTGGGTTGCCATTTCCTTTTCCAGGGGATCTTCCCAAACCAGGGATTGAACTCATGTCTCCCACATTGCAAGCAGATTCTTTACTATCTGAGCCATCAATTACAAGTATACTCCCTACTCTATTAGAGATGTGGCTTTCATCCATCTATACATGTTTAATGGCTTCCCATATGGCTCAAGTGGTAAAGAATCCCCCTGCAATGCAGGAGACACAGGAGATGCGGGTTTGATCCCTGGGTCAGGAAGATCCCCTGAAGAAGAAAATAGTGAACCACTCCAGTATCCTTGCCTGGAAAATCCCATGGACAGAGAAGCCTAGTGGGTTACAGTCCATAGGGTCACAAAGAGTTGGACACGACTAAGCACACATACCGGAGAAGGCAATGGCACCCCACTCCAGTACTCTTGCCTGGAAAATCCATGGACGGAGGAGCCTGGTAGGCTACAGTCCATAGGGTCGCTAAGAGTTGGACACGACTGAGCGATTTCACTTTCACTTTTCTCTTTCATGCATTGGAGAAGGAAATGGCAAACCCACTCCAGTATTCTTGCCTGGAGAATCCCAGGGACAGCGGAGCCTGGTGGGCTGCCCTGCCTATGGGGTCGCACAGAGTCGGACACGACTGGAGGACTTAGCAGCAGCAGCACACATACATATACATGTTTAAAGGCAATCATAAAAATTAGCACAGTTGTGAAATCTGAGCTAGTGAAAAGTCCAGCTATATCGTTTACTTTCCATATCAACTCTACATCATCCCCTTTGACTTTTTTTTTTTTTTTTTTCCCAGTTGCCACATGTGGCATGGGATCTTAGTTTCCAGACTAGGGATCAAACATGTGCCCCCTGCATTTGGGATGTGGAGTCTTAACCACTGGACTGCCAGGGAAGTCCTATAAATGTGTTTTAAATATTAAAGGGCTATTTTAATCCAGTTTTGCTTCCATCTATGAATAAAGTAAAATAACATAGTGAGATCACTATGGTTATGTGGGAATGGAATAGTTGGCCAAAGTAACTGAGGAAGAAAAACCTTCTAAGGAAAGGTAAATAGTTTGTCATCAAATCCCGTAAATACGATAGTTATGTGAGGTTTATCCCAAATTTAGAACATACATAATGCTCAAATCCTGGGAATGTTTACTATTAGAAAGTGAAAGTGAAAGTGAAGTCGCTCAGTCGTGTCCGACTCTTTGCGACCCCATGGACTGTAGCCTACCAGGCTTCTCTGTCCATGGAATTCTCTAGGCAAGAATACTGGAGTGGGTTACCATTTCCTTCTCCAGGGGATCTTCCCGACCCAGGGATCGAACCCGGGTCTCCCGCATCGGAGGCAAACGCTTTAACCTCTGAGCAGGTAGAAATAATTTTTGTTGTTTAGCCACTGAATCGTATCTGCCTCTTTTGTTACCCTGTGAACTATAGCCTGCCAGGCTCCTCTGTCCATGGGATTTCCCAGGCAAGAATACTGGAGTTGGTTGCCATTTCCTTCTCCAAGAAATAATTTTGCATCCTATTAAAAGTTTCAGAGATTATTAATATAAATATATGATTAATTCAAGTCTTTTTTTCCAGTTGCTACATGTGGCATGTGATCTTAGTTCGCATACACCCATATACATGTTAATTATCTTGTGATGGAATTTGTCACAACTAACAAACTAACTTTGGTACAATATTTTTAACTAAGTCCATACTTGATTCAGATTTCCTTAGATTCCACCTAATGTTCTTTTTCTGTTCTAAGATCCCATCCAGGATACTCCATTACATTTAGTTGTCATATCTCCTTAGGACTCCTCTTGGTTGTGACAGTTTCTCAGGCTTTTTTGTTCATTTTTGATGACTTGAAAAGTCTTGGGATTACTGATCAGGTATTTTAAAGAATGTTCCTCAACTGCAATTTATCTGATATTTGTTCTTATGATTAGATTGCGTAATTCCACAGAGGTTAAGTGCTGTTTTCATCACATCACATCAAAGGTGCATATTATCAACATGGCTTATCACTACTGTGTCAACTGTATGACCTAGCTGAGGGAGTGTTTATCAGGTTTTCCTACTGTAAAGTTGTGAGAGCTGGACCATAAAGAAGGAAGAACGCCAAAGAATTGGTGCCTTTGAACTGTGGTGCTGAAGAAGACTCCTGAAAGTCCTCTGGACAGCAACGAGATCAAACCAGTTAATCTTAAGGGATATCAACCCTGACTACTTCGTTGGAAGGACTGATGCTGAAGCTGAAGTGCCAGTATTTTGGTCATCTGATACAAATAGCCAACTCATTGGAAAAGTCTCTGCTTCTGGGAAAGACTGAGGGCAGAAGGAGACCAGAGAGTCAGAGGATGAGATGGCTAAATAGCATCACTGATACAATGGACATGAACTTGGGCAAGTTTCGAGAGATGGTGACAGACAGGGAGGCCTGGTATGCTGCAGTCCATGGGGTTGCAGAGTTTAACACGACTGAGCAACTGAACAAAACTGTAAAGTTACTCTTTTGTTTCCCTTTCACAAAGTAATCTTTGAAAGGAAGCCACTATCACAGATCATGCTTAAGCACTGGAGAGTTATGTTCCACCTTCTTGACCATACAGTGCCTACATCAATTATTTAGGATTTTTTTGGCAGAGATCTGTTGATTTTCCCTTATTTGTTTTCATACTGTCATCAGCAAAGCCCAAGAAAATTCCCAGGAAATAAGAATAGAATCTGGATTAAAAAAACTTGAACCCTTTTGTTTCCTTCTTTCCTCTGTGCCTGTGCTAGTTTCGCTTGCTCATATGGTGCCGCAAGCAAAGACCTTGAACCTGGTCCTTCAGACCAGAATTTCTAGTGCAGAGGCGCCACACACAACAGTGCGACTCGAGATGGCGGCAGCGGGCTGTGTGTGGAGTCTGCGCTGGGCGCTGTGATCTGGAGATGGAGCACCAGCCCTGAGAGAACGCCACCTTCTCCCGGGCTCCGAGAGAAAAAGAGCCCCACCCCACAGCCCACTGGGGAGAGCATTCTAGAACACAAACGTGTACCTTTTCAACCTTTGATCAAAGAACAAAACTTTCGTTGACTTTTCAATTGAACTCATTCACTGGCTCCGGTGACACTGGGCAGGAGGACCCTAGCTGGGGTCCTACCCAAAATGGTCGGTAACAAAATCATTACAGACTTACAGATACTTATTTTACACACTGGGGTACAGCTTTGACTATTGGGCGCTCTTCTTGTTAGTTTCTACGTCTCTTTGACACACTCCCACTGTTGTATGTCTTTTGAGCAGTTTTTTCCTTTAAGCACTATAAGATGCTCCAGGAAACTCATGTATGTCCTGCCCCAGTCCTAGAATCTAACAGTTCTCCTAGAATCCTTTGTTTCTTTTATTGAAGAACAAAATTAGAAACCAAAATCTGGACACTAGGAGTACTATGGCTTTTAGGCAGTTTCAGCTGATTGAACAAGCTATATATACATATATCTATAAATATTTCTATATGTAACCATCTGTATCTATATTAGAGTTCTAAACATGAGTTAACACTAATGTCTCCAACTCTGATCCACCAACACATGGATGACTTCAGCCTTCTTCCCTTGCTTGTTTGTAACCTCCCATTTCATAGTTTAAAAAAAAATCCTGCCTGCCTCAGTCTGTCATGTATTTATTTGATTCCAATATATACAATGTTTCCAGAATTGTAATCCCAGATACCTGTGAAAAACAACTTTATCAATAGAATATGTGCTTATGGTCAATTCCTTTTGGATTTAATTTTATGTACTTTACTCTTTCCAGTTACTTAGATCAGTATCTTTTCTTCCCATCCCTTCCAGTGAGGATTGTTTCATACATTTGTAATATAGGTGATTCTTTTGTCACAGTCTGTATTACATCCTAGAATCCCCCAATGTTCTAATTTACATTACATTTTTCTGTAAAGTTCTATGGGTTCTGCTATAAAAGTCCATAGATACAAATTAAATATAAAATTTAGCATCCAATTCATTTTTGTACTTCATTTCACAGCATTTAAATCAGTCCGGTTCACACATAAAATAGTTGCAAACAGTAATAATTTTAAATACCTTTCCTTAAATCAGAACATTCTTCAACAAAACAAACACAGAAATTAGAAAGAGAATAAAAGACAAAAATGTTTCAAAGTTATATTGCTAACAACATGGAACAATTGCTTGACTTCCTAATCACAAATAATAAAGTTGGTGGATAAGTTAAAAATATTAAAGTTAGGTTAAAAATCACCAAGAACTTACAAAAAGCAATGACACAGAACTCATGTTCTGATAGCTACACATAGTTCAGTTCAGTTCAGTCACTCAGTCGTGTCCGACTCTTTGCAACCCCATGAATCGCAGCACGCCAGGCCTCCCTGTCCATCACCAACTCCCGGAGTTCACTCAGACTCACATCCATCGAGTCCGTGATGCCATTCAGCCATCTCATCCTCGGTCATCCCCTTCTCCTCCTGCCCCCAATCCCTCCCAGCATCAGAGTCTTTTCCAATGAGTCAACTCTTTGCATCAGGTGGCTAAAGTACTGGAGTTTCAGCTTTAGCCTCATTCCTTCCAAAGAAATCCCTGGGCTGATCTCCTTCAGAATGGACTGGTTGGATCTCCTTGCAGTTCAAGGGACTCTCAAAGGTCTTCTCCAACATCACAGTTCAAAAGCATCAATTCTTCAGTGCTCAGCCTTCTTCACAGTCCAACTCTCACATCCATACATGACCACTGGAAAATCCATAGCCTTGACTAGACGGACCTTTGTTGGCAAAGTTATATCTCTGCTTTTTAATATGCTGAGATGNCAGTGCTCAGCCTTCTTCACAGTCCAACTCTCACATCCATACATGACCACTGGAAAATCCATAGCCTTGACTAGACGGACCTTTGTTGGCAAAGTTATATCTCTGCTTTTTAATATGCTGAGATGGGGAAACAGTGGAAACAGTGTCAGACTTTATTTTTTTCGGCTCCAAATCACTGCAGATGGTGACTGCAGCCATGAAATTAAAAGACGCTTACTCCTTGGAAGAAAAGTTGTGACCAACCTAGATAGCATATTCAAAAGCAGAGACATTACTTTGCTGACTAAGGTCCATCTAGTCAAGGCTATGGTTTTTCCAATAGTCATGTATGGATGTGAGAGTTGAACTGTGAAGAAGGCTGAGTGCCGAAGAATTGATGCTTTTGAGCTGTGGTGTTGGAGAAGACTCTTGAGAGTCCCTTGGACTGCAAGGAGATCCAACCAGTCCATTCTGAAGGAGATCAGCCCTGGGATTTCTTTGGAAGGAATGATGCTAAAACTGAGACTCCAGTACTTTGGCCATCTCATGCGAAGAGTTGACTCATTGGAAAAGACTCTGATGCTGGGAGGGATTGGGGGCAGGAGGAGAAGGGGACGACCGAGGATGAGATGGCTGTATGGCATCACTGACTCGATGGACGTGAATCTGAATGAACTCTGGGAGTTGGTGATGGACAGGGAGGCCTGGCGTGCTGCGATTCATGGGGTTGCAAAGAGTCAGACATGACTGAGTGACTGAACTGAACTGAACTGAAGGTGGTCATAACTTTTCTTCCAAGGAGTAAGCGTCTTTTAATTTCATGGCTGCAATCACCATCTGCAGTGATTTTGGAGCCCCCAAAAATAAAGTCTGACACTGTTTCCACTGTTTCCCCATCTATTTCCCATGAAATGATGGGACCAGATGCTACTCATACACAGCCCCAAAAAGTGTACACAGGAATAGTCACGGCAGCATTGTTTGTAATAACCAAAGATTCAATAAAAACCAAATGTTTATCAATAGAGGGCTGGCTAAATAAATTATGACAAATTCATAAACTATAAATCAGATATACAAGGCACAAAATGCTCCTCAAAATACACTGTTTACAGAAAATAAGGTAGCATACAGTATAAATAAATAGGCTGGAATTAGTGGAGAAAGAAAAGGAAGAGAAGGAGAAGAGGAGGAAGAGAAGAGAGGTAATACATACTTACAAGCTTGTTCATGAACAGAACATTCCTGGAAGAATACCCAGGGGGTCTAATGTTGCTTCTAGGGGTTGGGGAAAGGGAGAGTTCTTTTTCTTAGTACACTCTTTTGTATTCTTCCGAGAATTTCGAGCAACTTTTGTTCTGGACTATCTTTTCAAGACAATCTGAATAGTGAACATCTTGAATGACAGGAGTAGCATCATCCTCTGGAGCAAAGATTCGTTTCCTGAACAGAATCATAGAGAAAATAGCTCCTTCTCTCTCTAGCGCAAAGACTGGGCGGGTTTGCTAGTTATCTTCCCATACAACTAGAGGTTTCCAACTTTGGGGTTCCTTAACTGTGATACAAACTTACTGCCTGGACATTATCCACCTGGGCCACTCTGCGTTGCCTCCATCAGACCTGGGGGTAATGGGGAGCCAAGGTGAACGTGAAGCTCGTGACTCTTGTTGAGCGGTGAGTAACAAAGTCCACTGTCTCTAATCCAAGAGTCTTGAGTGTTCTGCACTTCATGAAGTTGTGGTTGTCTTGCTTGCAAGCAGGGTAGAAACCTCAGACCTTTCAGTTCTTGACAAACTTCACTGTGACTCTTCACAAGTCCTTCCCTAATTTTCTGGCTTTTAAAATGTTTTTAGACTTTGATTTTTTGTTATTGCTCAAAGTCCACTGAGTTGGGATACTTCATTAAATGACCAGAAACATAACTTAAGATTATATTTTGAATATCTTGTTGGGTCTTTGAAACTGTATTATTAATAAAAACAGATTAAATAAAAAGTGAACCTATTAATTGTGTTTGTAGATTAAATACTTCATACAACTGCTTTGTTTCAAAATTTAAGGCCCATATACACAAAAATGAATATAAGATTGATATAAGGAAAAATTTAAGGAAGAGTATAAGAAATAAGTAAAATGACTTTTTTATTTTCCCCTTGTATCATCATCACACCTTCAGTTAACTAAATATGTGTGCTATTGTTTGCCTATGTCTCCCCTGCAAGACTCTAAGCTCCAAGAGAACAGGAATTGTGTTTGTCTTGTTTACTGTGAAAGATACTTGACACACAGCAGATGCTAATACATGTTTTTTTTTCTCCAAATAAACTATAAAATAAAGAGGAATGGAAGAGAAAGAGGGGGAGCACAAAATTATGGTTACCCTATATGCCTCTCTCACTAACAGAGAACTTGAGCAATGTGCCTGGTTAAACCAGTGAATTTCCCAGCCTCCTTTGGAAACAAGACTGGCCGACTAGATATAAATGCAAATACTGGGACTTCCAAGAAAACTCTTCATGCTCTACCACACTTTCCCCTTCTTGGTCCTTGGAATATACATGATGACTACAGTCCCAGTAGTCCTTGGACGTTGTGAGGAAAGCCAAAGAATGTCAGAGACTTCAGCTTTGATATCCTTGAGCTCCTGAACTAACGTCAGCAACTGTCTTCCTCCAGAATTCTCATCTAAAGATTTA
Source organism: Cephalophus harveyi (assembly GCA_006410635.1). Lineage (NCBI taxonomy): Eukaryota > Metazoa > Chordata > Mammalia > Artiodactyla > Bovidae > Cephalophus > Cephalophus harveyi. The sequence continues at coordinate 45,651 of SJYT01032395.1, read as the reverse complement.
AGTCACAGTTAAGTAGGTTGTCTCTGATATTGCAGTCAGATCTAATACTAATTATTACACTCCATGAAACACATGTCATGAATTTCTATAAATGGAACTATTATGCAACTATGTTTCCCTCCATTAGTGGTGAGAAAGTGGTTGGAGAAGGAGCCATAAATTTGAAGTATTGAAATTGTTGAAGTATAAACCTAAGAAAAGTCGTTGGATATCCAAGCAAACATAACAGAAAATAATTCTTAACCACAAGTCACTATGAGATTTTAAAAACTGTCAAAAAATCATTGGTCTTAAATGTTGATTTGTTCAAAGTTAGTTTTTCAGTAAATATTTTCATACTCCAAACATCACCCTTAAAATGTTTAATAAGGCAAACTTTTGTCAGCCTTTTGCCATTTTGCCATTTTATTTTTTGGACTCTTTTCTTCATCCTTTAGATTTTACCAGTCACTGAGCCTTTGTGAAAATTCTCAGATTACAACTTTCTATTTCCAGAAAAAACACCCTAGGCTAGGCTTCAATCTTCTAATCCATAATTACTATAATTGCTTTCCAAATGGTCTTTTCCAACTCCCCATCTCATCTATCTATCTCATCTAATCTCATCTCAAATCCTTTCATTTCAGTATGCTATTTTCTGACCATAGACTCTAAACCCCACTCATTTTACTCTTACACATCTTAGCTCTCCACTAAGTGGTGACATCATGAGAAGATACTATGTCTATGCTTTTGCATTGTTCTCAATCCTGTCTTCACAGTAGAACCAACTGGAGAACTTTTGAAAAATTACTGATTCCCCAGGCCAACCCCTAAAGATTCCAATTCAATTCATCTGAGTGAGGCTCAGGCACTCACATCTTTTAAAATCCCCACCCACAAGTACTAATTAATATGGAGACAAAATGGTGAACAAGCAGACAGAATAAACCTCATACTCTGCGCACCTCATGGCTTTATTCAAACAGTGCCCTGACTAGCAGATTAAGAGGTACAAATGATCACATATAAAATAAATAAACTACATGGACATAGTATACAGGACAGAAAATATAGCCAATGTTTTATTAGAACTTTAAATGGAGTACAAGTTGTAAGAATTTTGAATCAATATGTCATTCACCTGAAACTAATATCATAAATCAGCTATAAGTCAATTTTTAAAAAATGCCCTGGGTATGTGTGCACTCATACACACACCTACCTACAGGCACACACACATACAACCTCCCTCAGACATAACTTACCCATCCTTTGAAATCAAGTCCCACTTCTTTGTGAATCATTCTTTGATGACATCTTCAATACCAACCTCCCTTTCCTAACTCCATTTGATGTGCCCACCCACCCCCAACCTCTCGAGGCAACTTGGGTTGTTATTTTTTCTGTATCACACAATTATCACCTCACTATATGCTGTCAAGCTGCTCATCTGTAAAACAAGCACAATGGCCTCGTTGACCTTAAAAGTCTCTCTCTTTGACTCTAACAGCCTATGAATTTATGATATGTCTGTACTGCCCAATTTAGCACTCATTACATATGATGTTTTCCACTGATTATTTGATATCTATATATCTGCTATTGCCAACTAAAGTCTAGATCCTTTAAAGGAACATGGTTTTATAGCTCTGTGACATCTCCCTACCCTCAGCACAATGCTAGATGCTTAAATGTGCCTTGACCAATATGTAAAATCAGACTGGACATAGTATGAAAAACAGAGATTAATGAAGGGAAATCCTTTGAGGAAGAAGTTTTATAAACTAGATGGGCTCTGGAGAAAGACTGGCTGGGTTACTCATCTAGCTCCTATACTCACCAGCTATGTAGTAATATCACTCAAGGGAGTTACTTAACACCCCGAGTCCTCAGTTTTCTCATTTATGAGAAAGGATTTAATAATAGTACCTACTCATAAGATCCCCTGGAGGAGGGCATGGAAATGCACTCCAGTATTCTTGCCTGGAGAATCCCATGGACAGAGAAGCTTGGCAGGATACAGGGTCACAAAGAGTCAGACCTGACTGAAGTGACTTAGCATGCACACCTACTCATAAGGTTGTTGTAAGGATTAAACGAGAAAACACACACAGATATGTAAACATAGTAGCTAGCATATATTAAGCATTTAATAAAATGTTAATTATCCAATCATTATCAAAAATGCAAGGCAATGAAAAAACTAAGATTGAGGATTAAAAGAATAAAATGAGCATTTTGATGACTGTGGGGAGACTGGGGATGTAGATTGAGACAAATTTAATAAGTAAAATAATAGTGGCAGCTCAAATAAAATTAAGCACCTACTCAGAGCAAGGCCCTTACCTCAGACTCTGTGGCCTATAAGGAAGAAAGAGAATCAGGCCAGAGAATGACTCAACGTTCTCTTTGTCCCAGTTTCCCTCTTTGTCATCACCCACACAGAAAAGGGCAGCTGAGTTATTAATTCATTCAACAAGTATTTATTATTACTTGCATGATCCGGTACTAGGTGTAAAATTATAAAAAATTAGTTTGTGGTATAGTTAGGGAGATAAAGCACGCAATAAATGAAGCAGAAAACACAAAGCAGAAAGTGGTACCTGACATAACAGATACATACCTAAATAATTACAGAAGTTTACAGGAGAAAGAAATAAAGGAGGACTTTAGAGAAGGGGTTTCAACCAAACTGTGCCTTGGAGAAACAAAAATTTGAGTTAAGGAGCATTTTTACTTCCCTGAGCAGAAGTAGAGAGAGCTAAGGCCCAAAGAAGGAAAACATGGAACATGTCATGCTGATGCTGAACACTCGGGTGGGGTAGCGGTGTGAGTAGGGGTAGGGGAAGGAAGTAGGGAATAATAGCCAAAGATATCATTGCTTTCAGACGGAGTTACGACATCTGGACCTTCTGTTTTCCATCCCTTTTGGCAAAACCTATGTCTTCTTTTTAGAAAAATTATATTTCTCGAATAAAACATCTTAAATCCTATCTACTTGGAGGTAAGAACAAATCTACATATTTGCACATGCATATTTCATATCTTATAATCTCATATCTCATCTAGCCACCTTCACAACAGAACAGCACCACATTCCCTAAAGGATAATGCACTTCAGGACCAACAATGGGCACAAGAGCCTCTATACTTGGATTTAGATAAGACTAGGTGGGAAAGTCAGCATCCTGATATGATGATTCTATACCTAAATCTTTACAGGTTCTGACCCGTAACAAAAGACCGCTGAATCCATCACCAGAATAGGAGAAGGGAAGCACTTTATTTAAAGGTCTATATGATAAATATTTTCAGTTTTGCTTTTCTGTACAGCTTCTGTTGCAACTACTCAGTTCTGGTGTTGTAGCACAAAAGCAGCCATAGACAACACATGGACAAACAGAGAAGTCTAAGTTTCTATAAAACTTTATTTCCAAGAACAGACTGCAGGCCAGATTTGACCCATGGGCTACAGTTCACTAACCCTTGATTTACCTAATATTTATCTCTCTCTCAACCTACATGTCCATCACAGGTTGACTGGATATATTATACCTCTATATTTCAAGACCAAAAATGATGGAACAGCCACAGTAGTCACAAGGGCAGAAGAGAAGAAAATTATGAAGGGTCTTGAATAAGGAAATCAAATGTTACATCATAGAAGTAACACACATTATTTCCATTTACAACTTATTGGCCATAACTAGTCATCTTGGTCATCCAATCACTTGGGAATTTCTAGTGTAATCAGTATGATCTATGGAAGACAGGGCTTGTACTACTGGGCAAAGAGTATTAGTGACTACCAAAATCTAGACTACATCAGATTGTTTTAGGAAAGTTTTCTTTCATTCAAACAAGTTTAATGTGTATAGCACTGACAAATTGTAGCCCATCAAGATAAGCTTATAGACATTTCAAATGATCTTATAATCATTCTAGATAGATATAGTTGAAAGACTCATGCTCTTACAAAAGATTTATTCTTCTGTGAGAAATTCATTTGGCATATTTCACTTTATATAATACACTAAGAAAGAGTAATTGATAAAAGAGAAAACAAGTGATTGAATGAAAAATCTGATGGTCAGACTGACAGATTTCCATCATATAAAAGGTGCAAAATAGATTAGACATGCATATATAATTATAGATCTTATTATTCTTCTTAATAATAATTTTTTAAATTATATATTTGCCCTATCAACTAAACTAATAGACAGTAGGAGTTATATTCTGATTTTTTAAAGAACTAGGGCCATTTCCTGGAAATGCCATTTATTGTTAAATCAATGAGATTAAGTTGAAAATAAGATTTTTCTATCTATATTTTTGCCTACTTACTGACATCAACATAAAGAAGTCCATAAACTAGTATTTATAAAAAAAGGACTTCCTATTTGAACATACTAATAACAAGTGATAAAATTCCCCTTCAAAATGATGCACCTATAAACAGAATCATAGAAGAGACCCTGAGAATTAATCAATCAAATTTTCTACATCACTCGGTTCTCAAAGGAAAAAACAAGTGACCATGAAAATTTTATCCTAGTGCCTGAAAGATAGATGCTAATTTACTTTCAAAATCACACTGATATTATAACATAATTTTAAATTTGGAAAAATCTTTTGTTTTTACGAAATAACTAAAGAAGGTAAATACATTTCTTAAGAGAAATACGAAGACAATAAAGTGAGGAAGAACTTGGAATGACCCCAATAATTAACTTAGCGTATGACATTATATCACCTGATGCTAATTCACACAGATAATTAGACATATTTATACTGCATTTGATAAAATAAGAATTTCAAATTTTAAGACAAGTATATAAAAATCAAAGCTGATTATTAATTGTAATGCAACACTCAAAAAGGAATTCAAATTCTCTCATTTTTGTAACACCCTCCATTCTGTTGAATTAAAATTTATTCTCTCTCTGGATTGTATAAATCAGAGGGTTCACGATCTGACTTCAGGTACTGTTTCAATTGGCAGACAGTAGGCCATTAAGGATGGAGAAGGCAATGGCAACCCACTCCAGTATTCTTGCCTGGAGAATCCCAGGGACAGAGGAGCCCAGTGGGCTGCCGTTGCCCTTTAAGGGGTCACACAGAATCGGACACGACTGAAGTGACTTAGCAGCAGCAGCAGTAGCAGCAGGCCATTAAGGAAGATGTACAGAAAATAAAAATTTAGCTTACTGGCGAACAGGCTTGACTAGCAAACTTGACTAGCTAACTTCTCAACTATTCAACCTTATCCAAAATATGAAATTACTATAATCCATTCTACAAGGTATTCCCCTACTTCTACACACACACACACACATACTTTTTAGATAGCTAAAGGTGGCAGCCAAAAAAAGCAAATTTGACCAGACTTTCATTAAGTTAGGAAGTGCATATTCTTCAAAGAATCCAATCTCCTTAATATGCTGCCTGTATAAATATGCTTTGAAATGGCATTATGTGACCTGAATTTGAATGCCATTTTATTCCTAATTTCACAGATGTTATTTTGTAATAGTTCTGGGATATTTTTTACTCTTGAAAATGTGTTTTGCTGTGCCATGTCAGTTTAGAAAGCTCTGAAACACTAGCAGCATATAGCCATAAACGTCATGAGCTCCCTGTGAAATAGCATTTTAAAACACAAGGAATTAAAAAACTTCCACAACTGGAAAAACTCACAAGAATTTCTTGCCCATTGGTGTTTCCCAAAACATTACTTGGAGAGGAAAATAGTGGGAAAAAAGTTCCAGGTAGCTATCTGATGGTTAAAGCTATCAAAATCTAAGTTTTGCTAAAGATTATAGCACTTTTTAGTTATTATATGTTATGAAGAAAATTGTACTTCGATTTGTGTTTTGTGGCTAAAAAACTAGGCCATTTTATCAAGACAGGGAGACAACCACAATAGCTTCTGTCTTTGAGGTTATAACAGAATTCATTCATTTTCTTAAATGTAATATTGTTGGTTATCAACGAGATGCAGGCACTAATATAAGTGCTGGGAATACAGTGAACTCTGCAGTGAACACTTTTTCTTTATTTTTCTTCTTTTTAAAAATTACACAGCATCCAAACTCCTTTTTACTTTAGGTGTAATTTAGTGGGTATTTCCCACTGAATCTAGTATTGGTGGGAGTAGTGCTCTGTCTTCCCCTTGGAAGCCAAGAGGAAGGTTCCTTCCTGGGAGCACAGGGTACAGAGACATGAGTGAGATTCAGCTCCTCCAGTGATGCTTCCAAGACTTGCCATTTACAACGAGTGACCCAGAGACAAAAAAAAAAAAAATTTATAAGCCTCTTTTGCCCTCTTGGTTTCCTGACATTTTCCAAGCAGCTTCCTCCATCTTCTTGATTATCATTCCAATACTTTGTTTTGTTTTGTTTGAGGTAGCTAGTTGGACTTTTTATATTATAATCAAGAACCCTGATTAATACAGTCTCTAGCAAATAAACAACAGTGCTGAGCTAGTACTTGGTGGTGAATGATGCAGAACATTTTTTTTTTAAATGGGAATATTTCCCCACTGATTCTCATCACCACCAAGTACTAGCTTCTAAAACTGCTCAGAAATCTCAAAGAAGGTTTTAGATTCATTATCAAGGCAGTCAATTGTGTGGAAAATAAAATAACAACGTGTCAAAACCTGGTTATCTGCCTAGTGTTAAGACTTGGATGCCAATCACAAGTTATGTTCCACACCAACTCTGTTGGTTGCCAGAGGGAAAGGAGGTCAGCTAGATTTGAGAACTGAAGACTAGAGCTGGCACACAGAAGATCAGCTGATTCAAAAATGAATTACCATAGAGGAACCTGAGATGTTTAATAGGTAATCTGAGGTTGTTAATACCCCAAACCCGAAGCTTTAAGTAACAAGAATTAACTCATTTCAATAATTACATTAATAAAAACTTTAAGCCAAGGACATCCCTGATGGTCCAGTGGTTAAGAATCCACCTTCCAATGCAGGGGATGCTGGTTCGATCCCTGGTCAAGGAACAAAGATCCATGTACTGAATCTGGCATTGTCAAACTAAGGGATTTGTCAGGTAGTTAGCAGTGTTAGCAGAGACTGGAGATGGCAAAGAAGCAGCAGATTAATTATTCAGCCTTACTTCCACCCTTCTATATGCTGTTCTGAAAGGCAGAAATTTCATGCAACTTTTCTAGAAACATTCTACAAAACAAGAATCCAGCTATATTTGCTGCAAATCTGTGGCCTGTTTGGTAATGCATCCGCCCCAACTTGGTGAAGACAGCAGGTACTTTACNGAAGCAGCAGATTAATTATTCAGCCTTACTTCCACCCTTCTATATGCTGTTCTGAAAGGCAGAAATTTCATGCAACTTTTCTAGAAACATTCTACAAAACAAGAATCCAGCTATATTTGCTGCAAATCTGTGGCCTGTTTGGTAATGCATCCGCCCCAACTTGGTGAAGACAGCAGGTACTTTACCCCATGAGTCAGCTAGGAATGTCATTCAGAGTTACCATTCCCTGACAACCTGTGTTATGGTGCTATTGTCATGCAAGTTGATTAACATATTATAATCTAATCTTTGAAGCAACCAGAAACACTAGCTACATTATTTCTACTTATAGATAGGAAACTGAGGCTCAGAGAAGATAAATAACCTCTTCAACATTATATTAAATGGCAGAGCAAGATTTTGAACCCAGATGTGACACTGAAGATCTCTACTTTCTCCCATGTTACATATTTCCAGTGTGTGATCTTATCTACAGATCAGTAACTCTAGAATTCTCATTTATTTTACAGCAGGAAATACTGGTAACTACATTATAACTTATATGTTCTATTCATGGAGAAAGAAGTTTGATTTCATTAAGTAAATGGGTTTGTGGGAACTTCTAGGAAGAAAAGAGATTCTGGAAAACTTTACTTCACAAGGGAATGATGGTAAAGAGTTATACAGGCACCAAACAAAAGTGTAATTCTGTCCCATTCTTATCTGTCAGATTTTCAGCATCACTTAATGTTTCAAGCACAGACTATAATCAGGAACAAAATATTTAATGTGTTCAATCCATAAAAGTCGATAGCGAAAGCAAAGCGGTAGCAATAATCATCCAAGATCATGGAGTCAGACACCACTGAGTGACTAAGCACATACTTCCACAAAGAATGTATGGAAATATCTATTTTACTCACACTCTCACCAACTCTGTGTGTGTGTGTGTGCTCAATCGTGCCTAATTCTTTCCACCCCATGGAATGTAGCCTGCGAGGCACCTCTGTCCATGTAATTTTACAAGCAAGAATACTGGAGTGGTTTGCCATTTCCTACTCCACTCACCAACACTAGATGTGAACAAACTTTCTAATTGTTATATTATTAAGTAAAAGCTTATGTTTTGATTTTAATTTTTAAAATTATCTCTAAGTTCAATTAACATTATTCAATATTTTCAGAGCCATTTGTGTTTCCTTTTTCTATAAATTTACTATTTACACCCTTGATCAGTATTTTGACTGTCCACCTATTTTTCATTGACTTGAAAGAGCTCTGTATATTCAGAAACTAGGCCTTTGTCATGTGTGTTGCAAATTTTTTCTTCTAGTCTATCACTTATCTTTCATTTTTTTTCCTATTTGAATGACAAATTTTACTACATTTTTTACTTTTAGTCACAGCAGATATTATCAAGGAAGAGGAAATAGAGTTCTGGGAGCCATGGACAATGTCAAAACTATGGAAACAGGGGTATAGAAGAGGAGTGTGAAACCTGAAAGAGAACTGACTGATGTTGGCACGAGATCAAGATCAATAGGCAGACTCTTCTGGTGCTGATTGCTCTTCCCCCATAGTGAGCATGGGTAGGAGGTGAAAAGAGAAAACTCAAAAGGAGGTTGTAAAAACAAAGGAGGTCATGAGAGTGATGTCTGTGGAGAGTTAGGTTTTAACTGAAGCAAAGAGGTGAAGGGATGAAGGATGGAAAGGGCAGGTTTTCCCCAGGCCAGTGGGTCTTCTAAAGGGTGTTAAGGACTCACCATATTCATTCTCATGGGTGTCCTTCTGCTTGACTAGACATTTTCCTTCATCTAACAATTATAGGCTACTGTTCCTTGGCATAAGCCATCCTCTGGCAGGAATTTCCTCTCATCTTTCCTAAATCCTAATCATGTTTCACAATTCAGTTTATCTTCTAAAGGGTGTTAAGGACTCATCATATTCATTCTCATGGGTGTCCTTTTGCTTGACTAGACATTTTCCTTCATCTAACAATTATAGGCTACTGTTCCTTGGCATAAGCCATCCTCTGGCAGGAATTTCCTCTCATCTTTCCTAAGTCCTAATCATGTTTCACAATTCAGTTTAAACTGAATTGTTCAGCTTAAACAAATCATATCTGCTGTTAAGCCTTCCATAATATGTGCATACACACACACTCACACGTACATGGAAAATGTGTTACTCCCTACTTTGTACTCCCTACTTTGATCTATATTATAACAATTGCTACATTATATTGAATATATTTATTTATAGGGCTGTCTCCAACTAAACTATAAGCATCTCAGGCCAATTTCAATGGTTTGAAATTCCATTTTTGCATATTACTTAACACTATAAATACCTGTACATTCAGGTATCAATAAATGTTTACTGAAAGAATGAATGCATGAATATTCATTAACTGATGGATCCTCTTACCCTTCTACCACTTTTCTACTACATGGAAGTAGAATTCTGAAAGTGAACTACTCCTGCTATCTGCCAGTTTATTAGGTTCCACAGCCAGTTACAGAAATGAGAGAAAGAATACAAAGGAGAGCAATCCCATTTGCAACAAAACTCAGTTGTATTCCAGCACATTCATTTCCACCCCAGTAAGCACCTCAAACTAGACAATAAAATGCTATATCTGACCTTCCAAGAGTAGTTTTAAAGCCCTGCCAGAGATTCAGAAGTGTTCGTGGGGAAGTTATGATGACTGGAAAACATGAACAACAGAAAGTTATTTTGAGTATTCCCTAGATAAGGTCATGGAGAAGGCAATGGCACCCCACTCCAGTCCTCTTGCCTGGAAAATCCCATGGATGGAGGAGCCTGGTAGGCTGCAGTCCATGAGGTCGCTGAGAGTCGGACACAACTGAGCAGATTCACTTTCACTTTTCACTTTCATGCATTGGAGAAGGAAATGGCAACCCACTCCAGTATTTTCGCCTGGAGAATCCTAGGGACAGGGGAGCCTGGTGGGCTACCATCTATGGGGTCGCACAGAGTTGGACACGACTGAAGTGACTTAGCAGCAGCAGCAGCAGCAGCAGACAAGGTCAAGGGGCATGAAATTTTCTAGTTGCTTGATACACATCAGAGGCTTGAGCTCCATAGAGAAATATCAAAGTATTAAACAAGATGATGGAATGCTCCATCTAAGTGTTTGGGTCACAAGTAAGTGGCACAACATGACTCTGTATGTTTTGAAAGTGATGCTTATAAATGCTATTCAAATTTGAGATTGTAAGACCAGAATGATAGGATTTCTAGGCCTCTGATCAGTAAAAAAAATGACTATAAGCCCTTGAAGGTGAGTTCTTGTCTGTTTGTCACTGACATCCTTCTAGACCTAAGAAGAGAAGTAAAATATGAAGGTTAATAGGAATTTAGAAAATTAGCTCATTATTTTAGATCTTATCTAAAATGGCTGTAGACTTTTGTGCACTAAATCTCTCTAATATGCTTTTTTAACACAGACCTTTTTAACATTCCTGTCCAACACATCTAAATTACAAAAATAATTATATGTGGTTATTAATACATAATGAGAGAAATACTACAAAGATGAGTGAAATTGAAAAGCTGCCCTCGAGAATAATTCTAAGCACCAAGCTTATTAAAATCCAAGGCCCTGCAGTGACTGTAGGAGATCCAACTCCACACTGCTGAATTCTGACAAATCAGTGAGGCAAGTTTTTGGCTGAAACAAAGCTCAGCTCATCCTATTCAGCCTCATTATTTATAGATGTGAAAAACATTCTTGAAGCAAAGAGACATGCCCAGGTTCAAAGAGTGCCCAGTGGCAGATACTAGTCTTTTAATTCTCTGGTCAGAAGCCAGGAAGGAAAACCCACATTGCTGTTTTCTGTCCATTTCCAAACTTCTTCAAAGCCTTTAAAAAAATATATCTGACAATGTATAGGGTGGGTGCGTGCTCAGTTCATGTCCAACTCTCTGTGACCCCATAGACTGTGACCCACCAGGCTCCTCTGTCAGTGGAATTTTCCAGGTGAGAATACTGGAGTGGGTTGCCATTTCCTTCTCCAGGGGATCTTCTGGACCCAGGGATCAAATCTGCTTCACCTGTGTCTCCTGAACTGGCAGGCAGATTCATTACCACTGTACTACCTGGAAAGCCCAAAGAGCCATAAAGCTTTATTGATTGAGACTCAGTAAAGACAAACTAGTGTGCTAAGATATTCCTATTAAATGTAACATTTTTTTTTGATGCTGTAACTCCAGTGCCATAAATAGTCCCTGGCACATAGTAAGCACTAGATAAAGATTTGTTAAAGGACATTAATACCAAAAACCAACAATAAAGTAAAACCTGACTCATTTGAAAAGACCCTGCTGGGAAAGATTTAGGACAGGAGGAAAAGGGGACGACAGAGGATGAGATGGTTGGATGGCATCACCGACTCAATGGACATGGGTTTGGGTGGACTCCAGGAGTTGGTGATGGACAGGGAGGCGTGGCGTGCTGCGGTTCACGGGGTCGCAAAGAGTCCGACACAACTGAGTGACTGAAGTGAACTGAAGAAACTGGAGCCCATGAATGTGGAGCTACTAACAATGATCAGAAAACCACAATGAGATGCCACTACACACTCAACAAGATAGATAAAATTAAAGAAACTGACGATACCAATTGTTGGTGAAGATTAAGGATGACTTAAACCCCCATGCTGTACATTGCTGGTAGGAGTATGAACTGGTTCCACAACTTTAGAAAATACCTTGTTAATATCTATTAAAGCTAAACATATGCATACTCTATCCCTTGGCAATTCTACTTTTAGATATATATATATCCAAGAGAAATGAGTAAATATATCCACCAAAAGACATATACAAGAACACATATAGATGCTACACAGCAATGTAAAAGAATAAGTTAAGACACTCAACAACATGGATGAAAGTCACAGATATCATGCTGCACAAAAGAAGCCAGGTAATTCATACAAGCTCCATTTAAATGAAGTTCAAGAACCAGCACAACTAATCCACAGTGATAAAAATCTGAATAGTGATTACCTATTTGTTGTTGTTCAGTCACTCAGTCAGGTCTGACTCTATAACTCCATGGACTGCCACTCTTTTATCCTCCACTATCTCCTGGAGTTTGCTCAAACTCATATCTATTGAGTTAGGGATGCCATCCAACCATCTCCTACATCACCCTCTCCTCCTCCTGCCTTCAATCTTTCCCAGCATCAGGGTCTTTTCCAATGTGATGGCTCTTAGCATCATGTGGCCAAAGTATTGGAACTTCAGCCTCAGCATTAGTCCTTCCAATGAATATTCAGAGTAGATTTACTTTAGGATTGACTGGTCTGATCTCCCTGATGTCCAACAGACTCTCAAGGGTCTTCTCCAGCACCAAAATTCAAAAGCATCAGTCCTTTGGCACTCGGATTTCTTTAGGGTCCAAATCTTATATCTGTACATGACTAATGGAAAAACTATAGCTTTGACTATACGGACCTTTGTTAGCAAAGTGATATCTCTGCTTTTTAATACACTAAGTTTGTCATTGCTTTTCTTCCAAGGAGTAAGCGCCTTTTAAGCATCTTTCATGGCAGCAGTCATCACCTGCAGTGATTTTGGAGCCGAAGAAAATAAAATCTGTCTGTTTCCACTTTTTCTCCATCTGTTTGCCATGAAGTGAAGGTACCAGTTCTGAAACTCCAGTACTTTGGCCACCTCATGCGAAGAGTTGACTCATTGGAAAAGACTCTGATGATGGGAGGGATTGGGGGCAGGAGGAAAAGGGGACGAGAGAGGATGAGATGGCTGATGGCATCACCAACTCGATGGATGTGAGTTTGCATGAACTCCGGGAGTTGGTGATGGACAGGGAGGCCTGGAGTGCTGCAATTCATGAGGTCACAAAGAGTCAGACACAACTGAGCGGCTGAACTGAACTGAACTGAACTGAACTGAACTGAAGGTACCAGTTGCCGTGATCTTAGTTTTTTGAAGGTTGAGTTTTAAGCCAGCTTTTTCACTCTCCTCTTTCACCCTCGTCAAGAAGTTCTTTAGTTACTCTTCACTTTCTGCCATTATAATAGCATTATCTGCATATCTGAGGTTGTTGATATTTCTCCCAGTAATCTTGCTTCCAGCTTGTAATTCATCCAGCCCAGCATTTTGCATGATGTACTCTGCATATAAGTTAAATAAGCAGGGTGACAATATATAGCCTTGATGTTCTACTTTCCCAATTTTTAGCCAGTCCATTGTTCCATATCCAGTTCTGTTACTTCTTGACCTGCAAACAGGTTTCTCAGGAGGCAGGTAAGATGGTCTGGTATTTCCATCTCTTTAAGAATTTTCCACAGTTTGTTGTCATCCACACAAAGGCTTTAGCATAGTCAATGAAGCAGAAGTAGATTTTTTTCTGGAATTCCCTTGTTTTTTCTATGATCCAACAGATCTTGGCAATTTGATCTCTTGTTCCTCTGTCTTTTCTAATCCAGCCTGTACCTCTGGACATTTTCTTTTCATGTACTTTGAAGCTAAGCTTGAAGGATTTTGAGCATTACCCTGCCAGCATGTGAACTGAGCACAATTACACAGTTGTTTCAACAGTCTTTGGCATTGCCTTTCTTTTGGACTGGAATGAAAACTGACCTTTTCCGGTTCTGTGGCCATTGTTGAGTTTTTAAAATTGACTGGCATATTGAGGGCAGCACTTTAACAGCATCATCTTTTAGGATTTGAAATAGCTCAGCTGGAATTCCATCACCTCCACTAGCTTTGTTCATAGTAATGCTTCCTAAGGCCCACTTGACTTTGCACTCCAGGATGTCTGGCTCTGGGTGAGTGACCACACACCATTGTGGTTATCTTCAGTTCAGGTCAGTCGCTCAGTCGTGTCCGACTCTTTGCGACCCCATGAATCGCAGCACGCCAGGCCTCCCTGTCCATCACCAACTCCTGGAGTTCACCCAGATTCATGTCCATCACGTCAGTGATGCCATCTAGCCATCTCATCCTCGGTCGCCCCCTTCTCCTCCTGCCCCTAATCCCTCCCAGCATCAAAGTCTTTTCCAGTGAGTCAACTCTTAGCATGAGGTGGCCAAAGTACTGGAGTTTCAGCTTTAGCATCATTCCTTCCAAAGAAATTCCAGGGTTGATCTCCTTTAGAATGGACTGGTTGGATCTCCTTGTAGTCCAAGGGACTCTCAAGAGTCTTGTGGTTATCTTAGGGGACTATTAATGAGAGAATGTAGGAAGAAACATTCTGGGCTGTTAGAAATGTCCTGTGTCTTAGTTTGTACGGTGGTTACAGGGATGAATTACATCTTTCAAATTTCATAAAGCTATATGCCATTTACTATATACAGGTTATATTCAATTTTTAGAAGGAAATAAAGAATTAAAATGTAAATAGAAAAAATATAAATTAGATACATACTGTTAAGTAATAAATGAATATTCTCCCCCAAACATGTATTTCCTCATTGCAATGATATAATAGCATATTTTTTAGCATTTAATATTAGATCATAATTTGGCTTTTTGACAAATTTTATAATAAGTTGAATGTTAATTGATTATATTCTTTTTTTTCTTGTATAGTTGCAAAAGCTTCTGAAGTCAGACTCCCTGGTATAGTCCTAACTCACACAAATCATTCATAAATCTCATTGTCCAAAAATTGGGCGTTTTGAGTCAATAGCTGCAATGGACTGAAACACATTAAGTCTATTTAGATAAGTGCAGTTATAATGATAAAAAAAAAAAAAGAACCTAATTGGTCATCTTTAGAAGATGATAGAAAATTAAATCACTAAAAATTGCTAAATAAAAAAAAAAAATTGAGAATTTATCTTCTCTCACTGCTGAGTAACCAGACAATTGAGGAGCAAAAGTGTCTCTATGTGGATTCATACTAATTACTAGCTAACAAAAAAAGTATTATATCCATTTTGCAAAACCTAATGATTTAATGGATGTGAGCATTAGACATCAACAGTTGCTAATATTACAAAGAGAGAAACAACCAGATATATGTGCCTCTTCATGAAGAAACACACTGCCACCTATAATTCTACCAAAAAATTAGAATCTGATTTTTTTTTTTAAATCTGATTTTTATAAACCCTTTGGATCTACAATCAATCCACAGGAAATACAGAGAACAAACAGGCTGAACTACACCTTAATATGCAAGTAGCAAAATCTAGACTGTAGAAAACGCCACAAGTCAAATGAACTAAGTTGTTCAATACATAAATTGAAAGGAGGAAAAATGGAAGGGAGAAGGAAGAACTCGTAGATCTATAAATTTTAAAGACAATGAAATATTTACTAAGGCAAAAACATTATTCATTAAGTTATTCATTAAACGCACACTTCCCCAGTTCCTGCCACATGTTAGAGCACTGGATCATTAGTAGTCCCCTAAGATAACCACTGTTGTGACTTTTATCACATGGATTAGTTTTGCCCCTGCTTGAACTTCACACAGTATATACTCTTTAGTGCCTGGCTTCTTTTTGCAGCATAATATCTGTGAGGTTCACCCATGTTGTTGAGTATGATGTTTCACAGTTGGGGTGATAAAGGCAAATGATGCTTTTGTCCTGATCTTTCAACAATAATGCAGCTTGTGCTACATCAATCTGTATTTATTCATATGTTGTGATATATATGTTCTCATATCAATTTGTGGTTTACTCCTCTAATTGGATTCTAAGCCTTTCCAGGGCACAAACTCTGATTTCTATTTTTCAAATTTGTCCTGTGAATCATCTTTGTGCAGGGTTCACAGAGAGCAAGTGCCCAGTAAACAGATTAACAAAGTGACAGACTCATTCCCCTTGGAACAATAACAGATGGCACACAGGCCACCAAGTAAAGGTCCCATTGCTCTCTAATGGCTTAAACTCCTGCAGAGAGAGCCGTCACACCAGACACTGAGAGCCATTCACTAGCCCTTTGGGGGGAAACAAGCAGAAGAATACTTTACTGACTGTGCTGACTGTGCTGACTCGACAGAAAGAATTATTTGCATCTGATGCGAAAAGCCAACTCATTGGAAAAGACCTTGATGCTGGGAAAGACTGAGGGAGAGAGGAGAAGGGGGTGACAGAAGATGAGTGGTTGAACGGCATCATTGACTCAATGGACATGAGTTGGAGCAAACTCCAGGACATAGTGAAGGGCAGGGAAGCCTGGCATGCCGCAGTACACGGGGTCTCAAAGAGTCAGACACAACTGAGGAACTGAACAACAACAAGAAGGTTTTGTGGATCAAAACTTTTTGCCTAAATAGATGGTTCCAGGATAAACAAAAAATATTTTGAGAAAACCTTCATGACAATTCTTAATAGTATACATGTAGCAAGAAAATGACTGCCGGCAGTAGAAGTGAACTGTATAGACGTTCAGATCTAGGTCTCTAGGACCAGCTCTTGATCATGATATTAATGGAAAAACCTAAAAGGTCTTGGACTTCCCTGGTGGCTCAGACGGTAAAGCGTCTGTCTACAATGCAGGAGACCCAGGTTCAATTCCTGGGTTGGGAAGATCCCCTGGAGAAGGAAATGGCAATCTACTCCAGTACTATTGCCTGGAAAATCCCATAGACAGAGGAGCCTGGTAGGCTACAGTCCATGGGGTTGCAAAGAGTCAGACACGACTGAGCGACTTCACTTTAAAAGGTCTACCCTCTCTAGAATCAACGCAAACAGGAGGAAAAGAAATATATTGCTTATACTAAGCTCTAGCATCACTGCAGCTATTTAGCTACAAAAAGCCTTCAAAAGCTAAAGTTCTATTATATTATGGTTGGTTGTTTTTTTCTTCAGGATATCACAAGCCTGATTTTGATTCAGTCTTGACAAGATTGTCTCTTGCTGTGCCTCATGCGTACACTGGAAATATAATTGTTAGGGGAATCATTCACTCCACATTTATCTATAAGTTCTCTACCAGCATTTTTGATGATGTCAATTTAAACAATATGAATTTATTTAAATAATTATTATGAGTAATTTTTCTGATTATGTGGTCATTTTAAAAATTTAGAAAATATGAAACAGTATAAGAAGAATTTTTAAGTTACCTATTATGTCATAACTTAGGAAAAACACACATGGTTTCATTTACACATAAAAACATACTTTTATATAACTGAGATCATATTTTTGATTCTGTTCTGTAACTTTACTCTTGAGTTAAAGTCATATTGTGAGCACCTTATATCATTAAATAATTATATAAGCGTTATTTTAATGCTTGTTCAATTCCATTGTATGCAGTACTATAATCTTTCCTTTATTAAAGGATATGGGGTGGGAGGTGGGAGGGGGATTCAGGATTGGGAGCTCGTATACACCCGTGGCGGATTCATGTCAATGTATGGCAAAACCAATACAGTATTGTAAAGTAAAATAAAGTAAAAATAATTTTTTTTAAAAAAAAAAAGGAAAAAAATAAATCTTAAGTTGGCGTTTTACTATTTCTGTTACCCCTGGACCATTTGAAAAGTGAGATGATACAATGGATATAGATAGAGTCCAGTACTGGCTCCAGCACTTACTGGCCAAGTGAATTTGAATACTTAACTGCTTTGAGCCTATTTCACCATCTCTATCATTGAAAAATGTTTACTCTACTGTTGTTATGAGAAGTATGGTAAAGCACATTTGCAAATGTTTGATTAAGTAAACAGTTGTGAATTCTATAACATTTTTTTGTAATCATCAAAATAAGCATAAATAAAGCCCTTAGAACTGGACATGGAACAACAGAGTGGTTCCAAATTGGGAAATGAGTAGGTCAAGGCTGTATGTTATCACCCTGCTTATTTAACTTACATGCAGAGTACATCATGAGAAATGCTGGACTGGATGAAGCACAAGCTGGAAACAAGATTGCTGGGAGAAATATCAATAATCTCACATACGCAGATGACACCACACTTATGGCAGAAAATGAAGAACTAAAGAACCTCCTAATGAAAGTGAAAGAGGAGAGTGAAAAAGTTGGCTTAAAACTCAACATTCAGAATACAAAGATTATGGCATTCGGTCTCATCACTTCATGGCAAATAGATTGGGAAACAGTGCAAACGGTGACAGACTTTATTTTCTTGGGCTCCAAAATCACTGTGGATGGTGACTACAGCCATGAAATTAAAACACGCTTGCTACTTAGAAGAAAAGCTATGACCAGACAGAATATTAAAAAGCAGAGACATTACTTTGCCAACAAAGGTCCATCTAGTCAAAGCTACGGTTTTTCCAGTAGTCACGTATGGATGTGAGAGTTGGACTATAAAGAAAACTGAGCACCGAAAAACTGATGCTTTTGAACTGTGTTGTTGGAGAAGACTCTTGAGAGTTCCTTGGACTGCAAGGAGATCCAATCAGTCCATCCTAAAGGAAATCAGTCCTGAATATTCACTGGAAGGACTGATGCTGAAACTGAAACTCCAATAATTTGGCCACCTGATGCGAAGAGGTGACTCATTGGAAAAGACCCTGATGCTGGGAAAGATTGAAGCCGGGAGGAGAAGGGTATGACAGAGGATGAGATGAGTAGATGGCATCACCGACTTGATGGACATGAGTTTGAGTAAGCTCCAGGAGTTGGTGATGGACGGGGAAGGCTGGTGTGCTGCAGTCCATGGGGTCACAAGGAATCAGACATAACTGAGTGACTGAACTGAACTGAACTGAAAGCCCTTAAGTATTACTGAGAGGCTTATGTTACTATTCCCCACATAGCAAAGCTATGCAATAATCTGCCTCTACTGCTAAAGAATATACGTAAGAACCATCATGGACTTCATCATCAACCACACTTCCATTAGTTTTAGCTAGTATTTCTTTCACTTAACTATAAGATTGTCTCAATAGTAGTTCTAGTATTTTACATAAAAAATGTCAAGGCCAACAGTTTTAGTTGGAAGGGAGGGGTGATCACGGGATTTGCTTGAAGGAAATTTTTGGCTGGCAGTACATATATTTCATTTAGATAATGTTATAGAATAATAAAAAACAAAAGTGAATTCAAAAAATGGGCTTAAAATATCAGCAAGTCATATCAAAATATAATGCCATCATTTTATGGGGGATTCATGGAAGTAGTATTATATGAAAGACTCAGAGACACAATAAAGCACCCACCACTTCTCACCACTGCTTGAGATTCCTGCCCTTTTCAATGCTTTTGGCCTCCTGTCTATTCTCCTGTATTTTTTTTTTTTTAGGCTGCACTGTGTGGTTTGTGGAAAATTAGTTTCCTAACCAGGGATCGAACCCTTACCCCTTGCAGTGGAAAGGCAGAGTCTTAACCATTGAACCATCAAGGAAGTCTGTCTCCTCTAGTTCATACTCTTTCCCATGGCTTTTGGCTTGTTTTTACAGCTATCACTAACCACTTAGAGTAGCCCTTTTTCTACCAATAGTGAAGTGATCAATCCTATCACAAGAGGAGTAATTTTGGCCTGAGTTTTCTCAGCAGTTTTCACTAATTTTCACACTTCAAAGAACCATTCCTCATTACCAGAAATGCTGATTTACAGTTCCTGATGTTTGAGGTTGTCCCAAAAGCTGACCTCCGAATAAATAGTTGTTACATATTTGTTACAGAAGAGATGACTGCAAAAATAAAAGCAACTTATTACTGGAAATGATAAGTGAATTAAGTTAGTTTATTGACAAGATGTAGTGAAGACAACTGGTTGATTGATTTTTTTTTATTCAAAGAATGTTACTTTGGTTTAATGAAAACCAAGCAAAATATAATGGCTGATTTCAAAGGAATTCTTTAAGTAAAACCTCAAAATCTAATTTTAATTAGTTTTTCCTTCATCAATGATTCACATTTATTGAGCATCCACTGGAGCAATCTGAGACCTGACCATAAAAGCTCTCTGAGATATTATAAAATAGCTGGAAAAGCCTCCTGGGTACTAATGATCACAAACATCCATAAAGCAAGTCACTTTGTATTACATGTACTCAAGAGAAGATGAAAATTTGTCTCTAAACTAAGCTGGGTCCTAGTTAATTTAAGTGTATCAATAATTCACCATTTAAGGAAATTTGCAGAGGACCAACAAAACTTAAGAATCCTGGCCAAAAGTAATCAGACCAAAAACTCATGAAATTTTCCATCAAACTTGGAAGAGGACTTGTCTTTCAGCATGCCTGGAACTTAGAAATATAAGGCAGGGCAATGAGACTGTCACATGACAGATACTAATTGTTCCGATTAAAGTCTAACAAGCTTGCTTCCCTGCTGCTCTTAGAATGTCTCTGACTTTTGATCCTGACATCTGTGTCTTACAAGAATTTCACTCTGCTCTGACATTCTTTCTGATGTTGATCCAGGAATTAATGGATTGTGAAAAAGCTGGCAGGATATCATTTAAAAAATAGAATTCCTTGTATACAAGTGATGAAAAGGTATCAGAATTCACATACTCTCTGCCTGATACCAACCCAGTTCTCAGGTTTGGGTGTTTGTGGGTTTTAACGCTAGTTCAAAACAGGACTAAAAATAAAATTTAATTTTAAGAGTTACAACGAATAGTTATTTCAATGTTCTTCCATCACACAGGATGAATACATGTTTTTGCAAAACATTCAAACAAATTCCATATGAGATAATTTGCTCCAAATGACTACTTTTAACATATATAGTCAATCACCTTTTATAAAAGGAATCTGGTATCTTTATATGATGAAAACTTTTGCTGAAAAAATCTGAGATTTTTAAAAAATGACCCAAAATGACCCTGTGACTACTGATGCCATCTAATAATTTATAATATGTTTAGAAACACAGGACCCTAGAAACTATTGATCAAAAGATAAACTTTAATTACAGAATGTATCTATAATTTTTAAATGTAAAAAAATGTAAATTAAAATTATCTAAAGGTATGTTTTAAATTAAGGAATTCTCTTCAGGTTTGAAATTTTACACATCAGAAGATACTGCCTTGCATTTCATGGTGCTGGATAATTACTAGATGCCAGTGGATAACTTAAACATAGCTTAGAGTCATTGACATTAATGTGTGACAAGCATTACAGAACATATTTAGTAATTTTAAATGAAAAAGCAAAAGGATTTTTCAAAAAAATCAGGGAGAAGTACCATAGCGGCAACAATATAATTTTTTGAGTAAAGAAGAAATTCTCCTTTATGTCATAGTGATCAGGAATTCAACAAGTAAAGGAACACAAGTCATTTTAATTGTTTGAGCTATAATTAATGTAAAAATTAATAAAGTTAGTTATTCATCTATTCAAGCAAATATCTAATTTTCACATTAAAAAGACCATCATTGTTTTTAAAAGTCATGAATTTCCATTCACTTTGTTTAGATAGGTTACTTTAGTAATTTTCATACCTCATCTGTTACTTCAAGAAATAAGGTGACAAATTCATTACAATAAATAAAAATGACAGCAAGCTATAATTGGCTGCTAATAGCCAGTTTATACTGGTTGGTTTTGGTTATTATCCTACAATGATATTTAATTATTTAAAATGTTGCATACCACTTTGTAAGACATAAGCTCCCAAGCAGTCTAGAAATTATAGGATCACCATCAAATTGAGCATTATTTGCTCTTATGAAAAAGACATTTTGGTCCCCAAATTTCCAATTAAGTTCCCTATTAGAAGACTTCCCACATTTCACAAAATCATATGATTATCTGTCAATCCCATTATACTGTAGGATACTTGAGGGCAAGGACCAGGTCTATTATCTTTCTAAATCCCTTGTCTTAAAGGGTATTTAGTAAATGCCCAATGAATAAATGAATGAATGTGATGACTCCTAGTTTATTTTTATTTCAATGGTTTCTTTGATTCAAATACTTCTTGAATAAGATACATATACACAATACATAATATTACATTGAATATTATTAAATTAAAATTCATATGCTATTAAACTAAATAATACATTAATATTATTAGCAAATATGCATCAGCTATACACTTTTCTATATGATCATTTTATAAAAATCGAATTCTATCATGTTAACCACACATCTATAACTTGAATATTTTAAAAGAGTAATGAGTATGTAAAGAGATATCAAGCTTAGAAAATGTGATATTCACATTAGCAAGAAAGTGTCACCTACCCATAATTACCACTTGTACCCTGAGTAGTTTCTTAAAGTCTCTTGACATGTATCACTTTTTACCACCTGTCTTGCCTACTACCCTTTTTACTACCTATCTTGCCTAAAGTAATCACTCATTAAGTTAAAAAAAATACATTGAGAAGTGGTGCCCAAACTAAGAGACAGGAGAAAGGGGAGGAGAAAAAATAATGAAATTCAAGATGAAGCATTAAATCAGAAAGGGTTTGGACACATTAAAAATATAAGGCTGTGAAATTTGCAAAAGTAAGACAAGGGTTTAAAAGTATGATATATGACAGGTGGGGTACAAATAAGACATTTGGGAGGAAAGAAATGAAAATGAAGAGAACAACTTGGACAAGCCATTCATATTAAAAATCCTTAAAAGACTGTAGCTCACCATCATCAGACAGGATGTGTCAGAGCTAGTCATCTTTTTTTTTTATGCCTCTCAGGGCTTTTTTTTTCCTTTTTGTGTGCCTTATAAGCATTAAATGGTACTTGACTTTAAATAAATAAATCATTTTTAGATGGCCAAGTTGCTTCAGCTTGATATGTGTGTGCATGCTTGATATAAATGAGGAAATACAGTGGCTGTGAATTGTCAATCTTCTTGCACAGTGCATCACAGTGTTCAAAAGTGCATAAAAAATACAAGGCCCTCAGGACTATGCACCCAGGTACCCAGTCCACAAATCTCCATTTTGGCCACAGGTCTGGTTTGGTGGGTACTCTGATTCTCTTACACTGGCCACTCTCCTTTAACTTTTCTTAAATGACTGAACTTCAAAGTTATGCAATTTTATCCAAGCTATTCACACCAAAACAACTTTGTACTGCTTAAAATGAATAACAATACAGATAAAATTTTAACAATAAGAAAATTCAAACAACACAGCCTGACTCAAAAACAAAATAAACAACTTCAGAGAGATAATAAAAGAATAAAGCTCTTGGCCTACTAGTCCTAGAGAGTGGAAATATATAGAGGCTGTTGAGAATCTGGCTCCTGAGAGATAATGAAGATAAAAATGGTCCACATAGTCAGGGGTTCAGTAAGAGCATTTCCCTAGAAAAGAGGCTGGGGGAAAAAAAAAAAAAAAAAACAGCAGCTAACCCACTGCTTGGATAAATGTATAGAAAGCCAATGAAATGGGTAGAAGGTGGTAGAAGGAAAGACACGTGGTTGTGTTGGTAGAAATTCCAACATGCATTAAAACACCGAGCTCTGGACTCCCTGCAAGGCCAGGGAGGCAATCATAAAACTGCTTGGTAGTGGAAGGTGAGCACAGAGGAAGAAAGAGGAGAAAGCCCCCTAAACTTCTGCTTCAAATGAGCCTGCAAGTCAAAATGCAAACACAGATGAAAAAATAAAATGCCAAGGAAGAGAAACAAGATTTTTCCAACAATGAAACATGAATTTAGTTTAGATAAAAGAAGCCTTCCAGAATGCTGTAAGAGTTAAAGGAAGGAATAACTTATAAAGAATAAAAATATTAAAAAAGGCAAAAATGAAACTAGAAAAAATGGATACTAAGAAGAATCAATGCAAATAGTGGAAAATAAAAAATATAGTGCCTCAAGAGAATGAAAAGACAAGCCTAGGAGAAAATATTTGCAAAAATATATATAATAAAGGACTGTTTTCCAAAACAACCAAAAATTCTTAAAACTCAATAACAAGAACCTCAGCAATAAGAAAATATTTATGTTACTAACAAGCTGATTAAAAAGGGGGCTAAAGACCTTAAACATCTTGTCAAATAAATACAGACAGCAAATAAGCATTTGAAAAGATACTCATTATACATCATGAGGAAAATACAAATTAAAATGTAATACCAACACATACCTATTAGAAAAACCAAAACCCAGAATACTGAGAACACTAAATGCTGGTGAGGATATGGAGTAATAGGAACTCTCATTTGTGACTGCTGGGAATGCAAAATGGTGTACCCACCTTGGAAGACAGTCTGATGGTTTCTTACAAACTGAACACATTCTTACCATATGATCAGGTAATTGCATTCCTTGGTATTTACCCAAAGGAGTTGACAATTTCTGTACAGACAAAAATTTACACATAGATGTTTATAGAAGAGGTCCTTCATTTTTCTTACATTTTAGGAAGTTCTCAGTCATTTTTTCAGATACTAGGATTAAATTCTCCCCCAAGAACAATCAATGAATTTAGTTCAGTTACAATCAAAGTTCCAACAAAGGCTTTCAGGGAATTCCACAAGCTAATTTGTACAAGAGAAAATGGTCACAAATAAGAAGAGCCTCCTTCCTCATTTGCACAATGGAGATAATAAGAGAACCCTGTACATCAGATTGTTGTAAAGTGAGGCAACATGTGTAAAGTTCTTAGCTCTGGGGTTAGCACATAATAAGCAGCATAAAGTATTTATCACTACTGAAACTAAATATCATAAAGATGTCAATTCTGATTATAAAATATACAAAGCATAAAACAAAGCTAAGGTAAGGTAAGGGTAGTCACTCAGTCGTGCCCGACTCTGCAATCCCATGGACTGTAGCCCTCCAGGCTCCTCTGTCCATGGGATTTTCCAGGCAATACTGGAGTGGGTTGCCATTCCCTTCTCCAGGGGATCTTCCTGACCCAGGGCTTGAATCCCAGTCTCTTGCATTGCCAGTGGATTCTTTACCACCTGAGCCACCAGTGAAGCCCTTATAAAACAAAGCTAACAAGAAGTTTATGCACATGCCACTGCTTTGATAAATTCTTTCTTCCCACAGCTGGAAATTGGGCCACAACACGTATTGATTGAGCTATACTATTTCTAGCTAACCAACCTACATGCATCTGTGCTCACAAACTCTATCCTTTTCCTGACTACGTTGGATGAACTCTCCACTTAGTCCTCAACTACTCCAGGATCTCAGACGCTCCAAGCCTGAGGCTGAAGAAGGCTTTTGACCTCAGTCTTACAATAAAAATGGGCCACAAATTAAACCTTTTTCTTTACTTTCAAATAAAGATATACATACAAAAAGGTATAGTGACATAATCAACCAAAGAAGACAGCTGTTATAAAACTTTTGTCCCAGACCAAGCTACCTATACAGAAACGTACCATTCTTTCTTACCTCATGGTCCTTGCATAAACGAACCCCTCTTTCTTACTTTAGGGCCTTGGCAATTGCGGTTGTTAAGAGTGGTACACTTCTGGGACAGAAGAAGTAAGGACATCATGGCTTGAGTGTGATGACTGAGGAGGAGATCATGGAGAGTTCTGTGGAGTGTGGTATGGAGTTTGTATCTTACTCTTCGAAGACTGAGAATTTTAAGCATGGATATGAAAGACAGTGCTGATTCCCATGTGGAGGAGGGACTATATAAGAGAATAAAACTAAAGGCAGAAAAACTGCTTAAGATGCTGATAAAGTATCCAGGAAATTGTTGATTTGCATGACTCCTCAGCATTCAAAGGTTACTGAAATATTTTCTTCAGCAATTGCATTATCAACAAAAGTCAACCCCCTAGACCACTCTTTGAAACAATACTCTACTGAATGTCTTTGATAGCATTTAACAGTACCTGGAATTATCTTGTTTATTCATTTGCTTATGTTTTATTTTCTGCCTTCCTCTTCTTCAAGTTCTTTAAGGCAGGAACTCAGTTTTTTGTATCTCTAAATTCCATATTTCCTAGAGTTCTTGGCAGATCATAGGCACACAAATAAATATATATCATTGAATATGAAATTTAAATTGTTAGGGGAACATGATGTTAAGTGGTTATTAGGAAATTCAGAACTGGTATGTAAACAAATTGTAAGTGTAGAAATATAAAAATTTACAGTCCCCAGCACAGAAGTCAGAGCAGACAACATTGTTTTCTCTAAGGAGACATACTTGGGGTGGAGAGTGAGGCAGAGATTTTTAAAAAGGAGAACACAGGTGAATGGTCTAAAAGAAGTAAAACTAGAAGAGTTCACAAAAGCCAGGAAGCAGATGGCTCATCAAAGTAATTAAAAAGTGGCAAATATTACAGAGAGGTTAAGGCCAGTGATTTTAATAGCTAAGGGGCATTATTATCCTAGTTAATATTTTTTTAATAACTGTATTAAAGAGATTAAAGAATAAAATTAAATGAAGTCTAAAGTCCCAGAATATCTACAACATATGGTTGACATATCTCAGAGGTACAGCTAAAGCATTGTAGATTTCAGTCAGGGCTGACTGAGACAAGAATCTGTACAGTCTGTCTGTGGCAAAAGTTAGTTGAGAGGATAAACAATGATTGGATGATGAGAAAGTTAAGGCAGAGAATTCTCCTCCTGTGTTCTCAGCAAATTCTCCTCCTGTGTTCTTAGCAATAGAGAGGAGTCTTTATGGTCCAACTCCTACGTCCATACACGACTACCGGAAAAACCACAGCTTTGACTAGCTGGACCTTTGTTGATAAAGTGACGTCTCTGCTTTTTAATGCATTGTCTAGGTTTGTCTTAGCTTTCCTTTCAAGGAAAAAGTTTCTTTTAATTTCATGACTGCAGATAATGCTCGCAGTGATTTTGGAGCCCAAGAAATACAATCTGTCACAGCTTCCACTTTTTCCCCTTCTATTTGCAATAAAGTGATGGAACCAGATACCATCATCTTTGCTTTTTTTAATTCCCCTAGAATCTGCTGCTCTGACCTAGCCAGGCAATTTGCATAAATTCTCAGGAAGCCTATTTTTTGAGACTTAGTTTGGTTGGTCCATGAGCTACTTAAAACAATAAGTTTTAAACTTTAGACAAAGTAATTTTTCTAATCTATATATGATCATCCTCCATGACTCAAGAAGCATATTCAAGATTCCATCTTTATCAAATGGACTGAGCTTGGGGGTCAGAGCTGGACTGCCCTCATATGCTCAAGCTTTCATTTCTCACAGGACATTGTTCAAACTATCCTAACAATAAAAATCTGCCTATCTGTGATGATGATTACTATGATGAAGAATATATGGCTAAACAAGGATTTATTCATTCTGTTTATTTAAGACCATCTATATTAACAGAAACAAATATTTATATACAGCCAATTGTATCCCAGGTAGTGTTAATGGTAAAGAACCTGCCTGCCGATACAAGAGATATGAGACACAAGTTCAGTTCCTGAGTTGGGAAGATCTCCTAGAGGAGGAAATGGCAACCTGCCGGGAGCCAGTGTGAGGAATCCCGCTGGTGACAAGGTCATGCGGTAGGAAGCCTGGCAAACTCAAGGCGTGTTCAGGTTTCAGGGGTTCCCCCTGGAATTTCCCGAGCATCCAACCCCCCAAAAGAATAAAAATCTGCCAGCCTTTTTACTCTGCTTTTCCACTCTTCTGATATTCTCTGGAAAAGTCAATTCAAGGCTTTAGTCTCCTGCATTTGAAAGGGATGTTTCAGTTAAGCCCCCTTTGATAACTCTCTAGCTTGCTTGCCTAACAGGTTCCCTAGACTTCTTACAGCTTGTGAATTGCTTACAGCCCCCAACTGCGAGGGACACAAAGTTTAAAAGCATCTTAAAGATATAGAGCCTTTTCTTAGGAGTTAAAAATTACATCGGTGAAGGTTTTCACTGCTGACTCAATGACTGCTGCCAGACCTCCATATTTATCTTTTAGGCACCTGGGAGGATGTTAATCAATGTAAACGGGATATGGGAAGAGATAGATAGTAGTTTTGATGTTAGCAACACTAGACTTTTGAGTTAATTACTTTTCTTTGTT
>SJYT01032385.1:458286-478032 GCA_006410635.1 Cephalophus harveyi | reverse complement strand
TCCCTTGGTATCTCTAATTTTCTTGAAGAGATCTCTAGTCTTTCCCATTCTGTTCTTTTCCTCTATCTTTGCATTGATCACTGAAGAAGGCTTTCTTATCTCTTCTTGCCATTCTTTGGAATCCAAAGAAAATCTCACATGGGTTTTGTTTAAAAATTGCGTTAAGTAGAAAATTGCAGTACATAGAAAGTGTATAAAATAGATATCAGAAATGACATCTGTACAATAAAGAATCTTCTCATTCAGAAATAGAATATTTCTGCAAATTTATTCCCATTTTCTTTAGTATCCTTGAGTTTAGTTTTATAGTGCTGTTACTACAGTCATGAATATTTGTGATTCAGTTTATTCTTAGTGAGTTGTTTTTTTTTACCATTTTGTGGTTGTTGTAAGCAGAATATTTTCCCCCATTGTAATTTCTATCTGATTATTTCTGAGAGGTAGGAATACAAATTGATTTTTGGATATTTATTTTGTGTCCATGACAACTTACTGAATTCTTTTTCTAATTCTAATATTTTGTTGATTTTCTTGGTTCTCCTAAGTAGATAATCTCATCATCTGAAAAAATAACATGATCACCATCATTTTAAAATACTTACCCCTTTTATTGCAATGGGCATGATGTCTAGTTCAATATCGACTAATATTGATATTAATAGTGGGAATGGTGAGCATAGAAGACTTAAATTTAAAACATAATTTGTTCTTTAGTAACTAAGTTGTGTCCAACACTTTGAGACCCCATAAACTGTAGCCTGCCAGGCTCCCCTGTCCATGGTATTTCTCAGGCAAGAATACTGGAGTGGGTAGCCATGCCCTTCTCCAGGGGATCTTCCCAAGTCAGGGATTGAACCTGAGTCTCCTGTATTGCAGGTGAATTCTTTACCACTGTGCCACAAGGGAAGCCCCAAAACATAATGCCATTTACAATTGCTACAAAGAAAATGAAACAATTAGGTATAAATTTAATAATACATGTATAAAACATATATACTGAGCACTACAAAACATTGAGGAAGAGAAACAGAGAAGACTCAACATAGCAAAGTTTTGATATACAGATATCACTTGATATCCACAAAAGTATATACAAAAGTATATCCACACTTTGATGTACAGATTGATGCAATTCTTATAAAAATTCCAGCAATATTACAGATATAGACAAGATTATTCTAAAATTTATATGGAAAGACAAAAGAACTAGAATAGCTTAAAACAACTTGGAAAATGAATGACATGGGAGGAATCACTCTACCAAATCTCAAGGAGTCAAAAATGTGATATTAGGTAGAAAATAAATATGTAGATCAACAGAACAAAATAGAAAACCCAGAAATAGTCACACACTTATTTTTTTAAATTACAAAAGTAATTCAGTGGAAGAAGGATTGTCTTAAGAAATTTTGCTGAAGCAACTCGATTTCCATAGGCTCCCCCAAAAGAACATTGAACTAAACCTCATGTGTGTGCTAAGTTGCTTCAGTCATGTCCGACTTTGTGCGACCCCATGGACTGTAGCCTGACAGGCTCCTCTGTCCGTGGGATTCTCCAGACAAGAATACTGGAGTGGGTTGCCAGGCCTTCCTCCAGGGCATCTTCCTGACCCAGGGATTGAACCCATGTCTTCTATGTCTCCTGCACTGTCAGGTGGGTTCTTTACCACTAGCCCTACCTGGGAAGCTCCCTAAATCTCATACCTAACACTAAAAGTAATTCAAATGGGTCATAGATTTAAATGTAAAACACAAAAATTTAAAACTGGGCATGCTGAAGAGTTCATAAACATGACACTGAAAGTGCAACCCACTAAAAAATAGATAAATTAGACTTCATCAAAATTTTTAAGTTTCACTTTGCAAGAGTGCTTACTGAGAGGATGATCTTAGGGTTCAATATGAAGATTAACATTTTTAGGGCCAGGCACTGGGATTTAAAGTTAGTTTATTATTAAAAAGCAAGCTTGTTGAGCTTAACTTTAGTGGCAGGAAAGAAGGAACAGTGAAACAAGGAGTATACAGAAGTAATCAACTCTAGTCAACCGCCCCATTTCCAAATATGGAGAGGAGAGAAGAGATTATAAAACTGTAGTGGCTTACAGATGTATAAAAATTATCTGAGAAGACAAATGAATGTCTCTTAAACATCTGAAAACTTCTTTCATAAATAAACACATAAAGTGAAATCTTTCATAAAGCAAAAGGCAAAGGAGAAAAGGAAAGATATACTCATTTGAATGCAGAGTTCCAAAGAATAGCAAGGAAGGATAAAGCCTTCCTCAGTGATCAATGCAAAGAAATAAGGAAAACAATAGAATGGGAAAGATTAGAGATCTCTTCAAGAAAACTAGAGATACCAAGGTAACATTTCATTCAAAGATGAGCACAATAAAGGACAGAAATGGTATGAACCTAACAGAAGCAGAAGATATTAAGAAGTGGTGGCAAGAATACACAGAAAAACTATACAAAAAAGATCTTCATGACACACATAACCATGATGGTTTGATCACTCACCAAGAGCCAGACACCCTGGAATGCGAAGTCAAGTGGGCCTTAAGAAGCATCACTACAAACAAAGCTAGTGGAGGTGATGGAATTCCAGTTGAGCTATTTCAATTCCTGAAAGATGATGCTGTGAAAGTGCTGCACTCAATATGCCAGCAAATTTGAAAAACTCAGCAGTGGCCACAGGACTGGAAAAGATCAGTTTTCATTCCAATCTCAAAGAAAGGCAATGTCAAGGAATGCTCCACCTACTGCACAATTGCACTCATTTCACACGCTAGCAAAGTAATCCTCAAAATTCTCCAAGCCAAGCTTCAGCAATACGTGAACCGTGAACTTCCAGATGTTCAAGCTGGATTTAGAAAAGGCAGACGAATCAGAGATCAAATTGCCAATATCTACTGGATCATTGAAAAAGCAAGAGAGTTCCAGAAAAAAACATCTATTTCTGCTTTATTGACTATGCCAAAGCCTTTGACTGTGTGGATCACAACAAACTGGAAAATTCTTAATAGATGGGAATACCAGACCACCTGACCTTCCTCTTAAGAAGTCTGTATGCAGGTCAGGAAGCAACAGTTAGAACTGTACATGGAAAAACACACTGGTTCCCAGTTGGGAAAGGAGTATGTCAAGGCTATATATTGTCACCTTGCTTATTGAACTTATATGCAGAGTACAGAATGCGAAATGCCTGGCTGGATGAAGCACAAGCTGGAATCAAGATTGCCAGGAGAAATATCAATAACCTCAGATATGCAGATGACACCACCCTTATGGCAGAAAGTGAAGAAGAACTAAAGAGCTTCTTGATGAAAGTGAAAGAGGAGAATGAAAAAGCTGGCTTAAAACTCAACATTCAAAAAACTAAAATCATGGCATCTAGTCCCATCACTTCATGGCAAATAGATGGGGAAACAATGAAAACAGTGACAGACTTTGTTTATTTGGGCTCCAAAATCACTGCATATGGTGACGGCAGCCATGAAATTAAAAGACACTTGCTCCTTGGAAGGAAAGCTATGACCAACCTAGACAACATATTAAAAAGCAGAGACATTACTTTGCTGACAAATGTCTGTCTAATCAAAGCTATGGTTTTTCCAGTAGTCATGTATGGATGTGAGAGTTGGACCATAAGCTGAGCGCCTAAGAATTGATGCTTTTGAACTGTGGTGTTGGAGAAGACTCTTGAGTGTTGCTTGGACCCAAGGAGATCCAGTCAATGCTAAAGGAAATCAGTCCTGAATATTCATTGGAAGGACTGATGCTGAAGCTGAAATTCCAATACTTTGGCCACCTGATGCAAAGAGCTGACTCATTGGAAAAGACCCTGATGCTGGGAAAGATTGAAGGCTGGAGGAGAAGGGGACGACAGAGGACAAGATGGTTGGATGTCATCACCCACTTGACGGAGATGAGTTTGAGCAAGCTCTGCAAGTTGGTGATGGACAGGGAAGCCTGGTATGCTGCAGTCCATGGGGTCGCAAAGAGTCGGACATGATTGAGCGACTGAACTAAACTGAAAGAAATACATGTGAATTTTAAGAGCAATACCTTTTTCACTTATTAGTGGGGCAAATGTCTATGTTTACTAACCATCTGCTGGCAAGACTGTGGTGTCATTGGCTGATGGGAGAGCAAAATGGCCACCCTGGGTCCTCCTTGGACCGGCCACGCTTGCTCTACCTCAGGGCCTCTGCACTGGCTGCTTCCTCTACCTGAAACTCGACTTGCTCCTTCTAGTCAATCAAGGACCCAGCTCCTTTTCCTTTCCTCGATGAGGTCTCCCTGATTGCCCGACCCTGCCACCAACCCCAGCATTACACTCATTTTCCTCATAGTGCTCCTCTTTATCTGTTTTTCTCTCTTCAGCTAGATCAGAGATTAGCAATTTTTCCCTGAAAAGGGCCAGATAATAAATAGCTTAGGCTTTGTGAGCTCTATGGTCTCCCTTGCAACTCCTCATCTCTGCTGTTGTAACACTAAAGAGCCATCATCAGTGTGTAAGTGAGCAAGCGTAACTGTTTTGTTTGTTTTGGTGGCCTGTACAGGGAGCGTGACAGTTTCATGAAGCTTTATCTGCAGACACTGAGGTTTGAATTTCATGTTAATTTTCAACTGTCGCAAATTCTTCTTTTGATTTTTTTCCAATCACTTAGAAATGTGTAAACCATTCTTAGCTTGGGGGATAAACAAAAAGGCAGTGGGCTGAATTTGGCTGGCAGGTCGTATTTTGCCCTTTCTTGTGCAACTTCAGGGATTTCTTGTTCAACTTCAGGGATTATTGTCTGCTTGATCTGCTGCTATATCCCCAGCACCTAGGACAGCACCTGGTTGCCAGTAGGCTCTGGGAGATGTTTCCTGAGTGAGCCAGTGAAGGGATCTATGTGAGTTTTGTAGCTAGCTACTGAAGGGCAGAGAAGTGGGTGAACAGATAAGAGCCGCTATAGTCCTCCTGTCCGTTTACCCGTGTGAACCTGGGAAGGCTCCCCTAAGAAGTCCCAGAAAGAAATGAAATACTGATGCTAGAGTTGCAATTTAGCATCTTTATTCTTCCCCTTTAGCTCAATGATGATCCTGACAAACAGCTTCTACAAGGAGGAGGTAGAAAAGACTGGACTGGGCAGAGGTTCCCCAAGGACCGAGCCTCCTCCTCCTATAGGGGTGGGGTTGGGGTTAGAGTCATGACCTGAGCTTGGCATCCCCTGAGGAAGAAGGGAGTGAACCACTCTTCAGCCCGTGGCCATGTTGATGGGAAGCGGGAGAGCAGTCCATCTCCCTCCATGTGCACAGGTGGATGCACACTGGGGCCCAGGTGAAGCAGGGCTTGGTCAGTGTCCAGATACATGGCTCTGGCCTGTGGCCCAGTTGGCAAACATGAAACCTAGGCTGATCGCCATGAAGAGGACCCCCAAGACACCAAAACACAGAGCCTGTGGGTGAGAGGGAGAAAAGATGGGGCTGGGTGTGTACCTACACCCAAGCTCCTCCATCCCCTCCAGGGAGTGCCACATTCATTCCTGATCCTCCTTTTCTGCTCTCTCTCCTTTAAAACCAACCCCTTCCTGTAACTCCTCCTTCCATCTTCCTAGAATTCTTCAGGGAGTACTCTCCCCCATCTTCCTTGAAAATGTTCCAAACTTCTCCTGATAGTGCTCGTTCCATCTGTCTGAAGAATGCTTCCTCCATGCCAGCCCCTTCTTAAGTGTTTGCTGTCTTCTCAAACCCTTCTTGTGCTCTGTCTGCTCAGCCTCTTCCTATGACAATCTTCACCCTTCTAGACCATCTGCCCTCTCTCCTCCAAGCCCCCTCTTGAAAATGTTCCTTCAACCTGTAACCATCCTTGAATGCTCCCTCCTCAGAATGCTTCCTCTTTCCCCAGCCCTCCCCTGGAATGCTCACCTGGATCTTGGGCCAGGAGTAGAGGGGCTCCACCTCAGAGGGCACAATGCGGAGGTAGAAGATGCTGGGAAGGATGAAAATGAGGCTGGGGGCTGAGGTAGACCCTGAAGAACAAGGAGGAAGGAAAGAAGCAATGTAAGATTGGGGTACAAGGCCCATATTAGGTGGGGTCTGGGAGTAGGGCTGGGGATACAGACCGATAACCCCAAAGATATCCCGGATGGTTGGCACACAGATGACAAGAACATTGACCAAGACAAGCAGGATCAGTGCTATGGCCACATGGCGTGGCCAGCTGAAGGCCTTGCTTGGAAAAAGTAGCTGCTGCAGAGCCCGGCGGATCTGTGACCAGAGTACGGTAGGATGAGGGTCAGGGCTCAAGCACTGCCTCCCCTTCTATGTATTTATCTGTCTCTAACACCACCCATAGTCTGAGACCCCTGATTTCTCCTCCATCTGACTCTACCTCCACTCTGTCTGGCCATCCATCTGTACCTCCACCTTCTAAATGAGCATTCTGCGTCCCTTCTGCTTGACAGTCTGTGACCCTTCTGGGTGATCATCCATCTATGCTTCCACTCACTGTCCAAAATCTTGTCCTCCTCTATCCAACTATGTCTGCCTCTTCCTTCCTGACCACCCACATGTCCTTCCACCCTGAGGTCCCTGCCCCTCTCTCCTCATCTGATGACTTCCATCTCCCTCCTCTGTCTGCTCAGCCAACCTCTCCATCAGGGAGCCTTGTCCCTCCTACACCTCACTACTTCTGTCTCCATCTTTTATCTGTCCAACCCTATTTCTTCATCTTGAATATCCATCTACCTATGCCTCTACCCTCTGTCTACTTCTGCTTCCCTCTTCTGTCTAGTCAGACATCTGTGCCTCCTCCCTCGAAATGACCAACCCTGTTCTTCTGATTCTTTATATTCTGCCATTGATGTCTCCGTTGTGTCTGACCATCTATTTTAGCCCTCTCTGTCCATCTGACAACTCTATCTTCTCTGTCTGTCCATCCCAGCCTCCTCTATCCATCCATCCATCCACTCCTACCTCCACCTTCCATCCAAACATTCCTGCCTACACCCTCTACCCATCCATCCATGCTCCTCCACCCTGTAGGCCCACCCTCACCCCCAACATACAGGGAACAGCACGACTGGCACCGTGAGAGTCACAGCGAGCAGCACCGCTAGACGCACACAGAGGATGAGCAGGTCATGCTGGCTGTACATGTGCAGCATCTCCGCCTCCACGCTGCCTGGGACATGGGACACAGGAGATGGGATGTGATTGGAGCACCAGGACCAGTGTCCCAGAAACATATATGTGTGCACACACATACACACGCACACACAGACAGTGACAAAATCTCCATGCAGGGTGTGTATAGTCCCTTTGGAAACCAAGGGGTCTGAAAGCATGCAGGGAAAGTGCTGAGGCTCCTGCCTAGTAATCACCCAGTCCCCACCCTAGCTCTCTACCCAACCCTGGCCCCAGCCCCACTCACTGTAGAAGGTGAGGTATCCAAAGGTCGCCGTGAGCCCATACATGCAGAACATAGCCCCAATGGACACATTGGCCACAGCCTGCATTCTGCGCTTGGAGGGCCTGATATATAGAGGTCATAGAACTGTCATGTCCAGACCGGTGGACTTGGTCCAGGCCCCTCGGAACCAGCCCCCATCTTCTAGAGTCTTCCCAGAGCTGATGTTTAGCTAGTACACACTGGGATGCCCATCTCTGCCTCCCCTGTATTAGCCACGCCTCCCTTCTCTATCCATCCCTCTCACCCCATATGACCAACTCTGCTATCTCTTTGCCCATCTCTGTCTCTTTTTCATTTGACTGTCATAGCCTCTCCCTCCATTCTGATTATCCACACTGTCCCCCTGATTGATCATTCATACATTCCTCCCATCATCATATCATCCCTGTCCTTTCTTTGCACATCCATATCCCTCTCCATCTGACCTTCCCCATCTCCCCATCCCATCCACATATGCCACCCCTTCATCTGATCTCAGCCTCTCTATTTGTCCATTCACACTTGTACTGGATGTTAAGAGGGTAGAATACTTAAGCCCCAAATTAGTAAACAGTCAACTGCGTTGCATCCCCCAAGGCCTCCGGGCCACCTCAAACCCATCCCTTGGCACAATCTGGCCACAATCGAGCTGTACAGTACCAGGACTATGATAGACATTATGACTATCACCCCACCTGCTGCCCTGTCACCCATGCCCACTTGCCTGCCCACTTACCGGCAGAGTTCTGTGTAGATGGGCAGCACTTCAGGGTGGCAGACAAAGGCAAAAGCCATAATGGGCACTGTGTAGAACATCTGGGGGAATGGTCCAAGTACAAGAGATTAGAGTATAAGGGTTCCATCTTCTCCTCCCTACCCACCCCCCCAGCCCCAACAGTGCCTTCCACATCAGACACATGAAAGCCCCCGATGTCCAATACCTGGCTCCACTCTAAGCAGAGTGCAGTGTGGGACAAAACCAGAGGACCTGCATACAGTGCAAGGCATAGACATATGCCAGCACACCAACCTGTGAGTCAGCTGTGAACATCTGGGCCTCACAGCTTGTGTTGAGCCCCTGGATGGGAAGGCTTGGGGAGCTCTTGCTCTCCACTGCTGTTTCATTGTGGCCTACAGTGCAGCCAAGCTGGAACTTCTTATAGATGACCTGGAGGAGGGAGGGTGGGGAAGTGAGGTCATGGGGAAGGCTATGTCCCAATGCCCCAAACTCTTTCAGTACTTTTGCATGTCCTTCTCCCTCAGACTCACCGAAATGAGGAAAAATAGCATACAGGTCAGAGAGAGACCACTGGTATACCCCAGGTAGCCTGCAAGGGGCAATATACAGAGTCTCAGAAATCAAGAGAACCCCCCCAAGCAAATATCAGCCCCCTAGTCTGACCTTCAATTCAAGGCCCCTTCAACCCCAATTTTGCCACACTTTGCACAAACTTCCACCTGGACCAGCCCCCCAACACTTGACAATCTCCTATTCATCTGTTAAAACCCACACAAAACAAGGTCTCTCCTGGTATTCCACAGCCCTTGAAAATTGAGATTCTTTGAATCTGGCTCCCTTTCTCTAATTCCATCATGCAAATGACCAAGGCAGGAAGCCTCTTACCCAAGTGTCTCATGAGGGCCAGTGGCAGGATGATTAAAACACTGACAATGATGATAAGGAGGTTTCCCTTCAAGAACCAGTCCCTAAGGAGACAGGCAAACATAGTGACTAACTGCCTACCAAAGAAAACTGTCAAGCAGACACTCATAGAAGACAGCCAGACAGGTTTCTGCACACAGTCAGGAGAGATGAGCTGACCCCTCCAGGTAGTTACAGGGACAAATGGCACAACAGGAATGACAGAAACAGCCAGACAGATTATCAGACTATCAGCCACACACTGTCAGAGGGATATAGCTGGGAACACACACATAGCTGGACAAACTATGTCATCAGACCTCAAGTGGATATACAGTCAAATGGGCAAACAACAGCCAACAACAGCCAGATTCGCAGTGTCCAACACAAGGTACCAGACACAGAGTGAGTCATGACCCTGGTATGTCTAACAGGTAGAACAGCAGTCTGATGATCTCTTGATGATCTGCAGACTCGACAAAAAGTCAGAAACATATATGTGTGATTGTTTAAACAACTCAAGGTTTGTTGAGCACTTGAAAGTAGTTGAGCTGATTTGGCCAGAGTCAAAGATGGAAGTTGAGACAGAATTAACCAGCTGGCCATGCTGTTGGAACCAAGCTCAAAGAAAGAGAGGGATCTGTACAGATATTGGAGGGAGGTGTCCAGGCAGGATAGTCTGTTAATACAGAATTGGCTGAACAATTGTTCATTTCTTCAAAGAATTTTATTAAATAGTGCTTAATATGTTCCAGGCATTCACATATTCTCTTCCGACTAGACACACAGTTACAAATCAACAAAGCACCACTGGTCATATATGCAGTGGGAGCTAATTATAATAATGAGACACATCTAGTCACATAGACTGTTAGCTA
Organism: Cephalophus harveyi; assembly: GCA_006410635.1. NCBI lineage: Eukaryota > Metazoa > Chordata > Mammalia > Artiodactyla > Bovidae > Cephalophus > Cephalophus harveyi. The sequence continues at coordinate 468,072 of SJYT01032385.1, read as the reverse complement.
CCTGAATGGCTTCAGGATCAAACCAAAGATCCAAGAGGATACCCAGAATCAGCTATCATATACAAACAATTGAAAAGATTCAGCCAACAGACGGATGCAGAATTAAACACACAATTGGCTGGATGTATACTCGGAACAGGCAAACATACATGGTTGGAACCATAATACAGAAAGCATATATAGTCACAGTTGAGGTTCACAGACAAACAGCCAGAAATAATTTGCCAGAACAATGGTAACCAAGTTAAACACAAAGAGTTAAACACAAATCATTTATACATTGGAGTAGGAAACAGCAACCTACTCCAGTATTCTCGCCTGGAAAATTCCACAAACAGAAGAGCCCTAATAAGCTACAGTCCATGAGGTCACAAAGAGTCCAACACGACTGAGTGACTGAGCAGGCGCGCACATGTATACATAGCTGGTGCCACGGTACACTGCACAAACATGTGCACATACTCTGCTGGAGTCAGTGACCATACATGTACACCTAGACAGATTCAGCCAGCCCAATGGACCCAGAATCAAACAGAATCCACTGGACAGAGAAAGTCAGAGTAAGCAAATGTCAAACACACATGGTTGGAGTCACAGTATATAGGACACAGCTATAGTCAGCTAGCATACAGACGGCCAGAGAATCTGCCAGTACAAGAGTCACAGAATCAAACCCACGGACAGGATTTAGGTCTACGGGATAGGTGTAGCCACAGGGTCAACATGAAAGTACACTGGACACATGGAGTCAGCCAGAACAGTCACAAAAATCAACATGTGGTGCTACTGGACTCCACTAGCCAGAGCACCAGTCACACATACTGCTAGCATCACAGTACACAGGAATCACAGTCTGCCCAAACCGAGCTGCCCAACAGCCTCAAAAAGGAAGACCTGGGAGTCAGCTGGACATAGAGTTGAAGCTAGCAGCCGGACCCCACAGGCAGAATCAGTGGCCTGTGGGTCAGAGCCAAGGGGTGTTGCACACTCACCCCTGTCTCTTATACACATCTTCCTGTTGAGGGCAAGCCCTCTTGCTCTGCGTCAGAAGGGGCACACTCACCCCTCAGGGTCCATGTCCAGGAAAGTGGCGATAACCAGGGGAAGTTCGGATTTGATGATGAACAGGTAACTGGACATGGCTGGTGCAGGTGGGGGCAGGTGTAAGCAGAAGCATTCCCCTCATCTCCCTCCCACCCCAGCCTGGGGAAGCCCACCTCAGCCCACCCTCTTCCCCCAAGCTGACCCCCACCTCTCAGAGTCCTCACCCCCAACATTGTGCAGACAGATGACCGCCGCCACCACTACTTTCCCCGCAGGCCCCAGTGCCCTCTGTCCCAGCTGTTCATAGGCTCGGATGCCTGGAGGGGAGGGGACCAGAAAGGGACAGGTTGTGGGTCCAGGAGGCCAGGCCAGGGGTGGGAGAGCCTCCCAGGCCAGAGCCTGGGAGCTAGGGAGCTGGGGCTTGGGGTGATTGGGTCTCATTGCTCGGAGCTGAAGGTGAGGGTTAGGCAGTTAGGATTGGGCTTGGGACTGGAGTCTGTCAGGTAGGATCTGTGGCCAGGGATAAGGTTGGGGGCCAGATGTGGGTAGTGGGGGTCTTGGGGGTCCTACCATGGCTTTACTCCACTGAAGCCATGGTAGGAATGAAGTCTGAGATCTGGGGCTGTGGCAGCTTGGGAGCTGGGGGGGGGTAGTCTTGGGTTGTGGGGCTGGCTTCTTGCTAAGTAAGCTGGAGACTGAGAGTAGAGTGGAGTGGTCTGGGAGTAGGGAGGGTCTGAGCAACAGGCTTTGATGGTCAGACTGAGGGCTGAGGATTGGGGCTTGGGAATCTGGGAGCCCAGATAAGGTATGAGACCCAGGGTATAGTCTGGGGTCTGGAGCCCAGAGAGTTGAGTGTGGTGTCTGGGGTTCTGGATCCAAGTTCTGAGGGGCCGGTCTTGGGTCTGGAGGCCAAGGTCTAGGTGAGCTCTGGGTCTCACCTACAACACCAGCACAGGTCAGCAGGAGATGGATGGAGTACGAAGACAGAAGAGCGATGCACAGCAACAAAGCCCTATGGCAGATGGCACTGCTCGGACTTGGCCTCCAGGCCTCCCGGCTGGCCCCACAACACCCAGCCCCCACCCCAGACTGCCTAGGACTCACAGGAAGAGGAGGATCCCCGTGTGGGCCATGGCATAGGCCAGCCCCAGGATGCCGCTGCCCATGATGGCGTTGCTGAGGTTGAACACTGACATTCCAAACGATGTCTTCCCCTCGAACTGCTGGTAAGGGGCAAGGCCCAGGGAACATGGGGAGGGGACCAGGTAAGGAGACCAGGGACGGAGACCAGTGCTGGGGCCTTGGGAAAGGCTAGGGAAGAAGTGATGGGGGCAGGGAGAAACCCAGGAAGGGCCATCAGAAGAAGGAAAAGAATTTGAAGATAGGAAGAAGCTGGGGAAGGGAGAGCGGGGAAGGGAGATTCTAGAGGGGAGCAGCTGGAAGTAGAGAGGAACAGGGGAGGGTGGGGCAGAGACCAGAGGCAAAACAGCAGAAGGGAAGAGCTGGGGAAGAGACAGCAGTAGGGGAGGGGCTGAGCTGGGCAAGATAAAACTGGGATGGGTCCTGTGGGGTCACTCACATCCATGAACTGGGCCGGTTTCCTCCCAGGAGAAGGACTATGGCTGGGCAGGAAGCCCTCATGCTCCTGCCTGCAGGTAGAATAGGCAGAGAAATTAAGGAGGTGATGAGAAGGTAATTCGGACCTCTGACCTTGACCCCTTGGGCCCACACGACTCACTCCACAGCACTCCCAGGGAGGGCTCCGTTCATCTTTGGATCCTGCAGTTCCATCCTGTGGGCAGAGAAATGGGGTGGGGTGGTCAGTTATGGAGCAGGGCGGCTTACAAAGTGGGGCGACCTAGATGAAGGGGACTGGGGCTCTGATGGCAATGGACAGATACAGAAACAGAAACACAGATGAGGCGAGGGGAACAGGGACAGAGGGATGAGAGAGACGGGAAGCAAAGTGGAGAGGATTGGAGACAACGGGGAAAGGCCGGAGGGAGAGGCCGAGGGAGAAAGAGATGGGAGAGAGACAGAAGGGAATCAGAGAGGGAGAGACGCCAACAGTTTACTCATTGAGACACGGAGAAAAAAGAAGGCAACCAGAGATAAAGGGGTAGGGACAGAGACAGAACGAGAGATACCGACCCCTCAGCAGACGAGATAGCCATCTGGAGTAGGGACAGCCTCTCCTCTCAGACCCCAGACTCACTCTCTCTTGCTCTCGGTTTCTCTCCTTCCCCGGTCCCCCGAGCACCTCCCCCTTCCCTCCACCCTCACCGTGTGGTTAGGCCTCTCACTCCTTACAGGGACACGTGTCGACCCAACTGCCCCCCCCCCCCCCACCCCCCCCCCCCCCCCCCCCCCCCCCCCGGCCCCCCCCCCCGGCACGACCCCAGCCTCGCCGGGGACAGGACACAGCAAAGTGCTGTCTGCCACAACTCTGAATATCCTCGCTAGAGGCCAAAGGCAATTCTCCAAACTGAACCCCCTTCCAGGGATAGAAGTGACCCAGGGACTCCCATTTAATTCCCCTCCTAGGGACTAGAGAGGTATTCTCCAGGACCTTTGTCAAGTCTTATACACCCCTATTTTAGTAGAAGTCACTTTAGAGACACTTCCAGGCTTGAGATTGTTTCTGGACTTGGGGTGTCTCAGGAACCTCACCTGAGCCCTAATTTCCCCTCGTGAGGAGAAGAGGTCCCTCAGACAGTCATCAAAAGCCCACTCCCAGTGCCTGATGTGTTTCCTGGGGTGGGGTGTCTCTGCAATCCCCATGCAAGCTTGGAGTCCCCCTTTTCTGGACAGAGTGTCTCTAGAGAAACCCCCATCCCTGAACTCACTTCCTGGGAATGCCGTATCTCAGAAAACCCCATTCAAGGTCCCCATCATCACTAGAACTGCCTCCAGGAAACCCCCTACCCAAGCCCTGAATCCCCTCCGTGGGTCAGGGAAGGTTCTCAAGGAGCCCCATCGTCAAGTGTGAGCACCCTTTCAAGACTCCCACCCACTCCTGGATTCATTTCCTGGGATCCGGGTACCAAAAGGACACCCCCTCCCATTTAATTGCTCACTAGGACTAAGAAAATCTCCAGGGAACCCCTGAGCCCCCTCCCGGGACCCCTGTTCGTGCCTTGGCATCTCAGGAGCCCCCTCGATGGCCAGCACCCCCTCCTCACCTCCCTGCTCCTCTCAGCTCTTGAAGCGGCAACTCAGAACTGGGGCTCTGGGACCCCGCCACCGGGCGGCAGGGCTCCCATTCAGCCAGACCCTGCCTTCGCCTGCCCTCTGACCAATCAACACCTCAGGTTTTGTCGGTGGCTAATCAGCACTGCCGGTGCTCCATCTGCCCCGCGGTTTGTTGTTTTTTTTTTTTTTTATCCCTGTAGAGTTTTAACTTTAATTCAGTTTCCCTCTTCTTGTTCTGGGTGGCGGAAAAAGAGTGGTTGCCTCCCTTCATCTGAACCCACGTTGAAGTAAACAGAGGTTTCCTGGGCAGGCGGTGGCGGTGGACTGAAAGATCAAGGGAACAGACCCACATCTAGAGAGAGGAAAAGACAGACAGACGGAACTGACTCAGGTCAGACACATGGCAGAATGGAATGGGTGGCAGGAGGAGAGGCAGAGATAGGAAGAGAAATGATCTCAAATAGAGACGAGCAGGCAGAAGAAACAGCACAAGGACAGAAAACAAGAAGGGATAGAAAGACACGGGGAGTGTGAGGGAGTGACAGGCAGCTGGGCAGTAAGGGGAGAAAGACTCAGAAACGGTGGGCAGGGAGAGGCGCATGCAAGCTCCTGGACAAATGCAGATGGACAGGTGGACACAGCCAGACACATCCACAAATAGAGATTAGGAACAGACACACTGGCCCAAAAGACAGACCAAGTGTCTGAGGCTGAGAAACACATAGGGGGGCAGGTGGCAACAAGCAGAGAAAGTCAGATTCAGGCAGAAGAGCAGACAGATGTGAGGACAGCAGTGGGACAGGTGCAGGGAGAGACACAGCCAGGCCACCACAGGCTGACCTCAGACAGCCCAATGGAGGAAGGACCCTAGATCTTGGGGGGTCCCCAGAGGGAGGCAGGGAGGGAATTTGTAGTTGGGTGGAGAGTGTGGATACACACTGTTTGTAAATTAGGCACGCCCTTAATTCCTGGACCCCAGCCGAGGCGTTGGGTGGAGCCTGTCCACACCCTAACTGAGGAGTCCCACTGTCTGTCTGTCCGTCTCTCTTAAATAGGGGTCTGTGTGTTGACTCCATTCGGGCATGTGACAGGCATGTCTGTTTCAGGCGAAGCATGTGTCTCCTGCAGGAAGTCAGGCGGGTATACATGGGGTCCGGGCCCCACTTGACTGGGCTGCTTGAGGCCCAGATGGACAAGAAGCCTCTGTCCTTGCCCCTCCACCCACCTGCCCGCCCCCAACAGGGAGCACAGAATTCCCGGAAAGGCCAGGGGCTGGCTAGGGCTTCAAAGCTAGCCTGGAGGCTTCCACCCCACTGGCAGTGGGAGGAGGGTGAGGGATGGGGCGTTTCCTTCCCCTTAGCAGGAGAGGGACTCTCGAACACTCAGGGATCACAGCCCCATCCAGGGGCTTAGAGATGGAGGCAGACTCACCACCACCCACAGAGGTACACAAACTCCCATGCAGACTCACAGCCACATACAGAGAATACAGGCTGACTGATTCGAACACACACAGACTGCACATGGAGAGCCAAGGCGATGGGACAGCTGCACAGAGGGACTTAGTCTTATAAGTATCGTCATCCACAGCCTCAGTGCTGCACACGGAGATAACAGACGGATACTGGAATAGGCTCACACTGCTTTACTGCTACTGCAGACTCGCAGATATCATCGTCACCCACAGACTCACAGTCACTTGAAAGAGAACCAATGGGCAAATCACACACAGACTCACAGCCACACACAGAGCCAGAGCACACAGACAAATAAAATTCCCCATAACCAACAACATTATACACAGTCCCAGCATCTCCCACACACACGATTGCAGGTTCAGACGACCCTGGAGGCCAACATTCAGGTTCAGCCTCTATAGTGATACCTCTGTGCATGTGAACTTGTGTATGAACTGTGACCACATACAGCTCTGGTCACAGAGAGAGGAACCCACAACCAGACATGATTGTAGAGACAGAGAAGCCACAGTCACAGATACATGCACAACTGCACTCAGGAAAACAGGTGCACACAGCTGTGTATACACAACTATTCACACAAATTAAGTCAGGGAAGATGTGCACAGAGAACACACATATAGGCACACAAACAGGAGAAACAGGGATGCAGAAAGTACAGTTACTATCATCACAAAGAGGAAATCCAGAAAATACACCTAAAACTGTTTGAAGAAGAAACAAAGCAGCATTTGCTTGCACCAAAGGAAATACCCTTAGGACACATACTCCAGTATTCCTGCCTGGAGAATCCTCATGGACAGAGGAGCCTGACGAGCTACAGCCCATGGGGTTGCAAAGAGTCGGACATGACTGATTGACTAAGCACACATAGGGCATACACACCTACAGCCACTCTCGAGTAGAGACACAACATGGTGATGGAGAAGAAAGACACACAGACGTCAGAGACAGACACACAGAGGAGAGACAGACTTCTCACCCATGAGCATTACAAAGGAGACACAGAAGCACTCAGAGAACACACACACAGCCCCACAGAGAGGAACTGCACAAGCAGACGGGACCAACACACAGTTGCCAAAAAGGAAACGCAAGTTGGATAGGCAACCGTGGACACAAGACACAAGCAGGCAAGTAACATACTAAGACACATGTGGAGCTCACATACATGTGTTTGTGGCTGGGACCATGTATAGGCAGCTGAGATACCCTCAGGGTATTCACACACACGCATGCGTGCATGCGCTCACACACACTACTCCCCTGTCTATTCGGGCCTACTGTCTCTAGTCTCTCTCCTCTTCTCCCCAAGAGCCATTACACACCTGTGCCCCAGGCCAGTCAGGGAAAGAGACACCTGTCAGCCAAGACCTTGGCCCAAATGACTAGGGGGAGGGGGAGGGGGACTGGCTAGGCCGGTGTCTAGATTTCAAGAAAAATCTGAAGTATCCCGTCCAAAGAACTGGTGAAACTTGGACAAAAAACAGATGCCCTCACCCATTACCACCCAGCAACAGCTTCCTACTCTGATCATTGTCCTCCCCTTCCAGGGCCACCCTGGCCTTTAAACATTGCCCAGCACAGGGCCACCCGGGTACATGGCAGGAGGTAGGTCGATAAATGCTTCTTATCAAGTGTCATATTATCATCATTATTATTTTCATTTCTGCCTAGTGAACTCTTCTAGGGGAGGAGCAAGCCTTCATCTGGCTCTACACCCCATCGCTCAGCTAAGTTTCAGGGCACTGCAAATAGCAGGTGTTCCACATATGCTGGTAGGAGGAAAAACAAAGGCGAAGTGAGATCTGGCTGCAGAGGCAGCCTGCTTTAGAAGGAACAGATGTCTTTAAGCTTGACTGAGGCCTTGAGGCTGTGCCAGGGATAAGAACGCGGTATTCGTTCATCAAAGTAGGGCCCTTTCTAGGGGTCACTTAAGGCTTTTGTTGGTTCAGTAAAGTAGACCCTCACGTGACATTTGGGATTCCTATCGAATCTATTAAAAGTCGGTTTAAGTTCTTGTCAGTTCTTCTAAGCAGACCCCTGCTTTTCATTAAATCACTGTACAGCAGCCTTCAAGGGAGGGAACCATGGAGCAAAGCAGTTAATAGCTTGAGTTTTCCCAGCTCTGCCACTTAGGAGCTGAGTGGCCAGGAGCAAGTCTCAAAATCTCACTGTCAAGCTTCCCACGGGGCTGCTGCTGCTGCTGCTAAGTCACTTCAGTCGGGTCTGACTCTGTGCGACCCCAAGGGCGGCAGCCCACCAGGCTCCCCCGTCCCTGGGATTCTCCAGGCAAGAACACTGGAGTGGGTTGCCATTTCCTTCTCCAATGCATGAAAGTGAAAAGTGAAAGCGAAGCCGCTCAGTCGTGTCCTACTCTAAGCGACCCCATGGACTGTGGCCTACCAGGCTCCTTCCATGGGATTTTCCAGGCAAGAGTACTGGCGTGGGGTGCCATTGCCTCCTCATGGGGCTAACTACTGCTTAACTCAGGGCCATGGGGAAGACTGAAGGAATTAGTACAGATAAAGCGCTAAGAACAATGCTTGACATACACTAATTGCCCAATAACATCTTTGTGAAAGGAATTAATGAACTCTTCTCCGCCAGTGAAAGTAGTCCCCCACTGAGCTGGATTTAGAATTCTAATCTCTCCTTTCAGGCAGGCTCCCCATGGACAACTTTTCTGTCCCTCAAAGCGGCCCCTGGACGGCAAGACTTCTTGAGTCAGTGTCTGGTCGCCTGTGCCTGGACACCCACCCCCCCTCTCCCCGCCCTGTCTCTTATACACATCTGGGTGAGGGATGGGGCGTTTCCTTCCCCTTAGCAGGAGAGGGACTCTCGAACACTCAGGGATCACAGCCCCATCCAGGGGCTTAGAGATGGAGGCAGACTCACCACCACCCACTTAGAATTCTAATCTCTCCTTTCAGGCAGGCTCCCCATGGACAACTTTTCTGTCCCTCAAAGCGGCCCCTGGACGGCAAGACTTCTTGAGTCAGTGTCTGGTCGCCTGTGCCTGGACACCCACCCCCCCTCTCCCCGCCTGGGCACCCCCCCCAACCCCTGCGTTCCCCTCACGTGCTAAGATGCCCTCCGACACAGGGCCGGCCTGGCAGCTCCCCTCTCTGACCTTATCTGGAGGCTGAGGGGAGGACAACTTTACACTCAGTGGGGTGCTGGGTGGGAGTTGCAGGCGGACACCTCACTTCGGGAAGAGCCTGGAGAGTTCAGAGCTTGGCTCCTGTCCCCCAATCCCCACAGCCCTGCTGGAGGAAGCAAGTTTCTTTGCAGAAAGTTAAACATCCTCTTTGTGAGAGGCAAGAAAACAGGACGTGGGAAGCGTCCCACAGGGTAAACCTGGGCCCCCAGTGCCTGGCACCTCCTCCTCTCTGTGGAGCAGCGCCTGGTGGCTTGAACCCTTGCTTTCTCACACATGCTAACCTCTGAAGGGGGGCCATGTTCCCACTGCCCCCCACAATGCCCTTGAACTCCAGTGACAAACTCTGGCTTCCTCCCTGGCTCTCCAGGGTCTGTGTCTGGCTGTCTACACCTCCTCCCAAGGCCCCACATAAATGCAGAGCACACCACTAGGGAAAGAGTGAAGGAACAAAGCAATAAAAGGGTGAATTAAGCAAACATCTATTGAATACCCACTGTGTGCTGAGCCAGTAAACAAAACAAAAGAAACCCCTGCCTAGCAATGCTCACATTTCTCAGGAATGATGAATTGGTTGTTCAGTTCTTTGGATACTCTCCAAGCTCATTCCCACCTCAGGGTCTTTGCACTTGGTGTTCCCTCTGCCTGGAATGCTCTTCCCCCAAATATTCGTAGCATGTGCTCACCTTCCAGCTCAGCTCAAATGTCACCTCCTCTGAAAGCCTTAGATGACCACACTAAAACAGCAATTCAACCCGTTACTCTCCATTCCTTTCATCCTTTATTATTCTTCATAGCTTTTATCACCACCTGACATAACATTATTTATTTATGTTTAGTGCAGTTACTTTAGTAAGTAGATATAAGATGTGTATAAGAGACAGGTCCTTGCCCCTCCACCCACCTGCCCGC
>SJYT01032385.1:353135-457748 GCA_006410635.1 Cephalophus harveyi | reverse complement strand
TAAATGGCATGTGTTTACATATCTAATATTATATGCATACATACATATCCTCCTTTTCCTCATCTGTAAATGGGGAAACAGCTATTATTAAACATGAAATTATATAAACTTACAACTAAATTAAATTCTGAAAGGTGATACTCAAAATTCATCACTTATTATTTTACTACATTTCATTATTTCTATGCTCCTGAGAGATCACTTGTCCCTATTTTATTTGTACAATGGAGATAATAGACATGGTGCACTACTGCATCTCTTCCAGACTCCGTGTTCCATGACTACACCTTGGTAAGCTGAAATCTGACAAGATAATAGTATGTAAACCATGGAAACTGGCAAATGTTAGAAATCAGGGCTTCCTTTCCCTCTCCACCTAAATAAATGCTTGTTAACCATTTACCAGTACATCACTGAGAGCACTCAGAAGAGTGCCTGGCACATGGTAAATGCTATAATGTTTCCATTACTGTATTTGCTTGTGCACTGAGTCCAGACGCAGTCTTTTTTTTCTAGGTCCGTTAAAAGTGTTTGAAGAACACAGAATTACAAAGAATTAGTGTGCTGAACTGCACCTATTTAATCTTCCCAGTAACTCTAGGTGGAGTCTGTACTATTTATTATCCCCTTTCTACAGATAGAGAAACCGAAGTTCTGAGAAGGTAACAATCAGAATGAGCTATCAATTAGCGGAAGTGAGATTTGAAATCGCAGACCGGTAGCTTTCGCGAGCCCGCGCACTTAACTAACGCACTCTCCTTCCTCTCAAGTTCACCACCCCAAAGGTAAATGCACTTCACGGTACGCGAAAAATAAGTAGGTGCCGGCGTGCTCGTAGTATCTTGGGAAGTGTAGTTCACAGGCTCAAGACATACAGTTGTCCAAGAAGGGAGGAGCGGAGAAAAAGGCGATTTTTCGCCTTATAACAAAAGAGCACAGTCAGTTCTCATGCCTCGCGACATTTCGGCCTCGCCGTGCGAGATTTCGGCGGCTTTACTAGAGCCCGTTGCATGTTGGGAACGGCAATTCGCCAGACCGGCTACGTCGGCGTGAGTTGCCGGAGCTCACGTGGTAAGTTCAGGTCCGGTCCCGGCTTCGCGCGAGCCACCGCATTCCACGATGACAGGCGTGGCACACTCTGGTGGCCGTTAGGCATGCGCGGCAGACTTTCGGAGCAACTAAGAACCCGAACTGAAAACCTAAGACTTCTCACCGGTTTGCGCTCTCGCCGAGGCTTGTGCTGCTCACGAACCGGCCTCCTTCGTTCCTTTTCTCCCCACTCCGAAAGTTGGAGGTAGGCCCTGGGGCGCGGAGGACTTGGGTCTCGACTGAGACAGTTAAGGCATGCCTGCACTGTCCCGCCAGTGAGGGAAGGAGGGAAGTTCGCAACTGTATAGTTTGGGCAGCTGGCATTGGGTAGGCTCCAGACCCAAGGTTTGTTTGGAGAATAGGACCGCTCCTGCGGGATGGGCTAGGGGTGGGAGACGGGGGCGCAGGGGTCCAGATAGAGGCGGAGCTGCCTTGAAGGGGGTCTTGTGGTCCCAGTGGGGACTTGGGCTTTGAGGTAATGATGAGGAGGGACCGGTGGTGTAGCCAGAGGGCTGTTAATGGGTAGGTGTGGAGGTTTAGTGGGCTGCGTGAGTATAGTAGAGGTCTGGTGGAAGTGTTATTGGGGAATCAGTGGGGGCTAATAGGTGTGCTTTAGTCAATGTGTTCATGGGGGCCAGTGGGGATGTGTTCTTTAATTAATGAGGGGATGGTAGAATGGGCAACTGGAAGATAATGGGAGGCAAGTAGCAGTGTGATCCCTGGGGGACGGATCGAGTTATGACATTCAAGGGGTTAATAAAGAGTGATGGAGCATAGTGATTCAAAGGATAATGGCGAGGCTGTGGAGGGAATAATAGAGGTGAGGGTCATGATCAAGAAACTAATGGAGTAGTGATCAAAGAAGAGAGAATGGGAAGATCAAGGGGTATTGTGATCAAAGGATTTTAGTTTGTGATGATGGCATGATCATTGAAGAAGTAATGAGAACAGAGTGAGCAAAGAGAGGGTAATAGTAAGCTGTTGGGTGTGATCATAAATTGATTATTGGGTGGGGAGACAGGTGGGCAGTGAGGGGAGAACAGAGAACTGATGTATGATTATCAGGGATTAAGGTGAATGTGGTAAGAAGAGTTAACAGGGTCTAGTGATCTGTGAAGGATCAGTTGGAGGGCCGAGCTAATGGGGGCTGATAAATCATAGTAACTGAGAGTCTAATGGGGAACTAGTAGACCATGATCCTCCAGGTATTAATGGGGGATAATAAAAGAATTATCGGACTTCCCAAGTGGCTCAGTAGTAAAAAATCTGCCTGCAATGCAAGAGATGTGGGTTTGATCCCTGGGTCAGGAAGATCCCCTGGAGAAGGGATTGGTTACCCACTCCAGTATTCTTGCCTGGAAAATCCCATGCACAGAGGAGCCTGGCGGGCTACAGTCCACGAGGTCACAAAGAGTCGGACACGACCTAGCGACAACAACAAAAGGAATAATTGGGGGCCTAATCATTTCAGGGGAGAGAGATTAAGGAGGTGGGGAATGCAGTGAGGTAGTGTGAGGGTAATGGAGTGAAAGCAGGGGATTAATGGGGCCTAGTGGGGCTTTATGACTAGGGGTAGTGAGGAGAGCTGGGGGTGGTGGTGAGATGTTATTGGGGATAAGGTGGGCAGAGAAGGGTTGATAGTGAGACTTGCAGAGTTTAATATGTGGAGTATAAGTGACAGCAGTGGGAGGTGGACAGGGTCGGTAACATCATCTATGTAATAAGTGTTGGGTTTGTGGGACTTTGGGGGGTCTGTTGGCTTAATGATGGACTCTATAGGGTAAGCAGTGAAGCCTGAGACCTCAGTAATGGGATCCTTCAGGCTCGGTGAGCTCAGTGGGTTAGTGACTGGGCTCCAACCTCGCCACCTGTTGAGAGAGCGGAGCCTGGTTTAGTTCATGTGGTTCTCACAGCCCTGCAGAGATAGGTAATGGCCCACTCACCCACTTACTGATATGGGGCGGCATCAGCTTACTGTTGGCAGGTCCCTGGGCAAACAGCGTGGAAGATGGGACGGACGTCAAAGGACAAGCGAGATGTCTACTACCGCCTAGCCAAGGAGAATGGCTGGCGTGCCCGCAGTGCCTTCAAGCTGCTACAACTTGACGAGGAATTCCAGCTCTTCCAAGGTCCCCATTTGGTGGGCAATTCACTGGGGGATGGGGCGGGTGAAGGGAATAGACAAATAGGCTAGGTCTACAGAGCTCTGTGTGGTAGGTGGGCTGACTTGGAGGGTCCATGGGGTAGTCAGGAAGATGGCAGGTACTCAAAAGGAGCAGGGCATCTGGGCAGCAGGTAGATATGGGTGCTTCCTAGGGAAAAGGGGTAAACTTTGCAGGGTCCCAGGTTGGAAAGGTGGGTGCAGCTGACCAGTGCACCTTCCTGTGTGTGCTCAGGTGTGACGCGGGCAGTTGACCTGTGTGCGGCCCCAGGCAGCTGGAGCCAGGTGCTGAGTCAGAAGATTGGGTGAGTGTGGAGTCCCAGATGGGAGGCCGGGAGGGCAGACTAGGTTGGAGGGTGGACCAGGAGTAAAAACTGAGCTGACATGGACCATGTTGTCCACAGGGGCCAAGGGTCTGGCCACGTGGTGGCTGTGGACCTTCAGGCTATGGCTCCACTACCAGGTGTGTTACAGATCCAGGGGGATATCACCCAGGTGAGAGCATGGCTGGGGGTGTTGGTGTGTATCCTGGACAAAGGCCCCCCCCCCCAGTCTGGGGTTTGCAGCAAGTGGAAGAAAGAAAAAGACAAAGAGACCAAGAAAGACAGACAGAGGGAGAGTAACTGAGAGAAACCAAGAGAGGATAACAGCAGAGGAACAGAGCCAGCGAGTCGTCATCACAGGGAGACAGCAAAAAAATATTCCCAGCGATGGAGCCCAGTCTCAGGCAGAGCCTGAGAATTTGGCTGACCTGATGCTGTGGGCCAGGGCTGATGACAGGTGGGCTTAGAGGGCTGTGGTGGGGGTGCTGTGGGGCCACTCATCATCCCTCTCTTCCATAGCTATCCACTGCCAAAGAGATCATCCAGCATTTTGAAGGCTGCCCCGCGGACCTAGTGGTGTGTGACGGGGCTCCTGATGGTAAACAGCAGGGATTGGGAGGCCAGGCGGGGGGTCCTTTGCATGTTCCTCTCTGCATGTCCCACCTCTGTTGGCTTCTTTCATTGCCTCTCCCCTGCACTGTCAGCTGTTCCCACATCTGGCAACTTCTCCCTACCTGTTTCCTGTTCTCTGCCTTCTACTGTTTTGGTTTTGTCCACCCTTTTGTCATCTCTCTGCAACTGTTCCGTTACTGTTCACTTCTTTTTTTTTTTTTAAGTCAGCCATCTATCCATCCATTCAGCACATTTACTGAGCATCTGTTGTGTGTCAGGCACTGTTATACATATTGGGAGGATAACATGAATAAAATTCTACTATTCTCTGACCTCAGAGAGCTCGTGTTCTAGTGGGAGCAGACAGAAAAGAAACGATTGAACTATATAGCATGTCAAAAAATGATAAGCACCATGGGGAAATAATGAAAATGAGAGGGAGGGAGGGAATACCTGGAGGAATTTTAAGTAAAGTGGAGAAGGCCTCACTGCCTTTAGCATAGAGACCTAAAGCAGGCAAGGGAGTGGGCTAGGGCCCATCTGGATAAAGAGCAATCCAGGTAAAGTGATTGGCACATACAAAGGACTTGAAGTAGGAGGGTGAAGATCGAGATCACTGTGACTGGATCAGAGTAAGCAAGTGTGAGAGTGTAGGAGGTAAGGTCAGTGAGGTGGTGGGAATCGGATCCTCAGGTGGATCTTTCTGGGCCACAGTGGTGACTTTGGCTCCGTCACTAAGATAAGAGCATGGAGAAAGCCGTGGGATGGTTGTGAGCAGAGGAAGGCCGTGCCTGATGTGTGTCTTGACAGAATCCCTCTGGCTGCTGTGAGCAGTGTGAGGGCTGAGACCTGGGGAGGGGAGGCTGCTGTAGTCATCCAGGTGAGTGGCGATGGTGGTGGAGATGAGTAGAGGAGATCTTTTGAAAGAGTTGAGAAAGTTTGCTAATGGCTTAAATGTGGGTGTGAGAAGAGAGAGGAAGGGGTGTGTGTGTATCAAAGGTAACTACCTTGAAGGTTTTGGCTTGAACAACTGGAAGGATCAGGTGAGATGGGGAAAATGATGGGAGGAGCAAGTTCTGGCAAGAAGGTCAAGAGTTTGTTTTTGGATGTGTTGCATCTGAGATGTTTGTTCCGATCTGAATCTGGACTGGAGATAGAAGAAATAATACTCATGCCTAAGATTGTGTTGAGATTGAAAATTAGTGTCTTAGCGTTAGGAGCTCAGAATATGCATCCAGTTGGCAGATGTAGTCATTTGCATGCAGAACCTTAGCAGTAAGAGAGCTTGGTAAATGTTTTTAGTGCTCTAACCTTTCTGGGACGGGAAGATAGCTAGACTGTATGGCCCCCTAATGCTGTTCCTCTTGCCACAGTAACCGGCCTCCACGATGTTGATGAGTATATGCAGGCCCAGCTCCTCCTAGCTGTGAGTAACCCTGGCTGTCCCTACCTCAGTTTGTCCCCCTCCTGGCTGGCTCTACCTCAGCCTTAGCCATCTGTCCTGCCCATAGGCTCTGAACATTGCTACACACGTCTTGAAGCCAGGGGGCTGCTTTGTGGCTAAGGTAAGTCTCAGGGAACCTGGTAGCGGGTAGAGAGGAGTCTCCAAAGGTCATCCTTATGCCTCCACCTCTGCCTCCTGACCCTGCAGATCTTCCGAGGCCGGGATGTGACGCTGATCTATAGCCAGCTGCGTGTCTTCTTCTCCAGCGTGCTCTGTGCCAAGCCCAGAAGCAGCCGGAACTCCAGCATTGGTCAGTGGGGTGGAGGGGCTGGGCAGGGGTTTCGAATCTCAGGGACCCATCCCACATGGAGTGGAGGCAGCAGCTGCCCCTCACTCCACCTTGTCCCCATAGAGGCCTTTGCTGTCTGTAAGGGTTACGACCCCCCTGAGGGCTTCCTGCCGGACCTGACCAAACCCCTGCTGGACCACTCTTACGGTGAGAGCCCTGGGCCCCATCCCTGGGGAGAGTCTATCTGCCAGTGAAATTGTATGTCCCAGGAGGGCCCTTAGCCCCATGCGTGGCTGAAACCCTGCCCCTTAAGGAAATGCTGTCCCAAAAGGATCCTCAGCCCCACCCTCTGGAAATTCCACCCCTGTAGGGATATTTTGATCTAGGAGGATCTTCGGCTTAGTTCCCTAGTGATGACTCTTAGACCTGGTGAAAGTTCTGAGTCCTACCCCAGGGGACACTCCACCTGCCTAAGGAGTTTCTAGCCTAGGAAGACTCAGTCACACCCCCAGGTAGAAACCCCACCTCTGTGTGGGAATTTTGTCCTGTGAGGGCCTTCAGCCTGGCCCCTAGAGGGAAAAAGCACAGGGCTGCTCTTGTGTCAAGCATGCTTGAGTGAGACAAAGTCCAGGCAGTGTATGGCAGGTGGCCATAAGTGCAGTGGGAGAAAAGCAGGTTGGGGAGGGCTGTTTTAGAATGGGTGATCATGGAGAGCTTCCCTGAGGAGGTGATCTGAACCAAATGAAGGATTTCTGGTGCAGGAGTGTAAAGAATAGCTGGTGGCTATGTGAGGGAGGCCTCCATACCCATCTTGGGTGCAGCCTGAGTCACAGTTGACCCCAGACACCCTGGCCCTGTCTTGTCTCATCTCTCCCTGCTTGTCAGATCCAGATTTCAACCAGTTGGATGGCCCCACCCGCATCATTGTGCCATTTGTGACCTGTGGGGACCTGAGCGCCTATGATTCAGACCGCAGTTACCCACTGGACGTAAGTGCCCTGCCAACAGTGGGTTGGATGGGGGGTGCTGTCCTCTGTTCCCCAGTCCTCACCATCCCTCCCAATGTGTGTCCCTGCAGCTAGAGGATGGCTCAGAATACAAGTACACTCCACCCACGCAGCCCCCCATCTCACCACCCTACCAGGAGGCCTGCGCACTGAAGAAGAAGGGGCAGCTGGCCAAGGAGATCTGCCCCCAGGACTGCCCCATGAGCACAGTGGACATGTTGCCCCAGTCCCTGGCCACTCCACAGCGCTACACCCTGCAGACCTCTGAGGTCTGAAAACATGGACCCAGAGCCCTCAGTGACCCCCTCCTCGTGTGCTTCTTTCTGCCCTAAATCATGTGGTATCTGGGACAAACTTCTGTTTCCTAACTCCCAATAGCTATAAAAATCAATGGGTAAAACCAAGTATAGTGAGCAGAAACCCTGGAGAAGGAAATGGCAACCCACTCCAGTATTCTTGCCTGGAGAATCCCATGGACGGAGAAGCCTAGTAGGTTACAGTCCACTGGGTCGCAAAGAGTCGGACACGACTGAGCGAATTAAAAAAAAAAAAAAAAAAATCCTTCACCAAAATAGGCTGGTGATCTGTCAAGAAACCTTTTCTGCTCAGCAAATGCTGAAGATAATTTTTGAGCAGTTGGGGCAATTTTACTTGACTTGTCTTTCATTTTTATGCCATGATGATTCCACAAGGGCTTGAATCCCTGTGACCACCAGTAGCTCGTGACCAAAATTTTATTTCCTGGCCATACATTCAGAAGTTTGTTCATGTCAACTTCATCATTACCTTTTTCTGTTCAGTTCTCTTCACTCAGGCACAGTTTTCTTTGTTTATATAATTTATTCTTTCCTTAAAAAATAATATATAATACAAATATGCATCAAACATTGACTGAATAATTA
The DNA here is from genome assembly GCA_006410635.1 of Cephalophus harveyi. Taxonomy (NCBI): domain Eukaryota; kingdom Metazoa; phylum Chordata; class Mammalia; order Artiodactyla; family Bovidae; genus Cephalophus; species Cephalophus harveyi. The sequence goes on along the minus strand of SJYT01032385.1, from coordinate 449,921 downwards.
CAAAGTAAATGCATAATCAAGAAGCAAAATACTTTCCAGCCATGTAAGATAAAAAAGACCCTGTACAACACTGTGTTTATATAATGTACTATACATGTAACAATTTAAAAGGGTAGATGTCGTGGTGTTTTTTTTTTACCACACACACACAAGCGAATTGATAGGGCCATGCGAGGTTTTAGATCTAAAAAGTTTTAAAGGAAAAGAAATAGAATACTGCTATACCTCAGAAATCGGTTACCGACCTCATTCTCTTCATCCCTTCCTGATCACTCTGTCAAGTAACCAGTAGTAATTACCTGCTTGTTTTTTATAGTTCCCTCACTCCAATGGTTCTTGCCCAGAACACATCCAAATCAAGGAAAGAAGCAGAAGCAGCAGTCCTCCTATCTCCACTGGACTTTGTGATGCTGGATCTCAGGTTCAGAGCTCCTCAGGTGACAGGAAATTGTATAATTTCCCTAAAAATCTCCACATATTTTTATGTGTTTTAGAAATCAGTATAGAAATGGAATCATCACATATGCCTTGCTTCTTTGGTTTTCCTGAGTTTCATCTGTGCTATTGTGTGTGGCTGTGATTTGTTCATTATACTACATTCTACCAGGCAGACATTTGGGTTGTTTTCAATGTGGGCTCTTAGGACTATGCTGAACTTTCTTAAGTATGTCACTGAGAGTTTCCGTGGATTGGAATTAGTGGGCCACGGAGTGTACAGAGCTTCAACTTCACCAAACAAGGCCAAATGTATTCTAAAATGATAGAACCAAGCAATGAGCAGTATAAAAGAGCTCCTACTATCATTCCTTCTTCGACTTCCAGACTCCTTCCTCTTGAGTACTTTTATCCCATGTGTAATACTTGCATTTTCTTTCCACTTTGAAACTTAAAGAAAAAAAAAAATGACTTCCTTTTCAAAATTGCAATTGTATGGTTCTTCACAGTAGGTCTTCCAGCACTCTCATTAAGTGTTATAGTGAATGCTATTTGTAAATATTTTGAAACTAAGCAAAAACAGCAAATAAACTGTAGCAGAAACCAAAATGACCCTTAGAGCCACCTTGTACCTATTTGTGGCTGACAGAAATATAGTGCTTTATTCTGAAACTTATTTTTGTTCTTAGCTAGCTTTTGTGTTAAAAAATTGGCAAGCATAATGGTTGATGAGTGTGTCATTATAGGTTTGTCAAAACCCATAAGATGCACAACACAAAAAGTGAACTCTAATGCAAATTATGAACTTTAGTTAATAATGTGTCACTACTGGCCCGACTCTAACCAGTGTACCACGTTCTGCAAGATGGGGAAAGTGAGAGGTGTAAGTGAACTCTGTACTTTCTACTCAATGTTAAATCTAAAACTGCTTTCCCCAAACTATTAATTAAACAAACAAACTGTAAGCAGAATATCTTCTGTATAATGGTAAAGAAATTTCCATTTCTCTAAACTTGAGGTTCATGAGCAGAGATCAACAAATGTATGGGACAAATCTGGACTGCTGTCTGTTTTTCCAAGGCCTTTCAGCAAAGAATGCTTTTCATATTTTTTCAATGGTTGGGGAAAAAAAAAAGAACAACATTTTGTGACTTTTGAAATTTACATGAAATTCTCCTTTTGGTATCCATAAAGTTTTATTGGAACACAGTGTAACAAATGAGTGTAAATTATGGCTGCTTTTGTACTACAATGGCAGAGTTACAAAGACTGGTTATGTCACACAGATTGCATGGCCCATAAACCCTAAATATTGACTACCTGGCTCTTTATAGAAAACATTTATTGGGAGTACCCTGGCAGTCGAGTGGTTGGGACTCTGTCCTTTCACTGGGGGTTAGGAGGGGCACAAGTTTGATCCCTGGTAGGGGTCCCACAAAGTGCACTAGGCGAGCAAAAAAAAAAAAAAACCACAATAACAAAGAATTAATTCCTGGGTTAGAGAACGCAGCCTTCATGGAGTCATGAGATCTGAGTTCTACCGTGTATAAACGTGTGATCTTGGGTGAGACATTGCTCTCCTACAAGATTTTTGGACAAAGCTTTTGGGACTGCCTTCACAGCTTGTAAATTCTCTTCAGGTTGGATTTGATTTCCAGTCATAAGCCAAAAGTCCTGTAGTAAGGCCCAGTAAATCAAGCTAGATATTATGGTTTTGTCTAAAATGAAGTGTAACAAAAGACTTTGTTATGTGACTTGCAAACTGGCAGTTCCAAATGCTTCCCAAAACATGTTTACAGCAACAACAATAAATTAAGTAGATAATGCAACAAGGCTACTATGGGAAGATGAGCTTTAAATGGATATACTGTGTTTTGTCTTTTCTTTCTTAAAAAAGTTTGTTACTCCATATTCATTTATCCCTGTGTACTTTCCTATTCTTTTTCCATTTCTCATCAGCTTCTGCAAATTGCCAGGTATGTGACATTAGGAGCCAGCTGCTGCTGCTGCTGCTAAGTCGCTTCAGTCATGTCCGACTCTGTGCGACCCCATAGACAGCAGCCCACCAGGCTCCCCCATTCCTGGGATCTCCAGGCAAGAACACTGGAGTGGGTTGCCATTTCCTTCTCTAATGCATAAAAGTGAAAAGTGACAGTGAAGTCACTCAGTCGTGTTCGACTCTTCACGATCCCATGGACTGCAGCCTACCAGGCTCCTCCATCCATGGGATTTTCCAAGCAAGAGTACTGGAGTGGGGTGCCATTGCCCTCTCCGATTAGGAGCCAGAGATATTCACAAATTTCAATATTCTGTAATACAGTACTAGAATAAACCTTATTAATGAACTTGTTACAATTACCTCCTTTGTTGCTGGTATTTAATAGTTTGTTACTTCATGCTTTGTTAAAATAAAGGGCAAAAGTTAAGTCTTTACTTTGCCCAGGACCTATCATTAATTTACAATTGACCTTAGTGAAGAGTGAGCAAACCCCATCAGTCAGGTCAGTTGCTCAGTCGTGTCTGATTCTTTGTGACCCCATGGACTGATTGAAGCATGCCAGGCTTCCCTGTCCATCACCAGCCCCCGGAGCTTGCTCAAACTCATGTCCACCAAGTCAATGATGCCATTCAACCATATCTCATCCTCTGTCGTCCCCTTCTCCAGCCTTCAATCTTTCCCAGAATCAGAGTCTTTTCCAATGAGTTAGTTCTTTGCATCAGGTGGCCATAGTATTGGAGACTCAGCTTCAGCATCCATCCTTTCAATGAATATTCAGGACTGATTTCCTTTAGGATGGACTGGTTGGATCTTCTTGCAGTCCAAGGGACTTTCAAGAGTCTTCTCTAACACCATAGTTCAAAAGCATCAATTCTTCAGTGCTCAGCTTTCTTTATAGTCCAACTCTCACATTCATACATGACTACTGGAAAAACCATAGCCTTGACTTGACGGATCTTTGTTTGCAAAGTAATGTCTCTGCTTTTTAATATGCTATCTAGGTTGGACTTCCCTGGTGGCTCAGATGGTAAAGCGTCTGCCTACAATGCGGGAGACCTGGGTTCAATCCCTGGGTCGGGAAGATCTCCTGGAGAAGGAAATGGCAACCCACTCCAGTATTCTTGCCTGGAAAATCCCATGGACAGAAGAGCCTGGTAGGCTACAGTCCATGGGGTTGCAAAGAGTTGGACACGACTGAGTGACTTCACTTTCACTTTCAGGTTGGTCATAGCTTTTCTTCCAAGGAGCAAGCATCTTTATATTTCATGGCTACAGTCACCATCTGCAGTGATTTTAGAGCCTGAGAAAATAAAGTCTGTCACTGTTTCCATTGATTCCCCATCCATTCAGTTCAGTTCAGTCGCTCAGTCATGTCCGACTCTTTGCGACCCCATGAATCACAGCACGCCAGGCCTCCCTGTCCATCACCAACTCCCGGAGTTCACTCAGACTCACGTCCATCGAGCCAGTAGCCATGAAGTAATGGGACCAGATGCCATGATCTTAGCTTTTTAAATGTTGAGTTTTAAGCCAGCTTTTTTCCTCACCTCTTTCACTTTCATCAAGAGGCTCTTCAGTTCCTCTTCACTTTATGCCATAAGGGTGTTATCACCTGCGTATCTGAGGTTATTGATATTTCTGCCGGCAATCTTTATTCCAGCTTGTGCTTCATCCAGCCCAGCATTTCGCATGATATACTCTGCACATAAGTTAAATAAGCAGGGTGACAACATACAGCCTTGACTAAAAAAAAAAAAAAAAAATCCTTCACCAAAATAGGCTGGTGATCTGTCAAGAAACCTTTTCTGCTCAGCAAATGCTGAAGATAATTTTTGAGCAGTTGGGGCAATTTTACTTGACTTGTCTTTCATTTTTATGCCATGATGATTCCACAAGGGCTTGAATCCCTGTGACCACCAGTAGCTCGTGACCAAAATTTTATTTCCTGGCCATACATTCAGAAGTTTGTTCATGTCAACTTCATCATTACCTTTTTCTGTTCAGTTCTCTTCACTCAGGCACAGTTTTCTTTGTTTATATAATTTATTCTTTCCTTAAAAAATAATATATAATACAAATATGCATCAAACATTGACTGAATAATTACAAAGTAAATGCATAATCAAGAAGCAAAATACTTTCCAGCCATGTAAGATAAAAAAGACCCTGTACAACACTGTGTTTATATAATGTACTATACATGTAACAATTTAAAAGGGTAGATGTCGTGGTGTTTTTTTTTTACCACACACACACAAGCGAATTGATAGGGCCATGCGAGGTTTTAGATCTAAAAAGTTTTAAAGGAAAAGAAATAGAATACTGCTATACCTCAGAAATCGGTTACCGACCTCATTCTCTTCATCCCTTCCTGATCACTCTGTCAAGTAACCAGTAGTAATTACCTGCTTGTTTTTTATAGTTCCCTCACTCCAATGGTTCTTGCCCAGAACACATCCAAATCAAGGAAAGAAGCAGAAGCAGCAGTCCTCCTATCTCCACTGGACTTTGTGATGCTGGATCTCAGGTTCAGAGCTCCTCAGGTGACAGGAAATTGTATAATTTCCCTAAAAATCTCCACATATTTTTATGTGTTTTAGAAATCAGTATAGAAATGGAATCATCACATATGCCTTGCTTCTTTGGTTTTCCTGAGTTTCATCTGTGCTATTGTGTGTGGCTGTGATTTGTTCATTATACTACATTCTACCAGGCAGACATTTGGGTTGTTTTCAATGTGGGCTCTTAGGACTATGCTGAACTTTCTTAAGTATGTCACTGAGAGTTTCCGTGGATTGGAATTAGTGGGCCACGGAGTGTACAGAGCTTCAACTTCACCAAACAAGGCCAAATGTATTCTAAAATGATAGAACCAAGCAATGAGCAGTATAAAAGAGCTCCTACTATCATTCCTTCTTCGACTTCCAGACTCCTTCCTCTTGAGTACTTTTATCCCATGTGTAATACTTGCATTTTCTTTCCACTTTGAAACTTAAAGAAAAAAAAAAATGACTTCCTTTTCAAAATTGCAATTGTATGGTTCTTCACAGTAGGTCTTCCAGCACTCTCATTAAGTGTTATAGTGAATGCTATTTGTAAATATTTTGAAACTAAGCAAAAACAGCAAATAAACTGTAGCAGAAACCAAAATGACCCTTAGAGCCACCTTGTACCTATTTGTGGCTGACAGAAATATAGTGCTTTATTCTGAAACTTATTTTTGTTCTTAGCTAGCTTTTGTGTTAAAAAATTGGCAAGCATAATGGTTGATGAGTGTGTCATTATAGGTTTGTCAAAACCCATAAGATGCACAACACAAAAAGTGAACTCTAATGCAAATTATGAACTTTAGTTAATAATGTGTCACTACTGGCCCGACTCTAACCAGTGTACCACGTTCTGCAAGATGGGGAAAGTGAGAGGTGTAAGTGAACTCTGTACTTTCTACTCAATGTTAAATCTAAAACTGCTTTCCCCAAACTATTAATTAAACAAACAAACTGTAAGCAGAATATCTTCTGTATAATGGTAAAGAAATTTCCATTTCTCTAAACTTGAGGTTCATGAGCAGAGATCAACAAATGTATGGGACAAATCTGGACTGCTGTCTGTTTTTCCAAGGCCTTTCAGCAAAGAATGCTTTTCATATTTTTTCAATGGTTGGGGAAAAAAAAAAGAACAACATTTTGTGACTTTTGAAATTTACATGAAATTCTCCTTTTGGTATCCATAAAGTTTTATTGGAACACAGTGTAACAAATGAGTGTAAATTATGGCTGCTTTTGTACTACAATGGCAGAGTTACAAAGACTGGTTATGTCACACAGATTGCATGGCCCATAAACCCTAAATATTGACTACCTGGCTCTTTATAGAAAACATTTATTGGGAGTACCCTGGCAGTCGAGTGGTTGGGACTCTGTCCTTTCACTGGGGGTTAGGAGGGGCACAAGTTTGATCCCTGGTAGGGGTCCCACAAAGTGCACTAGGCGAGCAAAAAAAAAAAAAAACCACAATAACAAAGAATTAATTCCTGGGTTAGAGAACGCAGCCTTCATGGAGTCATGAGATCTGAGTTCTACCGTGTATAAACGTGTGATCTTGGGTGAGACATTGCTCTCCTACAAGATTTTTGGACAAAGCTTTTGGGACTGCCTTCACAGCTTGTAAATTCTCTTCAGGTTGGATTTGATTTCCAGTCATAAGCCAAAAGTCCTGTAGTAAGGCCCAGTAAATCAAGCTAGATATTATGGTTTTGTCTAAAATGAAGTGTAACAAAAGACTTTGTTATGTGACTTGCAAACTGGCAGTTCCAAATGCTTCCCAAAACATGTTTACAGCAACAACAATAAATTAAGTAGATAATGCAACAAGGCTACTATGGGAAGATGAGCTTTAAATGGATATACTGTGTTTTGTCTTTTCTTTCTTAAAAAAGTTTGTTACTCCATATTCATTTATCCCTGTGTACTTTCCTATTCTTTTTCCATTTCTCATCAGCTTCTGCAAATTGCCAGGTATGTGACATTAGGAGCCAGCTGCTGCTGCTGCTGCTAAGTCGCTTCAGTCATGTCCGACTCTGTGCGACCCCATAGACAGCAGCCCACCAGGCTCCCCCATTCCTGGGATCTCCAGGCAAGAACACTGGAGTGGGTTGCCATTTCCTTCTCTAATGCATAAAAGTGAAAAGTGACAGTGAAGTCACTCAGTCGTGTTCGACTCTTCACGATCCCATGGACTGCAGCCTACCAGGCTCCTCCATCCATGGGATTTTCCAAGCAAGAGTACTGGAGTGGGGTGCCATTGCCCTCTCCGATTAGGAGCCAGAGATATTCACAAATTTCAATATTCTGTAATACAGTACTAGAATAAACCTTATTAATGAACTTGTTACAATTACCTCCTTTGTTGCTGGTATTTAATAGTTTGTTACTTCATGCTTTGTTAAAATAAAGGGCAAAAGTTAAGTCTTTACTTTGCCCAGGACCTATCATTAATTTACAATTGACCTTAGTGAAGAGTGAGCAAACCCCATCAGTCAGGTCAGTTGCTCAGTCGTGTCTGATTCTTTGTGACCCCATGGACTGATTGAAGCATGCCAGGCTTCCCTGTCCATCACCAGCCCCCGGAGCTTGCTCAAACTCATGTCCACCAAGTCAATGATGCCATTCAACCATATCTCATCCTCTGTCGTCCCCTTCTCCAGCCTTCAATCTTTCCCAGAATCAGAGTCTTTTCCAATGAGTTAGTTCTTTGCATCAGGTGGCCATAGTATTGGAGACTCAGCTTCAGCATCCATCCTTTCAATGAATATTCAGGACTGATTTCCTTTAGGATGGACTGGTTGGATCTTCTTGCAGTCCAAGGGACTTTCAAGAGTCTTCTCTAACACCATAGTTCAAAAGCATCAATTCTTCAGTGCTCAGCTTTCTTTATAGTCCAACTCTCACATTCATACATGACTACTGGAAAAACCATAGCCTTGACTTGACGGATCTTTGTTTGCAAAGTAATGTCTCTGCTTTTTAATATGCTATCTAGGTTGGACTTCCCTGGTGGCTCAGATGGTAAAGCGTCTGCCTACAATGCGGGAGACCTGGGTTCAATCCCTGGGTCGGGAAGATCTCCTGGAGAAGGAAATGGCAACCCACTCCAGTATTCTTGCCTGGAAAATCCCATGGACAGAAGAGCCTGGTAGGCTACAGTCCATGGGGTTGCAAAGAGTTGGACACGACTGAGTGACTTCACTTTCACTTTCAGGTTGGTCATAGCTTTTCTTCCAAGGAGCAAGCATCTTTATATTTCATGGCTACAGTCACCATCTGCAGTGATTTTAGAGCCTGAGAAAATAAAGTCTGTCACTGTTTCCATTGATTCCCCATCCATTCAGTTCAGTTCAGTCGCTCAGTCATGTCCGACTCTTTGCGACCCCATGAATCACAGCACGCCAGGCCTCCCTGTCCATCACCAACTCCCGGAGTTCACTCAGACTCACGTCCATCGAGCCAGTAGCCATGAAGTAATGGGACCAGATGCCATGATCTTAGCTTTTTAAATGTTGAGTTTTAAGCCAGCTTTTTTCCTCACCTCTTTCACTTTCATCAAGAGGCTCTTCAGTTCCTCTTCACTTTATGCCATAAGGGTGTTATCACCTGCGTATCTGAGGTTATTGATATTTCTGCCGGCAATCTTTATTCCAGCTTGTGCTTCATCCAGCCCAGCATTTCGCATGATATACTCTGCACATAAGTTAAATAAGCAGGGTGACAACATACAGCCTTGACGTACTCCTTTCCCCATTGGGAACCAGTCTGTTTTTCCATGTCTGGTTCTAACTCTTGTTTCTTGACCTGCATACAGGTTTCTCAGGGGAGCAAACCCCATAAGAGAGACAAAACTATTTGACTGCTGTCCTAGTGTATCAATATGTTCTGAAAAAAGGGGACATCAGGCATTTTTTAAAATTTCCTAGACTTCTTAGAAGTACTGAGTTTGCTATTTTTAAAAGATGGGGCTTAAAATGCTAAAAGAGTGATAAGGCAAAAGGGTAAAAGAGGTTATGGCTCTTCATTTGAAAATTTTTAGGATTACCACATTAAAAAGCAACCTAAACCTAATCTCTTCGTTTTAGGGAGCTGGCTTGTGGTTTGGATTTTAAGGATGAAAAGGAGGTCAGCTGGGGGCCAACTGCAGGGAGAGCGCCCTAGTTATAGAGTCTGATACCTTCCAGTCCTTAGATCCCAGGGGCTGGCGAGCCAGCCAAGAAAGATGCCACCCCAGCCTTGCTAACAGCCTTCTCTCCCACCTGCCTTCCCTCACCCCAGCGCCCCCATCGCAGCTCTCTCTTAACGTTCAAGCCCCACCCTACTCCAGCCTCCTCCAACACCCTTCAGCCTGCCCTGCAGCGCGGCCTCCCTCAGGCAGGTGTCTCTCCCGGCCTCTGCCATCAGTTTGTGGAGCCTATCCTCAGTGTCTTCCCTCTCTTTGAGGGCCTGTCATCAATCCCTTCTTAAATTTTTGGACGTCTCCCTTTGTTTTCAGATGTTTTCCCTCAGTCTCAACTTTTAGCCTTCCCTCCGACTATTCCCTCCCTCAGTCCAAGGAATTCCCCTTCCTCAGCCTGCAGGTCTCCTCGCTCCGTCTGAAGTGTTTCCTCTCCGTCTTCGGGATCCCAACTCTCGGTCTGTGAGGTCCCTCTCATTCTGAGGTGTATCCTTTTCGGTCTTCGGGGTCCCCTCACGGTCTGGGGGAGGTCCCCTCTCGGTCTGAAGTATCTCCCCTCTCGGTCTTAAGTATCTCCCCTCTCGGTCTGAGAGGTCCTCTCTCCGGGTCTGAGATTTCTCCTCCAGATTTCTCCTCCCTCGGTCTGCGAGGTTCCTTCCCTCCGACGGAGCGGTCCCCTGCCTCAGGTGTGCAAAATCTCTTGTCAGCCCTCACCCTTGGTCTGGGGTGAGGTGTGGGAGTGGGGTGAGGGGGTCTCATCTCTCCGCGGGCCGCGAGCACCTGCTTTCCCCACTCACCGCCCCGCTACCAGCTCTCTTAAGCTCGCTCCCTCTGGTCACGGTTTGGGGCGCGCACGCCGGGCGGCGGCAGCGCGTGACCGCGCGCGCAGCGTGCGCGGTGACGTCAGTGCGCTGGCGGCGGCGGCGGCGGCGGCAGCGGCGGCACGGCTGTTTGTTCTGCTCTCCAGCAGCCGAGGAGCCGAAGCGGGGGCTGCGGCGGCGGCGGCTGCCGGCAGTGCCCGCGGCCGAGCTGGGCCTGTGAGCGCGGCGGAGCGGCGGGCGGGCCCCGGCGCCGCGCAGGCAGCCCGAAGAGGAGGGGGCGGTGGCGGGCGGCCGGCGGGGGCGGCGTGCGGCCTAGCGTCTCAGGTGAGGACCGGTGCCCTTCGGGGCAGCAGACGGCGCGGGGCAGCCTGCTGGGGCCCGCGGCGCGGTTCGCGTAACCTGCATTGCGTAATGGGGCTGGTGCGCCAGGAGCTACGCCATCGGCGCGGCGCGGGGGCGGGGAGGCCGGGGCGACGCGGGCTCCGGCCTGCGGGCCTCCCGCGTCTCCGCGCCGCTCGCGCCGGGCTAGGGCCGCTTGCGCCGTTGGCGTCGGGACGGCAGGGCGGCTCGCGGGCGCCCCGCCGTTGGCGCCACCGCACCCCGGCTCCGGCTGGACGGCCGGGCAGGGGCGCGGGCGGGGGGCGCGGGCGCAGCGGCTGGGCGGGTGGCCGGGGGCATGGCCGGGGGCGGGCGGGGGGCGGGCCGAGGCGCCCGGCACTTCCTGTCGCCGCCATTTTGTCAAGTGAGGAGGAGGAGGAGGAGGAGGAAGCGGCCGCCGCGGAGTCCGCGGTGCGCCAGGCCCGGGTAAGTCCGGGCCCGGCGTGGTGGTCACGAGCGCCACTGTTCCCGGCCGCGGTCTCCAGGGCGGCCTCGGCCCCGGTGTTCACGTGGGGCGGCCCGACGCGCCCGCTCTCTGGAGCTTTGGTCCTCTGGCTCAGGCCGGGGCAGCGCGCCCCCGCCCTCATTTCCTCACCTTCCGGACTGTCCCCCGGAGCTCTGCGGAGAACGGAGCTGGTCCCCAGGTGGAGGGAGGAGGCTGCCGCCGTACACCTACTCGGAGAGAGGCCGTTGGGGGCAGGAGCCGTGCTCCGAGGGGCGGGCCTGGCCCCCTTTACCCACCCACTCCCGGCCCGGCAGCCCCTCACTGGGTGCTTTGTTTTGCTCGGTCGGTGCTCGCTGGCGTCCTTGCCACCGTCTCGTCTATTTGCAGTATTGTGCGTGGTGGTGGTTTGGGATGGGGATATGGGGGAGTTGTGATTCAGCGAAATAAAATGACCCTCCCCTCCAAAACGGAAATAGCACAACTTCTCCCGACTGAGATACCCCTAAGGCCCAGGCTTGGATGAAGATGGGAAATCCCACTCTGGTGTTGTGGACTGTACAGATACTTGCGTTCAGGCCTGTGGATGAGTCATGTGCTTTTACTGTGTGGCTGACCTCTCTTTTACTCAAGATCACGCATTGTATTTTGAAGTGTTATTTTTGTTTACTCATTTAACGTTTTGTGCAACCTGGTCCCGTGTATGGTCTTGGCCCTTGGGTTACTTTTTATATGTGTGCTGGATGCAAGAAGTAACCTCTTGGAGTCTGCGCCTCATGAGAATTAAAGTGCCTTTGGTTACCTTCAAGAGAGTTTTACCTGCCCGTTGTTTACAAAGACCATCAGAGTACCTCTAAGCCAGTGGCTCTTCGGTGCTGTAATAATGTTTGGGAGATTTCTATGAATGGGGCTGTCAGGTTCCTTAAATTGTTGGTTCTTTGGATTTAGTTCTTGGAGGTTGTAAAGGAATTCCCAGTAGGATTGATGAGTATGTTACCAGTCTCAAGAAGTTTTTGGATGGTACAGTCTGTTTTATGACCTTGCCAGTCATATGATAAAACATTACTTTCTGTTGAATTTGGATGGGGTTTATCTTTCCACCAAGGTTTTAGGTAACTAACCTGTTCTCCCCTCAGTCTTCAACCTGGGAAAGATAAACTTCTCCAATGATTTCCCTCAACCAAATCGAGAAAAGTGTGATCTGAAACAAATGCATTGCTCCCTGTTACCTGCCGTACCCACTTAACCTTAGTAGGAAACAGTATTTAAGGGCTCAAGCTGTGGAGTGAGTCTCTTAAGATGGTTTTAGTTTGTCTTATCTGAGGACGTGAACCCACATGTGTGCATCTTGCTAGAATTCAGCCCCAACCAAATTGCTGAAGATAAGAAATTTTGCCAACAGATGAAAGTTAGAACGCGAAAGTGACTGCATTTTAAGGATGGGTTGGCTGTTTGAAATGTCTTTAAGGCTACTCTCCCTGGTTGAGAGGGTGATGAGAAAAAATATTACTTAAGTGCAAGAGAATCATTGGCCACTTTGTAAAATTTCCACTAAATTATTGAATTGTTTAATGGAGTTTAGACTTTGTTTCCAAAAGTTACCCTTTTGAGCCAGTTGTTGTGATCTTTGAACTAAATTGCACTTTTGCTTTTGGAGGTAGAGGAAGATGCAGTATTTTCGTGTTACACAATTCAGGTTATTGAATGACTTGAGATTATGAATTTTAGAGGGAGATTGGAGTCTTATTTAGATTTTCAGTAAAAACCACTTGGTATCAATGATTTGAAGACCTTGGGCTGTTAAATCTGCTCTGAGAGCCCACTGTCGTCTGTATCAATAGACGTTGTCTGTATCAACGTTTTAAATTCTGATTTTGAATAAAATTGTAAGGTAGACACGTTTGTCTTTATGTTCTAGGCACATCTGTAAAACGGGGGAAAAGGGGCTTGTCATTGATAACTGCTGCTGATATTTAATAAATCTTTGTGATTTTTAGTGTTTAGAAAAGAATGAACATTTGCAAGGTGAGAATTAGGATTCTTTGCTGATGCTGACGTTTAATTCATAAGACATGAGTTTGTTAAAATAAATAAATAAAATTTCGTTAAATTATAGTTTAAAAACAAAACACTGGAATGTGAGTTCTATGAGGGCAGGGTTTTATTTGCCAGTCTTTGACTATTTTTATTCTTTAGTGTATCCTCAGCACCTTTGAAGAGAAGCTGTAATATTCTTTGAGTGAATAAACTGGAGAGATAATTGAAGAAGAATTTGGCATGCCCATAATAACAACTGCAAATAATATTTCTTAAATCAATAAAATATTAACAGTGGGCATAATTAGTAGTTACTTTCAGGGAATGTGAATTTTAACTAAGGTAACATTAAGGTCTCTAATTGTGGTACACTTGTTAATAGTCGAAGCATCATGGCATGCAGTTGCCTCCATGCAGTGTCTACTGTACATTTCCCACTTTGCAGTTTGAAATGTGGTGAGTGGGTTTGGGTTGTGGTTCACTCCTGACCTGGGAAAAAAAAGTATTTTAAGAGGGAGATGAAGTGGGTAATGTTAAGTATGGGTAGCATTTCTTAATATGAATCTCATTTTGTCAGTAAAAATAATTTTTTTTAAAAAAGCATCAAGCCCTGATTTCACGTGATTGACCAGTCTGTTTCATCAATGATTTTTTGAGCTTCTACCGTGTATAAAGGAAGACAAAAAGATATTTGCACGATGATTTCTTTATGGCACATATAATTTGCCCCCAAACATTTATTGAATATAAGTTATGTATATTTTGAGCATTATACTATTGTAAAATCTTAATTGTTTTGCTTTTAGTCGTTTTGTAATAGCTTTATTGAGATGTAATTCACAAATGATAGTTCACCAATTTATAGCGTACAATTCAGTGGTTTTTTAGTGTATTCAGAACGGTGCAGCCACCACCACAACCAATTTTAGAACATTTTCATCCCTCCAAAAAGAGATCCCTATTCATTAGCAGGCACTCTCCATCCCTTCAATCCATGGCAACTACTGATGTACCCTGTGTGTCTATAAATTTGCCTATTCTGGATATTTCAGGAGTTGTACAATATATATAACCTTTTGTGTCTGGCTTCTGTTACTTGGTGTACTGTTTTCAAGGTTTTACATGGTGTAGCAGGAATCAGTACTTCATTTCTTTTATGAGTGAATGCTATTTCCTTATATGCACATGTCACATTTTATTTCTCTGTTTTCCAGTTGATGGGTATTTGGGTTTCCACTTTTTTGAACTATGATGAATGGTGCTGCTCCAAACATTCACGTACAAATTTTTGTGTGGACATTTTGTATTAATTTCTGTTGGTGGATAGCTAGGAGTGGAATTACTAGGTCATGGTACTTAACCATGCTCAGTGACTTTATTGCAGTGATTTTTCTAGTACTTTCATGGAGGGGATTAAAAAAGAAAAAATCTTAATGGAATGTGGTGTAGCCATCTAAAAGAATGGGGAATGGAAGTACAAGGATGTCAGCATGTTGACCTGTGGTACAGTCTGTATGGTTTGATCCCCATTTGATTTCTTAATTGTAATTGTTAGAGAACAGAGCAAAGTGCTGATCAGGCACAGAGAACAGTCTGGAAGGTGCACCCCAGACTTGTACCGTTGCTGTAAAGTGTTTAGAAACACTTAGGGTTGTTTTTTCCCCGAGTCCAAACAGACTACAACTGATTAAACTTGATTAAACTGCATCTACGTCTCCCAGTGTAAATCATGGGATGTATTCTATTCTAAAGAAATAGATGGAGAGTGAGTTCAGTCTCAAGTTTAGGGCAAAGCAGTCGTCTGTCCATCTGTCCTGTAATAGCACTGGTTGGTTCACATCATCTGCAAAAGAGATTGTAAGGGTTTTTTGTGCTTAACTTTTCAAAAAATATTCCACTGTGAACATTTCCAAAATGCTCTGTTTTAAGTGGGTGTCTAAAATTCTATTATGTGAATATACCATAATTCTGCTGTTTCTGGTCTTGATTTTCAAGTTTTCCCCTTTTTTCATATCTAGAAATGAAATTACCAGACCAGAGGGGGTGTGTTTTTGGAAACTTGGTACAGTTTAGTTTTCTGGAAAAGTTCTATGACTTTCCTTTTATCCAATCAAATCTTAGTGTCTTGTTATAAGGATGAGGCTTTTAACAGTCTCTCAACCCCCAACAAATAGCAATTAGGTAAAACCCAAGTGTGGTCTTTGTGTTCTGTGAAGCTTTCTGAGAAGCAGAAGTGTCTCTGAGATCTTGCTATTTGACCTTTCTTCTCTCCCGCCCAGAGTTGGCCTTTGCTCCCTGAAATCAGGTCTCAGAATTCCTGACTCTGTGATAGAAGTCCAGTGTATTATGAATGCTCTGGGGAAGGCTTGAACAGCCTCTTGGCATCCAATCCTGTCTCATTTTTGCTGACCTGCTCCAAGGACTGATACTGTTTGAATCCTGGCCCTCTTGCCTGCTGTGTGACCTTCAGCCTGTCACTCAACCTTCCCCAAACTTCACTTGTTCATCTTTCAGTTAAGGGTAGAGTGAGCACCACCTCACTCAAGGTGCTCTCTCAAGGTTATTTGCTGTCATTACCCAGGGTGAAGAATAGAAGTGGGGAGAGGTAGCCAGGTATTAGAAAGGAGAGCAGCTGAAGGTTTGGAAGATGTGCCAGCTGACATGCCTGGACACTGTGTCATCAGGTGATACCAAGATCAGCGAGGTGCCTTTCAGATCCCCCTCTGTGCTGTGTCTTTGAGTGAACTCTTGAGTAGAGCTCAGTGGGGGAGGTGATTTAAAGTGTGGATTGGGTTTTTTAAGTGAGGATTTGTCTTTAGCTGATAATGAGATTAAAAGTGGAGGGTAATGGGATTAATGGAAATTCAGCAAGCTCTAGGGGTGCCCACCCTGGGATATTGTTGGGTGCATAGTTGTGGAGAAATGATCCAGCTGGGGAAGAAGATGGTCCAGTGTATTCTCAGTCCTAAGATGAAACTTAACCATTTCATTAAAACTCGGTTATGTGAACAAGGGCAACAGTCGTCCAAAGTTGCTGGTCAAGGAAGTTTTTCCAAAGCGTAAGCACAGCATCTTTCTATACCTTCCCTGCCTATTTTGACACTAAAGTATGTTGACATTTGGACTTGGTGAAAGGATGCTGGTTTCCAGGAAGGTTTGTATCACAAGTCAGGGACTTCTTGGAAAGGAGGCAAGCAGTTGTATGGTGGGCCAGGAAAGTGGAGTTCCTGGCTGGGAGGCTAAGTCTCTGCTGATGGACTCTGGGCCTGTTGGCCAGAAGAAAACCAGTCAACGCCGGTCACCTTTACTAGGGGCTGTCAGGATCCAGTTCCATGTGGAATGCGTTGTGTGTGTGAAACCCAATTGGAGGGTCTGTTTTTTTCAGAGATTGATCAGATATGAGCGTTTAACTGAAAATTAAGAGCACCTAAATGAATATGCATTTCTTCTTTTTGATCTGTGACATACTTACAAATAAAGGTTTTTTAAAGGTCATCCTAGCTATAGGTTATTCTGTGATCTGTTCCTTGACAAGTGGTGGCCTGTTCTCAAGATAGGAAGTTTCAGGACTTCGGGCTGTGGCTAGCAGAGTTGGGCTTGGATGGAGCTGTGTACTGAAAAGGGAGAACTGTGGAGTCCATGTCGGGGGATCAGTCCCAGCCCCACCTCCTTCTGACCTTGACCTCAGCCTCAGGCAAGTTACATAATTTCCCTACACCTCAGTTTCCTTATTGGTAAAACAGGATCTGTATGTTTAAGCATTGACTGGGTAGACAAAAGATGGGGGTGCCTGGCATCTGGGTTGTACTAAGATGGGGAAGGGAAGGGGGTCTCTGACTTGTATTTGTTTGGGGTGGGGGAGAGTGCTGCTTTTGCTCTGTCGAAGAGGTTCAAGAATAGCTGAGCAGGCCTCACTGTGCCTGTGGTCACTTCTCTTGTCTTGATGTGCGCTTAAGGCTGAAACTATTTGTTTCTAGTTGCTGTCATGCCAAGAGACACTGGCTCATTGTGGAAGCACTGCCAGGAAGAGGTGTTGGGCTTGGTATTATGCAATTTCTAGAAACAGGAATTCGTAGTTTCTGTGTCTTCGTGTGTGGCTAACATCTCCAGTTCATACCCCAGGCAGTAACACATACATGCCTACAGGCGAGTTGGCCTTTGAGATTATTTTGTGTAAAAGAGAGAGTAAGATAAATTGGGGGATTTTATACTTAAAACATTTCTGAGTATGTTTGAGGAAACATATATTTCAGGTGAGCAAATTCTGAAGGTTGAAACCAGAGGACTACATGGCGTGTGAACCTGCCAGTGCCCGTTGTGCGAGCGTGTGCTGGTGCCTCTGCGCACAAGAGGGAGAGAGGAAGGAGCTGGGCTGGACTCTGGATCTACTGTGTGCCTGCCTCGGACAAGGTGCATCCTTCCAGGCCTCAGTTACTCATATGTTCAGCTGCTCAGTCGTGTCCGACTCTTTGTGACCCCACGGACTGTAGCACGCAAGGCCTCCCTGTCCCTCACTAACTCCCAGAGCTCACTCAAACTCATGTCCATTGAGTTGGTGATGCCATCCAACCATCTCATCCTCTGTCGTCCCCTTCCCCTCTCGCCTTCAATCTTTCCCAGCATCAGGATCTTTTCAAATGAGTCAGTTTTTTGCATCAGGTAGCCAAAGCATTGGAGTTTCAACTTCAGCATCAGTCCTTCCAATGAATATTCAGGACTGATTTCCTTTAGGATGGACTGGCTGGATCTCCTTGCAGTCCAAGGGACACTCGAGTCTTCTCCAACACCACAGTTCAAAAGCATCAATTCTTTGGCGCTCAGCTCTCTTTATCGTCCAACTCTCACATCCGTACATGACTACTGGAAAAACCATAACTCATATGTAAAATCGATACCTCATATGTAAAGTGAGGTAATAGATTTGGGCTCCAGTGAACTTTGACCACAGTCTAGGTTTTAAGAGAAAGTAATTCTTGTTTTGGGTCTTGTTTTTCAAACTCTGGTTTATGAAGTGAATTTAGTAGGTTGCAGTCATTGTTTAAGGGGGGAGAAGAAGGAAATGTCAAAGGGTGTTACACATTCAAGGGTATTTCATAAAACCTTTGCTGTGATTCTGTGTATTGTGTACACGGCGAAATCTGTTTCCTATTGTGAATCTTTTCAGACTAGTATGAAATAGCCCTGTTTTAGATACTACTCATTGTTAACTGTGGGTACCCTGAATTTTTTTTCTTTTCTTTTTTTGATGGTCATTTTACAATCTATTTCTTTGTCATTTGCCCAAAGTGATTGTTCTGGATATGCTTTCTAGTAGCATGTGAACTGCATTAATCTTTAGTTTCTTTTCTTCCTTGTGCTGTGCTTGCTAGAAACTCTTTGGAGGGTAGAGTGGGATGGGGAAGTGGAAGGCTGTCAGCAGATTGCAACAAGCAAAACAGTAAGTATGTAAAGAGTATTTTGTGTGTGTGTTGGGGGGGCAAGTTATTTTTACTCTTGAGATAGTGTCCTCCCAACTTTTTAACCAAGGAAGATGTTAGTTCTAAAGGAAATGGCTATATTGGTTACTTACTTATGGTATCAATAACAAACATGAAACAAAACGGGATTTGTTGAAACAAAATGGAATTTACTGGTTGATATAGTAAGTCTAGAGGGGACCTCAGGCACAGCTGAAATCAGAGACTCAAATAGGGACATCAGAGCTGTTTTTTATCTCTGATATCCTGACTTCAAAATCAAGAGTGATTCTTCCCCAGTAGTGCTCTGATGACAGAAGACACTGGCTTGGATCATTCCCCATCCCTGACCATGTTCAAAGTGGGAATGCCAAGCCACCTCACTCGAACATAACACATTCATTCATCTCTGCCCTCCACTTGCTCACCTCCAGTGGTAACCCCAGCAGCATCTTGCTCCTCATTGTGAGTCATGCTGCTACTGCTGAGTCACTTCAGTCGTGTCCAACTCTGTGCGACCCCATAGATGGCAGCCCACCAGGCTCCCCCATTCCTGGGATTCTCCAGGCAAGAACACTGGAGTGGGTTGCCATTTCCTTCTCCAGTGCATGAAAGTGAAAAGTGAAAGTGAAGTTGCTCAGTTGTATCCGACTCTTAGCGACCCCATGGATTGCAGCCTATCAGGCTCCTCCATCCATGGGATTTTCCAGGCAAGAGTGGGGTGCCATTGCCTTCTCTGGTGAATCATGCTAGATGGGATAATTTTTTTGAACAGTCTACATTTTATGTTTGAAGTAGAGTGTATCCCCTATCTTGAAGCAATAAATTTTGGATGGCTGAAGGGAAGTTGATTTTCCATACTTGGTCATAAAAACCAGAATTAGCTGCAATCAGTTTATAACGAGTTACTCAAGAAAAAAGATAAAGTGAAGATAGTTAAGGATGTGGGTATTCCAAATCCTTGGTCCAGAATTAAATTAAAGACATGATTTATACCAGATTCAGGTACAGAGGAGTTTGCTGTGGGGACTCAGGGAGGAGTCAAGCCAAGTCTCTACTGAGTCTCTTGGGTGGGCAAGAAGACTGCAGCCGCTGGTGATAGAGCCTAATTTGATCAGTAAACAGCCCTCAGAAAGCACAGGGGTGAGATACGCTTATAACATGGAAGGAAGTGCAGGGGAAGACTGGGTTAAGAGACCAGGTAGGTAAACATCAGCATATGCATTCATGAATGAAATTGTAATGGAGAATGTTTCAGTTGACTGAATTCATCTTTGTCCACACAAAAACTACGTTTGTAATTTTGCCATTTGTTAAGCTGTTTCTATACTTAAATTCTTGTAAAGTCTGCTGCTTGGCATTCCTCTAGTATTACAGAAAGCATACTCAGATTTCCATAATCAAAAACAAGTGTTAAACATTGCTAGAGTAATCATCTTCCTACAGTTCTTTCTGTTGGATTTATTCAGTTTTTTAAGGGATTCAAAATAATTGAGGATCCAGTGGCCAAGGATAGATCAGCTCTGCTTCTCATTAGAGCATCAGTTCTTAACTTAAGGGGAGGTTGGAGGTCCCTTTGAAAAGGTGACAAAGCTGTGGGTCCTTTCTCCAGAAAAACGTGTATGTGTGAACATTGAATAGTTAAGGGTAGAGGCATTTCTTAGAACCCTAGAGCCTATCCAAGAAGCATGTACTAAAATGAATTTCCTGGAGTTTACTTTGAGAATGAGAAATTATTATGTTATTAAATGACCCTTCATGATTTTGAAGACTTTTTTTGGTGTGTGTACCCTGCTTTTCCAAACATTTGCAATTTTTATGACCCTAGGAAACAATATGGAGCACCCATTTTGGTTTATCCTTGTGGAAAATCCTCCAGAGACTTTAACAGAGCTGTCAGCCTGTGTCAGCTGTGGTGCAGATCTGCCCACGGGCCTTCTACACCCCTCTTTTTTCAGCTTGTTCTCTTTCTTGGGTATGAGGAATGTCTCAAAATGCCAGATGGGGCATGTTGCAGTGGCTGCAGATGAAGGAAGGTTTTTGTTCTAGGGCTCTTCACTGAAGCAACTTCTGCTGTTCATAAAACTGTTTCCAGGATTTGGTGTTGGCTTGGAGCCTTTGCTGCAGAAGGTAGTCCAGTGGCCTGCTAGCTAGCCTGATCATTTGGTTGTGCTGGATATGGATCGACTTAGAAAGACTGATGGCTATGGTCCCTTATGTGGCTTAGCGCCTCCTCTTAGCTGTGAGACCTTGTTTCCATGCTTGCATTTGAACCTGCAGACTGAGGGAGACAGAACGTGTGGGATGAGAAAATACCATTCTTCAGCGTGATATGTTTGTGCTTAGGGATTGAAACATGCTGCACAGGTGGTGTGCATGATTCCATTCTTCTCTCTTCCAAATCCTTTGTCTGGTAGGAGGAAGGGGAAATTCAGTGTCATTAACTTGAATAATTCATGCTTTGTAATTGGGGCAGAGTTGTCAAAGGATGGAAAATAACTATTACTTCTAGGTATAGTGCATGTTGTTTTAAAAATTCAGTGGAGTAAATTTTAAGATCTTAGTGACTTTCTTCAGTGATGTGTGAATGGGCAGCATCCTGTCTAGCAGATAGGGAGGTGCTCCCACGGAGCTGTACAGAGGAAAGACAGAGAGTGTGGTGAGGGAAACTAGGCCGTGGAAAAACAGATTGCTTGTGGCAAGGTCACTTTCTTTTTAGGGATGGCAGTGGTCTGTCAGGCAGATTACCTCACTAGTGCTGACCAGGTGATTCCTGATTGACTGGTTTTAAGGTTCCATTTCTGGGAGAGCCGAAATGAATTAAGCTGTGGTTTGTTGACATGGAGCTCATTTTGGGCCTGTTGTCCTATTTTTAACGATATCAAAACCTCTTTGCTGCTAAGTCACTTCAGTCGTGTCCGACTCTGTGCGACCCCATAGATGGCAGCCCACCAGGCTCCCCCGTCCCTGGGATTCTCCAGGCAAGAACACTGGAGTGGGTTGCCATTTCCTTCTCCAATGCATGAAAGTGAAAAGTGAAAGGGAAGTCGCTCAGTTGTGTCCAACTCTTAGCGACCCCATGGACTGCAGCCTACCAGGCTCCTCCATCCATGGGATTTTCCAGGCAAGAGTACTGGAGTGGGGTGCCATCACCTTCTCCACAAAACCTCTTTACTCTCTCCTAATCTCTAAAGTTTGAATTAAATTTATATGTGCTAATGGATATTTCCCCCATTCATTTTCTGTTGGTCTTTGGCTGTAATGAATTCCTTTGCTCTGCCCAGTTGAGTTATATGTGTAGGTTGTTTATCTTCATTTAAAGTTATTTAGCTCTGAAGTGCTTTTAGTTATATTAAAAAAAACAAAAAACAATGTCTAAGTAGTGAAGTTTGCATATTTGTGTCTTCATTTTCCTTTTGATTTCCCGGAAACTATTGAGCTCACAGATTAGTTGTCTGGAAATAACACCACCTTCATGTTCATCTGTTTCAAGATAATAGCTCACATATATTTAATCCCAGGAGTGCAGTTTTGAATTCTTAACATTGGAGCTGATAGCCTGCTCTTAGCTTGCCTGTCCTCAGTGTCATTTCTCAGGACACCTGTGGGCCTCTTTGCTCCGGGAGCTCATCTGAACACCTTTCCCTTACACTTGTGAGAGCTGGGTACTTCTTTGGCCTATGGCTCTTTAAACACCCCCACCCCCCAGTTGTTTACCTTGAGACAGTTGCTTATCTTTGATCATTGACTCTTTGTGAAAAGGACTTTTAGCAAGTAGTTGCCTATGAACAGATTTCCCTTCAAAGGGTAGAAATACCTTTTCTGAATAGATCTTTGTTTCTTGTTGTTTAGTTACCAAGTCATGTCCAACTCTTGTGACTCAATAGACTGTAGCCCGCGAGGCTCCTCTCTCTGTCATGGTGTTTTCCAGGCAAAAATACTGGAGTGGGTTGCCTTTTTTTTGTTTCTTCAGTTCAGTCGTGTCTGACTCTTTGCGATCCCATGGACTGCAGTGTGTCAGGCTTCCTTGTCCATAACCAACTCCCGGATCTCACTCAAACTCATGTCCATCGAGTCAGTGATGCCATCCACCCATCTCATCCTCTGTCCGCCCCTTCTTCTGCCTTCAATCTTTCCCAGCATCAGGGTCTTTTCTAGTGAGTCCGTTCTTTGCATCAGGTGGCCAAAGTATTGGAGTTTCAACTTCATCGTCAGTCCTTCCAAACAATATTCAGGGCTAGTTTCCTTTAGAATACAGTGGTTGAATCTTCTTGCAGTGCAAGCGACTCTCAAGAGTCTTTTCCAACACCACAGTTCAAAAGCATCAGTTCTTTGGCGCTCAGCTTTCATCATAGTCCGACTTTCACATCCATACAGGACCACTGGAAAAACCATAGCATAGCTTTGACTTGACGGACCTTTGTTGGCAAAGTAATGTCTCTGCTTTTTAAAATGCTGTCTAGGTTGATCATAGCTTTCCTTCCAAGGAGCAAGTGTCTTTTAATTTCATGGCTGCAGTCTGTTTCTTACTGCTGGCCTATTCTGAAGTGGTAGATTTGAACAGAAGTCACTCTGCTTGCTGTCTGAGTCAGACTTCATGTATGGAACTGCAGTGTGAATCACTTCCCTTTCTCCACTATATTCCCCTGCACAGATGGAGCTTGTGCATCCGTTTATGATCACTCCATTTTAGTGAATATTTGAGTGATTACTGTGTGCCAGGTGTACTGTTTGTTGAATTTCTAAGACCTTCTGTATTCCTAAAGTCCTCTGAAGATAGGTACTGGTATCTTTTATGTCTTACGGATAAGAAATTTGACGTCCAGAGAGCTCAGTCACTTGGACAGGGTTGCTGTTAAGTGTCAAGGCCTGGCTCTAGAGCCCAAGTGTTCATGACTAGGGAGGAAGGAATGTAATGCATGCAAATGGTTGGAATGGTACCTAATAGCATAAGGTAGATGTTGGAAGTACTCTCTGAGAGGTACAGGCTAGGCAGTCCTGGAATGAAGAGTCCATCCAGCTGTGAACATTGGAAAAGAACTGATGTTTAGGTTGGTCTGTCAGTGAGGATAGCTGAGGCTTGGATGGAGACCTGGATAGTGCTGCAAGCGAACACCTGTGCTTTGGAGGCAGTCTGCATGGCAGAGAATTACCAGAGGAGGGTCATTGCTTTTACTGGACAGATCTTTTCATCCAGAATTCTGTGCCACTCTCCTGTAGAGTCTTCTGAGGAAATTCAAACAGGTGGAATTAAGCTGCACCCTGAAAAAGTTTCCACCAGGGCTTTGATTTGGTTTCACCTCCATTTTCCCCTTGATACTCGAAGTATGAGTACAGGAGAGGAATTTCGGGGGAGTAGTAAGATGGAGTGTCACCTTTCGCCCAGGCACTCCACCCAGGCTTGTTAAATTGGTGTGAGCCAGATGATCTCTTATGATTACTGTGAGCTGTACAGTCTCTAAGCTCTGCTTTTTGTAGGGTGAAATTGAATTCCAGTTCTTGGGTGCTTATTTTCCACTTAGGCACTCTTATTTACAAGGAGTTTCCTGCCAGAAGCAAACTTGGCGACTTGGATGATTCCTTCATTGTGTGTGCATGGGACGTCCTACGTAATCAGGTACTGTGTTCAGTATTCTGTATGTGCAGTGAGGATTCAGTGATGAGTAAAAGTGTCTCCCGTGTTTGTATGCCATGTACATTTAAAATGTGATTGGGGCTTGGGGGAGTGAGACAGGTGTTTCAGAGATCTTACTATCTTTGGTGGTGAGCAGCAACCCAGTGTTAGAACGGTGGTAATTCATTTAACAAGTGTGCCTTGAAGAAATAGATGTTTCATTTTACTTTTAAAACTTTTCTTTCAATTTGTAAAATGACAAATGATCTCATTAAATAAAGGTTTGGCTCTGAGTATCTGTAAAAAAAAATACCCAGTCAAGAGAAAATCAGTTCAGTTCAGTCGCTCAGTCGTGTCCGACTCTTTGCGACCCCATGAATCACAGCACGCCAGGCCTCCCTGTTCATCACCATCTCCCGGAGTTCACTCAGACTCACGTCCGTCGAGTCTGTCATGCCATCCAGCCATCTCATCCTCGGTCGTCCCCTTCTCCTCCTGCCCCCAATCCCTCCCAGCATCAGAGTCTTTTCCAATGAGTCAACTCTTCGCATGAGGTGGCCAAAGTACTGGAGTTTCAGCTTTAGCATCATTAAGGGTGACAATATACAGCCTTGACGTGCTCCTTTTCCTATTTGGAACCAGTCTGTTGTTCCATGTCCAGTTCTAACTGTTGCTTCCTGACCTGCATACAGATTTCTCAAGAGGCAGGTTAGGTGGTCTGGTATTCCCATCTCTTTCAGAATTTTCCACAGTTTATTGTGATCCACACAGTCAAAGGCTTTGGCATAGTCAATAAAGCAGAAATAGATATTTTTCTGGAACTCTCTTGCTTTTTCCATGATCCAGCGGATGTTGGCAATTTGATCTCTGGTTCCTCTGCCTTTTCTAAAACCAGCTTGAACATCAGGGAGTTCACGGTTCACGTATTGCTGAAGCCTGGCTTGGAGAATTTTGAGCATTACTTTACTAGCATGTGAGATGAGTGCAATTGTGTGGTAGTTTGAGCATTCTTTTGCATTGCCTTTCTTTGGAATTGGAATGAAAACTGACCTTTTCCAGTCCTGTGGCCACTGCTGAGTTTTCCAAATTTGCTGGCAGATAGTAGATGTTAAACAAATTCCGTGCAAAACTTGACTAGTAAGCTAGTTGGAAAGTACTGGGTTGGCCAAAAGGTTCATTTGCTTTTTTCCATAAGATAGCTGTAGTAGTGGTTAGCTGTCTTCAATGTCATCTGAAACAACTTTGTTAGATTGTATGGTGATGGCGGTCATATCAGCATGCATTACAAAAAAAATTTAATGAAATTGGTTAATTTTTGTGTAGTCATCTTAATATTGAAGATGAAATAAAAAGCAGCATTTTCAGCATATTATGCTTTATTGTTTCAAGAAAGGCAAAAATGCACCTGAAAAGCAAAAAGATTTGTGCAGTGTATGGAGAAGGTGCTGTGACTGATTGACTGTGTCAGAAGTGTTTTTCGAAGCTTTGTGATGGAAGTTTCTCACTGCACGGTGCACCATAGTTGGGTAGACCAGTTGAAGTTGCTGGCAGTCAAATTGAAACATTAGTGGAGAATAACAGTCAACGTTACACCACGTGGGAAATAGCTGATATACTCAAAATATCCAAATCAAGCGTTGAAAATCTCTTGTACCATTTCGGTTATGTTGATCACTTTGATGTTTGGGTTCCACATAACTGAAGCAGAAAAAAACTTGCCTGACAGTATTTCCGCCTACAATTTCTCTACTGAAACGTAACAAAAATGTTCTGTTTTTTAAAACAAATTGTGATAGACGATGAAAAGTGGATACCGTACAGTAATGTGAAATGAAAGATTGTGGAGCAAACGAAATGAACCACCAACAACCACACCAAAGTTTGGTCTTCATCCAAAGAAGGTGATGTGTCTATGGTCCTTCTGGAAAATCAAACAATTATTTCTAACCAGTACTGCTCCCAGTTAGACTAGCTGAAGGCAGCACTTAATGAAAAGCATCTGGAATTAGTCAACAGAAAATGCATAATCTTCCATCAGGATAATGCAAGACCACATGTTTCTTTGGTGATTAGGCAAAAATTGTTACAGCTTGTCTGGGAAGTTCTGATTTGTCTGCTGTGCTCACCACACATTGGACCTTTGGATGTCCATTTATTTTGGTCCTTCTGAATTCTCTTAATGGAAAAAAATTAAATTCCCTGATAGACTGTAAAAGGCACCTGAAACAGTTCTTTGCTCAAAAAAGGTAAGTTTTGGGGAGATGAAATTACAAAGTTGCCTGAAAAGTGGCAAAAGGTAGTAGAACAAAATGGCAAATACGTTGTTCAGTAAAGTTCTTGGTGAAAATGGATAATGTCTTTTAGTTTTACTTTAAAAACCGAAGGAACTTTTTTCCCAACTCAGTACATTATCAAAATATAATAGGTTTATTGCTGCATAATTCTGTTGCTCTAAAACTCTAAAATTGCATATAGGATAAAATTGAAATTCCTATCCTGTGGTACTGTGAGCTCTTGACTTTTGTCCCAAGACCATTGCCCAATTCCATGGCTTGATTCTTTGCTGCTTCTGTACTCCCTCCCTATTTTAGGGTTCATTTTGGAGCATTCTTATTTTACAGTGATCTGCCCAGTTTCTAGGGTTTCCCTTGTGGCTCAGCTGGTAAAGAATCCACCTACAATACGGGAGACCTGGGTTCCATCCCTGGGTTGGGAGGATCTCCTGGAGAAGGGAAAGGCAGCCCACTCAAAGCAGTGCTCTCCAGTGGAACTTTATACAGTCATAGAAACATTTGTTTTCTGGGTTATTTAGTCTGTTAATACTACACTCATGTGGCACATAAGGCCTTGAAAGTGGCTGGAAGACTACCATTGTGCTCGGTTTGACAGATGTTAGAGAAGCTGGACTCATTTTAGTCCCATGGTGCTTTCAGGTATCTATGTTAACATTGGCCTGTGGGCAGGTGGATGTGCAGTTCTAGAATTCCAGGCAGGGTTTGTCAGACTTGGAGGCTTTGGGCAATTGTCAGGAAGGTGAGAGAAGTCTCCCTGGGGCTGTTGGGGGACAAATGAAGGACCTGGGGCCAGCATTTAGATAAGAAGATAGTCGGGACTGAATCCTGATTTATGGATAGGCAGGTTTCTCCTCTGTTCCTCTCCCCCACCCCTAGGAGGTTGGAAGAGCAATCCCAGAAAGGGCCTGGACTTGAGAGCCAAGCCTGTGCAGGATGAGAACTCAGAGAATTAGCCCTCATCAGGGTGAGGTCTTTGTCTTTGGAAACTATTCATCCTGGAGTTATCTGGAAAAGATCATATTCTCTAGTCTCTGCCTGTCTTTATAGCCTAGAAAATCCCCCATCCCTCTTTGGAATTTGTTTTATCTGTCATCTTCCCTTCCACTCTCATTTTTGTGACCTTTAGGGGCAGGGCTGGGTCATTTGGCCCCATTACCTGTGTGTGGAGAATGTGAACTAAAGTTCAAGCAGAGACTGAAGACTGAGCTGTGACTCTAGAAGGTGCCGGTGGTAGGTCCACCTGGAGTGAATCCACTGAGCAAGGTGGGCAGAAACCCGCCCACTGAGTTGTTGCTAGTGGACTGCCTTTGGTTTTACATGTTTCGTGGTTTACAGCTCGTGAAACCTGAATATTTTCAGAGTTAATAGTGTTTATCGAGCACTTTCTGTTGCATCTTATTTGGCTCTTACACAAGCCTTGTAAGGGCTGTATTTCCATTTCAGAGTTGAGGAAGCTGCAGTGACGCCATCTACCTGTTTTTTCTGGTCAAAAATGCATAAGACAATTTTGCCATCTTAACATTTGTAAGTGTATGATAGTGTTAACTATGTGTACATTGTTGTGCAGTAGATCCTGAGAACTTTTTCATCTTGCAAAACTGAAACTATAGCCACTGAAAACTCTCCCCTTTCCTCTCTGCCTAGCCACTGGCAACTACATTCTACTTTCTGTTTTTAATAAGAGTATGACTGTTTCAGATACTTCATACAGTGGAGTTATGCAGTATTTGTCTTTTTATGACTGACTTGTTTCATTGAGCATAATGTCATACAGGTTCATCCATGTTGTCATAAATGCCAGCATTTCTTTACTTTTTAAAAGGCTGATTACTAGTCCAGTGTATATACACATACCCCATTTTTTTTTAATCCATCCAGTTGTTGATGGACATTTAAATTGCTTTCATCTCTTGGCTATTTTCAATATTTATTTATTTATCTGATGGGTCTTTGTTGCATCACGTGGGATCTTCATTGCGTCTGGTGGGCTCCATAACTGAGGCATGCGGTCTCTGGCTGGTTGCAGTGCATGGGTTCAGTTCCCCATCCAGGGATCCAGCCTATGTCCCCTGCATTGCAAGGTGTATTCTTAACCACTAGACCACCAAGGAAGTCCTCGCAATTTTGAAAATAAGTTAGAACTTGAAACAAGCTTGCAGAGGACTGTAAACTTCTCATGTTCTAATTTTGCTGTGAAACTGATTTGTGGTTGGGGGATTTTTATCAGGCAGCTATGAAAGATGGTTGAAAGGTATAGGAGATGGTTCAAGCGGTGGCACTTGAACCATCAGTGGTATTCAGCCAGCTGTCTTTCAGGACATCCTAAAAGAAGCGACTGGTTAAAACTGAAATGGATCCCACCCTATCTTGGTTTCTCAGGGTCTGTCAGTTACCCCACAGCCCTGGCTTCTCAACCCCTAGAGTACCAAGACAACCTTTTCCACAGCAATTGGTTTGACTTATGTCTTTTTTTTTTTCCAATTGTGGTATAGTTGATACACATTATTATATGTTTCAGGTGTACAACATAATTTACACTTTCAAACGGTTATATTCCATTTATAGTTACTATAAAATATTGGCTATATTTTCCGTGACTTGTGTCTTGATTTCAACCAGTCGAACCCTAAAAAGATTCACGGAATTATTGTAATTGAGCATTTCTCCATGCATTGCCTCAAAATGTGACCAGAGCAGCTTACTTTTTAAATCCTGTAAGTGGGAGGGCCCTTAGCAACTCGTGAGCAGACATATCGGAGTTGAGAGGTACCTATAGCACCAGTCTCAGTAGACCACGTCTCTGCATTCAGTGTTCTGTGTCTTAAGCCTGGACAACTTTAGTAACTTTTAAATTTATTTTTGGCTGTGTTGGGTCTTAGTTGAAGCACACAGGATCTTCCTCACAGCATGCAGAATCTTCTTGTGGCTCATAGGCTTCTCTCTTGTTGTGGCATGTGGCTCAGTCGTTGTGACTCGGGGGCTCAGTTACCCGATGGCCTGTGGGATCTTACAGGGATGGAACCCATTTCCCCTGTATTGGAAGATGGACCACTGGACCACCGGGGAAGTCCCAAGCCTGGGTAACTTTAATTGCTTCATCCTGCATCCCTGTGCTTCCTGAGTACCAAGCATCTCCTTCAAAGGGCAGTGCAATAAGCTAGATAATTTGCTCCCCCAAAAGGAAGCAGCTTAGACCCCCCCCCCCCATTTTCAGAAAATCTGGTTATATTCTTATGAATACGACTATCCATTCATCAGTTCATGAACATTTCAGTTTCTACCTTTTGGCTCTTGGGAATAATGCTGCTGTGAACATTCATTTGCAAGTTTCTGTGTTTTTCTTTCTCTTGGGTGTATACCTATGGTAGTATTTCTGCATCATTGAGGAGCTGCTGGACTGTTGTCAGAAGTTGCTGCCCCATTTTACATTCCCATCCACAATGTATGAAGACTGCAAAACCCCATATCCTTGCTGGCGCTTACGAATAATTTTTTGATTATAGCTTTTTAAACCTAGCAGAAGTTAAGTAGTTTTCAGCTTTTGTCTTTTTTTTTTTTTTTAAACTTTCTTCTGATCTGTGAGTTGAGCAGCAACTGCAGGATACTTTGTTTTCTCAATGTTCTTGAAGGCTGCTTCCACCCAGATGAGTCTTGTCATGTGACATAGAAGGTACAAGAAGGTACTCTGAATGCATGTGAAGCACCTGGATGCATGATGTTTTAAAGAAATTGAATTTTAAGTGTTTAATGGACTCACTTTCTGTAAACTTTTAGTCTAGTAGTGTGTTGATTTTTTTTTTTTTTTTAGATAATACAGTGTTGGGATCTTGGGGTGAGGGTTCCAATCCACACTCTCCCTCCTGGTTTTTAGTCATAGGTACACGTGCATATCTGAATATAAAGATGTGTTTCAGAATCCATCTTGTCGTATGTGTTGCCAAACAGCTTCTAGTCGAGGACACAGGATGCAGACTTGATTCCTAAGGATCTTATGCAGACTGTGCATCAAGTTTTGAAATCAGCTGTAGCTTTGAAGTCACTTTTTTTAACTGTTAAACTGCCAGTGTCATTTCTTGTCCTGGGAAGGGAGTGAGCTAGTCACTGTTTATGCTTAGCTGAAGTTCTCTGTACCTCCGATGTGTTTCATGCTGACCATTAGTGCATGCTGAAAATGGAACGTGCTGCCTAAGGAGGTGAGCAGATGAGCTGTGACTGATGGTATTGAAGCTGAAAATGGACTCAACGACTTTTGGCAGTAATCTGGCAAAGACTGCTTAACCTTTCGCCTCTGTTCCCCTATCAGTAAAATGGGATGATAGAAGCACTCCACTTGCCTGGAGATAGTGAAGATTTGTCTGGTATCAAGTAGCCCTACTGTTAGGCGAATCGGGGACAGCAGAGCATTGCTTCTGCCTACTCTGGGGTGGTCTGATTGCACAGAAGATACTGTAGTCATACTGATTACAGCTGCAGTGGTTTTCACTTTAAATTAAATGATTCTAATTTGTTTCCCAACTCGAGGGGACCTGGGACTACCTCATTCATTTCTGGTTCGCAGGTGTTCCTTTCCCTACAGGTTTTCTTGCCCCACCCTGAATTTTGAGGAGACCATCTGATACTTTTGTCTCAGTTGCTTGTATTGCTGAACCATATGTTGTTCAGTCTTGTTTTTCAGCTTTGTTATCAATGCTGCATACCATTTGCAGACTTCTGCCACTTCTTCATTTAAAGTTCCTCCATGTTGTGGTAGCTGTCTGGTTAGCTTATTTATTTTCACCTAAGTGTGAATGTATCACAATTTATTCCTGTTGGTGGACATTTAGATTTGCTTTTATTGAACAGGGAAGGGAGGGTGGAAGAGGTGCTATTAATAAGCATTCTTGCTATATAGCATTCTTCTGCATGCTTGCATGCATCCACGCGGTATGCAGTTAGTTGTCTCAAGTAAGTGCCCTGGGAGTGGGATTACTAGGCCATCGGGGATACCTTAATGCCAGATTACTTAAAAAAAAGAAGCAGTTGCATCTCTTTACCTTCCCACATCAGAAAATGTTGCACCGTGTTTTCACCAACATTTTGACATTAACAGACCTCTTATATTTGCAAGTTAACTCAGCTGTGAGCATCTTCTCATGTTTGTTTATTGCATTTGTTTGAAATACCTGTTTCTGACTTTTGCTCATTTTCCTTTAGCTTGTTTATCTTTTAAAATTGATTTGCAGCAGTTCTTTGTATTTGAGTACTAGATCTTTGTGGATAGTACATTTTACAAATATTTCCTCCTAGTTTGGTATCTCTACCACCACCACCACTTACACACACTTTTTAATATCTTTAAAAAAAAATATTATTTGACTGTATCAGTGTTTAGTTGTGGCACACAGAATCTTTTGTTGCGGTGCTCAGTGTCCAGTGTACTTGTGGCATACAGGCTTAGTTGTTCCAGGCAGGTGGGATCTTAGTTCCTTGACCAGGGATTAAACCCACATACCCTGCATTGCAAGGTGGTTTCTTAGCCACTGGGCCACCATCTTCTAAAATTGATCAGGTTTTCCCTTTCATCCATCAGGAAATGATTTGGTGGTATAGGGTGAAGAATCATGCAGCCTTTGAATTCCTTGCTGGCTTGGGGGCCTCATGTAAATGTCTGATTTCTTCTACATCAGTGTCCTTGGCTACAGAATGAGATTCTAATGCCTACTGTGTGCAGGGTTCTTGTGAGGTCAGACAGCAAGCCTCAGTAAGCATTCAGTAATTGCTCCTTGTTCTGAGTCCAGCTGCATTCCCTAAGCATGTGGACACTCAGGGAAAATTGGCACTTAACTGGGAAAGTTGTTGGTAGTACGTTGCTTGCCAACTGCTACAGCCATCACAGCCAGGCTGGGTTTGACTGCTCAGCAAATCCCCCGGCAGGGTACTGGTGGCTTGCAGAATGTTCAGCAGCTTGCAGACTTGCCTGGTGCAGGCAGGTGCTCGCTCGGTCTTAGAGCTTATTAGTGTAGATCTGATGCGTTGTAGAAGTGACTGCTTCCTAACTCTCCCATGCAGTTTGAGTTTGGACATTCTAATCAGGAGCTGTGGTCCTTGAAAGGAGCTTAAGTGACTGCCAGTGACCACATGTGCAGACATCCAGTGTGCAAATCCTGTGAGCAAACAGAAGGCTGGGGATCTGGTAATGTTTGGCATTTGTGTCACAGTATGCTTTCTCTGACTCGTGGAGAGAATGGGCTGGGATTGTGTGGTGAGGTACAGTTAGAGATCCCTATGATCAAAGAGGCTTTGCTTTTTCTCTGGAGGAGAGTAATGACAGTGAAGGATGGGTGGACATTTTTCCATGTGTTCTGGGAGATCAGCTGTCAGAGGATAGTGAAGGCGTGGATTTCAAGCATTGCTCATGGAGCCTGTTAGGTGGTTACTGGCCTCTCTTGAGTCGTTTCCGGTTTCACTCTCCAGCGTTCTGCTGCCATTTTGATCAGGGGCTTGTCATAATACCTTTCACGGAGGAGACCACTGAGCTGAGCAGGTAATATTAAGCCATCAAACATTTGTTGAGTCTTCTCAGTCCTATAATGTCCACACTTGAAAAACTGGAGATGTCCCAGTGGAAAAACGCTGAGTAGTAGTAAACTTTGCCCTTTGGAGTGGCTGTCAGGGCCCATGTAAAGGTGATAGGCAGGGTCTATACACGTGTCCCATCAACGCCAGAGCACAGTATGAGGGGAATATTGATTGTAAGTGACCCTGTGAGTTTACCGATGGGAAAATAGGTGTTCATGCTTTAGGGTAACCTTTCCCCTCCTTTGGCTTTGTTACATTTTATTATAATAACACCTAAATGTTTTAATCGAGAGCTCTAAAAATATAGAGCAGAGTTGCCCTGTTTAACATCGCTTGTTCGCCCTGAACTGGAAGGTGTTCTTTTGTCAGGGCTAGTAGGCCGTTGCTTGGTTTCTCTGGCACTTGTCTGGGAGTCCCACTCCAGCCCTGCAGCAGCAAATCTTTACTAGTTTTTGAGATTTAACCAAAACTGTAATATTGGACCAAGGTCCTAAAGGAAACATTTACTATGAAAAATTGCTCTGCAGAATAGCTTTGTTCTATAAGAGTAAGTTAATTTTCTCAAAAGATTAATAAAATTTTTTGTACATTAAACACTCTTGAATAGCTGGGTATCAACTTTCTGAGCTAGGAGTAGCCCCATGTCCTCACTGATGTGAGTGCAGGAAATGTTGCGGTTGTGCAGCCCACAAGGATTTTTTTATTACTCCTTTAAGATTGTTAGTCTCGCTGTTTTGCTGTCTTAAATGTAAACCACAAGTCATAGAACCTATTCTTTACCTTAAACTTTTCTTTCAGAAAAGCACTTCATAACACTTAGTTGTTAAGCAGTGCTCCAGTAGCTGCTCTCATCTTGGAGGTGTTTCCAGTCTGCACAAGGTGGATGGATCATTCCCAGAAAGTAGAGCAGTTGGGTCTTTCTCAACCCCACCCCCCTCCAAAAGCTGTGATTGAACAGCATTGGGCACTGCACATAAGGCAAGCACTGTCTGTAAGCCTTCTGAACTTGAGACAGTCCTAAGGATGGGCCCTGTTAGCCACTCTGTTTCACGGATGAGGAGTCACAAGTCTAATGACAGTGTCTGTTGCTAAAAGTTTCAGAGATTAGCTCTGGAGGTTGACAAGGCTCAGGCCAGCCTGCTTTTGTTCTTCATCTGCAGGTCTGTCTCTACGTTCCCTGCACACCGTTAAGTCTGAAGTAGGTGGGGGCACAGACATGGTTTGTTTATTCATTTTCTTAAGTGTGTATGCTATAAAATTTCACTCTGACAAATACACCACTGCAGTCCAAGAAAGAGTATTTCCAGCATTCCTCCAAACTCCTTTTGTGCTGCTTTGCAGTCAGCCCTTCTTCCTGTCCCCAGCTGTACACATGAGGGTTTAAAGCAAGATCCCTAAACAGTTCTCTGTGCAGCCAGAGATGAGCGCCGCCGCCTTATGAGCTCTCTCCAGAGTGGCAGTTAGGTCATGTTTTTGCCTATGAGCCTGTTGGGTAAGATGCAGAAGGAGGTGACCACTTGCTGTAAGGAGAGATAGCCCTGGAATAATGGGCCTTGTTCTGAGTGGTGGCTGTCTGCCTGCTGTTGTCGCTACCTTGCCTGGGGAGGGAGGAGGAAGTGTGAACATCATGCCACAGAGTGCACTCGTGCTGAAAGCTATGAAAGTGTGTCCCTCTTGTGTAGCTCTCTGCATTTGTCCATATTGGGAGTTCTGCCTGAGGCGAAGGCCTCTCTTGCCTGGAATCACAGAGTAAACTGCTTCTTAGCTGATACTGGCTGTAGCTTGGATGCCCCAGGTCCTATCCTATCCCTTCTGTCCCTTCATCCCATCCCCCACCCCTCCCCCCCCACACTCAGGGACTCTTGAGTTGGTTAGTGTGCCTATGGAGCACAAAGAAAGAATTGTGTGAAAATTGCAAAATTCTCTAAGGAGAGGATTTTTTTTCAATGGCGAGGAGGGGTGCTCTACCCATTCCATGCATGATGGTCCCCTTCTAGTAAAATGCTGGGTCCTTCTGCTGTGAGATAGTCACATGGGTCACAAGTGTGAGCGGAGCCAGTCCAGAGCCTAAGGCATTCAGGTGGGCAATTGGAGGTAGCTAAGCATGTCTGCTCCCCAAGGAGCCTCTGCATCCACAGGTGTTTACAGTGCCCGGCTCTGTGCCAGCAGAAGAGGGCTGTTGGCGACGGTGCCAGAGGCACAACATACAGAAGTGATGGGATGAAGTGTCAGCGGTAACCCAAGGGCTGGAGTCCCAGGAGGTAGCCTGGACTGCTTTGGGAGCTCTCAGTGTGGGACTGATTTTCTTTCTCGAGGCCTTGGGTGGGGTTGGATTGACTTTGTGTTCTACTTGGGATAAACGATTTGGCTTTCTTTTTATTACGCCGATTTTCTGATTGTAGGAAATAGATTGTTATAATTTGATCTAGTTCACAAGGGTTAGGGAGGCTGTAGAGAAGTGTAGTTTCATCCCTTTTTCAGGGATGGAGTGAGGAGAGGAATGATGTGACTGCAAGCTTTTATATTAACTATGCAAGGAAAGCATTTTGTGATTCTTTTCTCAACTACCATTGGAGTTAACCACAGCCTCGTATAGACTTAGGCAAGGTTTGGGCAAAAAGAAACCAAATATTCCAGCAGTACTTACAGTAAATATTTCCGTTTGTGGAATTTTATCCATGTTTGTGTGTTTTTGTAGAGCCCACCAAAAAAACCAGTTTAAGAATCAAGTCCCAGTTGGGTTGTGAGTTTTTGCGCCTGCCGTGTGCCCCATTGCCTTTGTAGAATAGGCACACAGGAACCTTTATCACAGTTAGCTGCTGCATACCTGGAGTCTGGCCGCCTGTTGTGCTGTGGCTCATAGTGGTTATCCCATCTGGGGACATTGCTGGTTGTAACAACTCCCTGTTGTTAATACCTTCACCTTGAAGAGGAGATTGCAAAAATGCCCGAGATTGGGAACGAGGACCTGCAGACATCACCTCTTCCTTCCTGCTGTGAGGGTGTTTGCTTTATGGGCTGGGCCCATCTATGCTGCTGGTTCCATTTTCAGTTTCCAAGTGAACCAGCTGCTTTCTGCCTTTTGCCACCTCAGATAAGAGAAAATGAGGACTCTCCTAGATGAAGCCTACCTCTGTTTTCCTTTTATCTGCAAGTGGGGCATCTCCCACTAGACCTGAGCCCCTTATAAAGATAAATCTAAAAGCTGATGACTGAAGCCTTGAAATCAGAAGACTGTTGCTTCTTAACAGGAAAGCTATGACAAACCTAGACTCTGCAGATTGAAAAGCAGAAAAGTTAACATTACTCTGTCCACAAAGGTCCGTATAGTCAAGGCTGTGGTCTTCCCAGTGGTCATGTATAGTTGTGAGAGCTGTACTGTAAAGAAGGCAGAGTGCCAAAGAACTGATGCCTTCGAACTGTGGTGCTGGAGGAGATTTCTGAAGGTCTCTTGGACAGCAAGGAGATCAAAGCAGTCAGTCTTAAGGGAAAGTAACCCTGAATACTCAGGGTTTGAAGGAATAATGCTGAAGCTGAAGTTCCAGTATTTTGGTCATCTGATGTGAACAGCTAACTTGATTGGAGAAGTCCCTGATGCTGGGAAAGATTGAGGGCAAAAGGAGAAGAGGGCATCAGAGGATGAGATGACTGAATGGCATCACCGATGCAACGGACATGAAGTTGGGCAAACTCTGGGAGATGGTGAGGGACAGGGAGCCCTGGCGTGCTGCCGTCCATGGGGTCGCAAAGAGTCGGACGCGACTGGATGACTGAGCAACAACAACAAAAGCTGATGAAATGTCAACAAGCCCCTGAAGGAGGGTTAAAAGGGAAATTGTTAGTCTCTCAGTCATGTCTGACTCTTTGCAACCCCATGGACTGTAGCCAGGAACCTGCCAGGCTCCTTAGATCATGGAATTTCCCAGGCAAGAGTACTAGAGTGGGTTGCCATGACTCCTCCAGGGGATCTTCCGGACCCAGGGATTGAACCCAGGTCTCCCACGTTGCAGGCAAATTCTTCACCATCTGAGCCACCAGGGAAGCCCAAAGGAGGCTTATTAACTATGCAAATAGAAAGTTCCTTGTACTTGTCCAATAGAACAAAGGAGGGTATGTGAGTGTGTCAGACTTTGATAAGTGGAAGACTTGAGAAGCAGCTGAAGCTATCCAGAAATTTACAGACTTTGTGAAGAT
The DNA here is from genome assembly GCA_006410635.1 of Cephalophus harveyi. Classification (NCBI taxonomy): domain Eukaryota; kingdom Metazoa; phylum Chordata; class Mammalia; order Artiodactyla; family Bovidae; genus Cephalophus; species Cephalophus harveyi. The sequence goes on along the minus strand of SJYT01032385.1, from coordinate 412,970 downwards.
AGGTCTGGGGCGCTGAATATTTCTCTGTCTTGTTAAATATTTCTCTGTCTTGTTTATGCATTGCTTGTTTGTGACGATAGGGGGGTAACATATTCTACCCGACCTTTTCTTAGAGACCAAAAAGAGAAAAAGCTCTCATTAAATTTAGAACTGTGAAGGAACAGCTTGGAAAGTCCTCTCAGTTTGTGTGGCCTGGGCGGCAGGATACCCTGGCCTTTCTGACATTTGAAAGTGACATAATGCAATGATGCCAGACCTGGTTGCCATGCTGTGCCCCCCTCCCTTTTTTTTTTTTTTAAAAGAAGCAACCATTCCTCTCTTTTAAATTAATTTTTGGTTGCGCTGGGGCTTCATGCTGTGTGAGGGCTTTCTCTAGTTGCAGCAAGTGGGAGCTAGTCTTCATTGAGGTGTGTGGGTTTCTCGTTGCAGTGGTTTCTCTTGTTGCAAAGCACAGGCTCTAGGTGCACAGGCTCAGCAGTCGTGGCATGTGGAATCTTCCTGGATCAGGGATCGAATCTATATCCCCTGCGTTGGCAGTCGGTCTCCTATTCACTGTAGCACCAGGGAAATTCCATGCTATGTCTTTTCTGAGGATTATGACACTTGTAACTGAGGGCTACTAGTGTTTCACAACTTGTTATTACCTATTTGTGTGTGAGAGGGGAAGGAACTTTTTTTTTTCTTTAATCTTTTGCTGGAAGCTGTGCTAACTTCTTATCCTTTTTAGTTTTCATAAGAACACAAGAAGATAAGACAAAATCCCAGGAGAAGAAAGCCCCTGGCTAAGGTGCATGCCTAGGGTCACACAGGCAGGATCTGAACCAAGGTCTTCCCGGCTTTGAAGTATTGATAAGCCTTCCACCTGGGGGAATCACCACCATCAGAGACCAATCCCCCAGGAAAGGGAGGCAAAGGGAGTTATGTGCTTAGATAACCAAATTAGAGGTGTCTTTTCCACACATCTCATTTGTTAAGTGGATTTTCAGAAGATTGAGAGTAAGTTGGTCTGTCTCCCCTTTGTTGTTTAGTCGCTTAGGCTTCCCTGTCCTTCTCTGTCTCCCAGAGCTTGCTCAAACTCACGTCCATTGAGTCGGTGATGCTGTCCAACTATCTCGTCTTCTGTCGTCCCTTTCTACTCCTGCCTTCAATCTTTCCCAGAATCAGGGTCTTTTCTAATGAGTCGGCTCTTCGTATCAGGTGGCCAAAGTATTGGAGCTTCAGCATCAGTCCTTGCATTGAATATTCAGGATTGATTTCCGTCAGGATTGACTGGTTTGATCTCCTTGCAGTCCAAGGGACTCTCAAGAGTCTTCTCCGACACCATAGTTCAAAAGCATTAGGTGTCTGGATTTCCCAAACCCAAATTTAAAGCTCTTCTTGGATGAAGTGCTGCTTCAGAAGCTCAGTGTGTTTAGGAGGTCAGTGCACTGCACATTGGGCATCCCAGGTGGTGCTAGTGGTAAAGAAACTCCCTGCCAGTCCAGGAGACAAAAGAGATTTGGGTTCCATCCCTGGGTCAGGAAGATCCCTTGGAGGAGTCACGGCAACCCCCTCCAGTATTCTTGCCTGGGGAATCTCATGGACAGAGGAGCCTGGCGGGCTGCAGGCTGCTGCTGCTGCTGCTGCTAAGTCACTTCAGTCGTGTCCGACTCTGTGCGATTCCATAGACGGCAGCCCACCAGGCTCTGCTGTCCATAGGATTTTCCAGGCAAGAGTACTGGAGTGGGGTGCCATTGCCTTCTCCGGGACTGCAGTCTATAGGGTTGAAAAGAGCTGGACACGACTGAAATGAATTAGCATGTACGCACTCACACTGCATATTGTGGCGCCACCTTGATGATCAGTGATCATCATTGTTGATGATCCACCCCCCACACTGATCCTCTAGGTTCCCTGTTCACTTTAGCTGACATGTCATAGTCTCTGCATTACTACGTCTGAAGACACACTGACTTGTCTGCAGACATCCTGCCCTCCCTCTGGGGTTGGGAGGCCTCTGTTCCAGGCTTTGGGCTTTGCATAACTGGCAACTGTCATTGGTTTCTAGCTTTTTTCGAACTTTTATTGAGACCTGTCAAACACTGACTTGATGTTGTCTGTAGCAATATGAACTTGGAGAAGGAGAACAAACATGATCACAGATCTGTGTGTGCTGTGGTTATAATTTCCAATTGTTCATTGCTGATATTTAGGAAAGTGGTTGACTTTTGTACATTAACCCTTTATCGTACAACTTTGCTCTAATTGCTTCTTAGTTTCAGGTGTTTTTTTGATTGATTCTTTCAGATTCTCTGTAGATGCAATCATGCCATTTTCAAACAAAGGCAGTCTTGTTTCTTCCCAGTCTGTATTCTTTTTATTTCCTTTTCTTAATGCATTTGTTAAGACTTACAGTACAGTGTTGAAGGAGTGGTGAGAAAGGACATTCTTGGACTTCCTGGTGGTTCAGTGGCTAGGACTCAGCCCTTCCAGTGCAGGGGTCCCAGGTTCTACCCCTGGTCAGGGAACTAGATTCCACATGTCACAACCAAGAGTCCTCATGCTTCAACTAAAGATCCTACATACCACAACAAAGATCCAAGGTGCTGAGTGCCACAGCTAAGACCCAGTGCAGTCAATAAATAAATAATAATAAATATTAAAAGAAAGAAAAGAAAGGACATCCTTGCCTTGGTCCAAGATCTTAAAGAGAAAGTCTAGTTTCTCAGTAGTAAGTAGATCCTGTGCTTGTGATAAGACAAAATCTGGCCACAGGAACTCTTGGGAAAGCCACCTGCGGCACACTTGGGGTGGGCAGGGGTTAGGGACTCGGCAAAGGCTCCTTGAAGGAGAGTGGTGTGCCAGGATGGGGAGCTGTGGAGGGCAGGGTGTTTTTAGACAGGGAAGGCCTCCTATAGTGAAAAGAAGAAGTCAGATGTGTCAGAATGGTACATATGTGAGTAGCAGCAAGCATCTTTTTGAGAAAGATGGGGACTAGGAGGTGGGTTCTGGCTAGAATCCTTGGGCTCCTGTCATGGGCCCAGTGCCCTGAGATGCCAGGGACAATACCCGCAGACTGCAGGATAAGTTTAGTTGTGGTGCAGCTTCCTTCAGCATGCTGGTTCTCTGGAGTGGGCAGACTCTACCAAGGTTTGGCTTCAACTGTGTGGCTTGTTCCCTGGGCCGCTGGCCCTGTTCGTGGCACCTCCAGTCGGGACCTGATTTTGAAATTCTAAACAAGATGAAGTAGTATTATGGTATTAAGTGTTGAGACAGTTGGGGAAACGATCATAACTGAAGAATAATTTTATCTTTTCTCTTTTTAAAAACAAATGTGTTAGTTCTTTGTCCTCTGGCCTCTGGGGTCTCGGACAGCCTGCCCCACCATTCATTAGCCTTAACTGTATCCATGACTGCTTTGCCACTTCACCACACAGGGCCCAAACTCCAGGCCTTGCCTCACGCTAGCACTCTGCATCCTGGGAATGAATCCTGGAAGTCAGCCAGATATTAGAGCCCTAGGCTCCGAGGAAATCAGCCGGTTCATGTTGGATTAGTCCTGGCATCCAGCCATCTTTTACAGCATTCTTCCCTGGGAACCCTGCAGAGACATCCCAAGAGCTGACTTGATGAACCTTTGGAACAGGACCCTGCCCTAGGTTGCTGTGGTATATTGAGAAAACTTTCCTGGAAAAAAAGAGTGGGAAGAGGGAAATTCCACACCCAGAAATTAGCCCTGGCATTATAGCCAAGTTTCAGTTGTGTTCAGTGCTGGCAGTGGAATCGCATTCCTCTTCCTGTCTCCGGGCTTCTGGATTGGAAAGGAAACGAGGACCCAGGAAATCTCTGCATAAGGTGGTTTTCCTCCTAGTTGGTGGAGATCACAGATGGTCTGACAGATGTATTTGTAGAGGCCAGCATGTCTTTCTCTTCTGTGAACTTGCACCTTCAGACCTTTATCAGTTACAGCTGAAGAAATGCAGGGGGAAGGAGAACCTTAGATTTTGGTGTTTTCATTTGTGTTTTACTCAGCATATAGTAGGAGAAAGTTGTTGTGAAGTACATTTGTGAGAACTCCAGACCACTGGTATGTCCTGGCTTTGGCACCCCAGCTCTTGGTTTGTTCAGTGGGTCAGTCTTGGCCTGAATGTTAAGAATCCCCTTGGGAGCATGTGAGAATCCTAATACTTGGCGCTTACCTAAGACTCTTGTCACTGGACTCTCTGAGGAGAGGCCCAGGCGTCTTTATTTTCTTTCCTTTTTAAAAATGTTTTCCAGATGCTGCCAACTGTACAGGTCTGTAAACTATTGTTTACCCAGATTTCACCCCAACTCAAGTGCTGAGTATTGAGAATCTGGAAGCTGCACAGTCTTGTGAAGAGAGACATAAACTGGGCAAGTCACAGACTCTTCTGGGCATGCTTGGCTTAAAGGCACTGGTTTAAATCTGGTACCGGATTTTTCCTTTGCTATCTTCATTGTAGAGCACCTTCTTAGTGTGAGGACAGAGGGAATGGTGGTCTGGTTTATTATTAAAGCCAGGTTAACTATTTGGGCTATATTTGGGCCTTGTTAAAATTTGGGATGCAGGCCCCTGACTGACTGAAGTGTTAAAGCCGTTTCTGCCATTGGAGATGGACCACGTTCTGAACTGAACTACCAGAATCTTTGTCCTGTGGCAGAAAGAGCTGTGCCCTCACCATTGCTCATACCGCCACTCCTCACGGTAGCAAAAAGCTAGAAGCAGTCCAAATGTCCACTTGATGAATGGTTAAACACAGTGTGGCATCGCCATATAATGGAAGATTATTCACCTGCAAAAGGAAGGAGATTCAGACATGTGGTTACAACATGCACAAACCTTAAAGACCCTGCTAAGGTAAGGAAGCCAGACACAGAAGGACAGACACTGTGTGACCTCACCTATGAGATGCCTGCCGCAGGCTTATTTGTAGAGACAGGAAACAACGCTGGTTGCCAGGAGTTGGGGGACTGAGGGGAGTGGGAGTTCTTGTTTAATGGGGGCAGAGTTCATGTTTAGAAAGATAAAAAAGTTCTGGAAATGGATGGTAGTGATGGTTGAATAACAGTGTGAATGTGCCTCATGCTATGGAACTTTACTCTTTAAAATTGTAAACCTTATGTATATTTTACAATTAAAAAAATTAACGCGTGTCCCTTACCTCTTTCAGGTGACTAGCCGTATATTGGTCCTATTCACTGCAGACTAATGGCTTGTGGTCTGCACAGGTTGCCTAAGGCTGTTGTTCTCTGCCATGGTGGCAGTTAAATTGTTGGCTCCTTTAGTAAAACAGCGTAATTGTCTCCTTGTCTGCTATCGCATTGCCAGCTGTTGCTTCCTCCTGTGCCTTCAACTGCTCCTCTCCACTTTCAGTGGGCTGCTTCTAATCTGGTGTCCTGGGAACGGAGATAAGCTTGTCTTCTCAGTGGTGTTGGGCTTTGTGGTAGCCTTACCCGATGCCACCCTTCTGGGCCTTCAAGTGGCCAGAACCACCTCCCTCTTCCAAATAGCCACTGTAGTTGTCGAGTTTCACGGTTTTCCCAGCTTCGGTTTTACACTGTTTTCTGAGGTTCAGCTAATCTTGTTTTGAGTTAAAGGTGACTTTATTATTCATGGATTTTTTTCCATCCGGATGTCATTGACTTGAGTGGTGCTTCTCTTGGCCCCCTTGAGCTGCTGGCATCGATGGTGGATGGCTGTTGTCAGGACCCCCGGGTGTGCACTGGCATGGTGGTCTTGGCACAAACCAGCCCTTGCAGGGGCACTGAAATCCAAAAGGAGGTGCTCGCCCTCCTCCCTGCCCAGTGAGGAGGACAGATGTGCTCGCCTTCCTTTGCTGGGATCCTCTGTGGCCTGAGACTGTGAAAGCCAAGGCCTGGGCCGCTTCAGGCTGGGCTCTTTGTGCTTGTCTCATGTGCTCACAGTGCTGTATTTGGCAGGTTTCTTCACAGCCCATTGCTTAGTCCAAATAATGACAGGGACTTTCCAGCAGCAAAGAGGAGACCCCTAGGGTGTAGATTAAATCCCCCAAGTCAGCAGTCGTGAATAGGGGTTGTGAAGGCACCTCCCCAGGTGAAGGCACATTTTTGCCTTTGGCACATGGGAGCTGTGAAACTTCTGAGGATTCTGAGATAGACGGTTAGGATAGGGAATGTGTAACAGTGGCTTGCTATTACTAGGGTACTCTCTTTGACCTGCTTTCCTAATTAAAGGTGGAATATGTTTGTGAAATGAAAAATCAGGCTTTGATCAACTAAGAAGTTGTCATTTGGCAAGGCTTACAACTGTGACATTTATTTAGGGAATCATTTTGTTTTTAGTTACTAAGTCCTGTCGCACCGCATAGCCTGTAGCCTGCCAGGCTCCTCTATCCATGGGATTTCCCAGGAAAGAATACTGGCGTGGGTTGCCATTTCCTTCCACTGGGGATTTTCCTGACCCAGGGGTTGAACCTGTGTCTCCTGCATTGCAGGCGGTTTTTTCACTGCTGAGCCATCAGGGAAACCCATCATTTTGTTATTACCACCCAAGTAACTGGTGTACCGGAAGGAACTGCATTCTTCTGGGTGTAACAAGGTAAACCTAGGATTTGCTGTCTTTGTATCCTGCCTGAGGGGTGGAATCAAGGATGACTTGCCTCTCAGACATGACTCTCTGCAGGAAAATATGCTTGTATAATAAATGTGAATGGGCTTCCCAGGCGGCGCTAGTGGTGAAGATCCTGCTTACCAATGCAGGAGACATTAGAGACACTTGGGTTCAATCCCTGGGTTGGGAAGATCCCCTGGAGGAGGGCATGGCGACCCACTGCAGTGTTTTTGCCTGGAGAATTCCATGGACAGAGGAGCCTGGCAGGCTGCAGTACATAGGATCACAAAGAGTTGGACGCAACTGAAGCGATTCAGCGTGCGTGCATGCAATAAATGTGTAGGCAAAAAGTGAATTTGTAGTATGGAACTGGCTTAATGAGTTCTTTTGTCTTATATATAAATTCTGTAAGGTAAATGAATTCTGTCCTTTTTCATTATCTTTAAAGGTGAGTCTGTCACTGAATGAAAGCTGTGGTTTTAAGTAAGCCACAAGCTCCTGAGTTCAAAATAGATACAGACCTGGGAAACCATCTTTAGAGTAATTTGCACATGAATTAGATATTTTAATGGAGAAAATGTGTCAGCTAGATTCCTTGAACACATAATATAGATGAAATGGGGAGAGCTCAGAAACAACAGTCTTGCTTTTTGTGAAAGTCCCAAGGAATAGTTACTTGTAAAAGCTCCAATGCCATATGCCCTCTATCATTTCTTTTTTCGATATACATCAGATAATTTTAGTTGTAATTTTAGTTTGTTAATTCTTGGTTGCCTGCCTGTCTCCATTGCCCCACCTCTTGGCCAGAATGTAAGCCCATGAGGGTAGGTGTCTTCGTACTGAATCCCAAGAGCCTATAGAATTAAGAGATACAGAGTACGGTGTTTGTTGAAAGCTGTAGCAAATCCAAAGTTTTCACCTAAACTAGGAACACCTCCAGAGAAGGCAGTGGCACCCCACTCCAGTACTCTTGCCTGGAAAATCCCATGGACGGAGGAGCCTGGTGGGCCGCGGTCTATGGAGTTGCTAAGAGTCGGACACGACTGAGCGACTTCCCTTTCACTTTTCACTTTCATGCATTGGAGAAGGAAATGGCAACCCACTCCAGTGTTCTTGCCTGGAGAATCCCAGGGACGGGGGAGCCTGGTGGGCTGCCGTCTATGGGGTCGCATAGAGTCGGACACGACTGAAGCGACTTAGTAGTAGTAGGAGGAGGAGGAACACCTCAAATGACAGGGTTATACCCAGTCATCCCCAGGGCTCTGCTGCTTGGCCAGAATGGACCAGTTGGTTTTCACCCTTGTTCTTAATCTTGAACATCATCTCCTTACATACTCACACAACACAAATACGTGTTATATTAGCCTATACCTGTGTAGTGAAGGAAGCAAAAGTAAGAAGCAGGACAGGCCAGATAGATACTGGTTAGTGAGAAGAGCAGTAGTTGGATCACAGAAGCAAGTTAACAAGAAAGAGGAGCAAGCTCAGCCCTTTTCAGAACCCCTTGATTTGGGGTTCTGCAGGGTCTGTAGTACCATCGTGCCTATCTCTTCCCATCTAGGTCTGCTGGGGACCGTTACCTGTTTAATGCAATAGGTTTTTCTCTTAAAGAACACTTTTTAAAATGTTTAACATCATGCCTTGGGTTGAAGTCAAATCTATAATAGCTTATATCTCTGTCCTTACTCACTAGAGGTAGTGAGCCTAACTCACTAGGGAACTTGAATCCACTGGGAGTTAAAGCTTATGCTTTCAAATATGGGTCCATATGAAAATGGAATAAATCAGGAATAATAGAAGACTGGGCTTGGAGTGGGAATGTGTGTGCATGAGCTCTGTTGCCTCTGGTGTGTGTGCCCAGGCTGGGGGAAAGGTGTGGAGAGTCCTGGTCAGGATAGTCGGGCCAGGTTGGCTGTATTTCATGGGAGGGTCTTGTCTTCCACAGGCCTGGTGTTCTATGTTTGTATTGAGTGAAATTTCCCTTTCTTCCCTAGACCTGGAGCACAGCTGTTTGAGTTGTGTTCTTGGTATACTTGTACCCATTTATTTTTAAAGGGATTTGAATTTGAACTGGGTTTGATAAGCGTTTTTCTTCTTAAGCACCTAGGTGCGTTTCTACACCTGAAAGTATAATACATTTTGATGCCATTCCTATGGCAACCAGTGAACTCCAAGGGAACAGATCCTATTTTTGTGCTCTAACATGCTAACAGGATTAGTGAAGGCACATCAAAAATACCATTATAAGTTTGTTGCAGTTTGAAGAGAATTTAAATGGTCCAGCACCGAATTTTCAACATTGAGTTCGAGTCCACTTCCAATAATCAATCTGCATGGCAATCAAGTTTTAAATGTCATTTAGGTGGGTGTTGGGGGTGTTGATGGAAGCTTATTTTTAATCCAAAATGGGTCTTTTGTAAAATGTCCATTCTCTGGGTTTCAAAACTTTGTTTACAGGCTTCTATCATTGGGGATTCTTGTGTTCAAGCATGTAACTCTCTACCCCAGCCTGAGTCTGGAGATCAGGTGATTTTAACTTAACTTATCCTGCCTCTCCAGGAGACAAAATAAAAATGTGAATTCCTTCCTTAGGAACCCTTCCTTGACCTGAACCCCTTTGGCACGTGGAGAGAGAGTGCCCTGGGCCTTCCTCTCTCTCTGGATATGGTCTTGGCAATGGGTGGTGCCCCAGGGGGAGAGAGCAGTGGCCTCCACAAACCACACCTTTCCCAGCTTCCATTCTCTTGATTTCATCAGCTTGAGCTATACTGTTAGCAGTTTAGGGCTGGAGAGATGATGCCTGCCTATTTTCTGATTTGAAGTTGGTAAGAAGCCTAGCTCTCTGCTGGAGTCATTTGGAGGCATCTTGGTGAAGCATCTCTACCCTCGCTGGCTCTGGGTGCTAATGTCTAAGCTGAGAAACAGGGGCGGGGTGGGGGGTGAGTTGGGGATGTGGAGTTGAACAGGGCAGCCAGAGCTGGAAGTTATGAATCTATCCTGAGATGGTTCTGCACTTTGGTTTCCTCACTTGTTGCAGAGACTGTAGCTCGCGTGTTGCAGCTTCTTGCGTTCAGGCCTTGGCTGCTCCAGCAGCCTTGGCAGGGTGGAGAGCCAGGTGGTGGTTTTCACCCGACTCTGGAGGGCTGAGGACGCAGTGCCTGTTCTCTGACCTTTCTCTCCCCATAGCAGATGGCACTGCTGCACGCTCTCCTTTGCCAATGAAAGAGCTCATTCATGCCATTCGTTGAGGGTGGACTCAGAGCTCTGCCTTCCTCCATCTGACTGGGTCGGTGCCCTCCACCCTATTCTGAAGCCACCCTCACGGGCTGACTTCCTCACATCCGCCTGGTGCAGCACACAATCCTGCGTAGCACCAGCTGCTGAGGCCAGAGCAAGGGAAATGCAGAACGGCTCTGCGTTCCTTTACATTAGTGGGAGGAGCCACCCGAGTTTGTGGAGGGCTCAGGGCAGGATCAATAGTTCTGGCTGAATTCTGCCTGTGTCTCACAAAACAGCCACTGGGAAGGAGCTGAGTTTATAACTAAAACTTGTGTTCTAGTCCCCTCCCTCTAGTTATGAGGAACGTGGGGGCCCTGCAGGATCATAGCCCAGGCTCTGAAATCTTCTTTGAAATTTATTTTCTTTTCGGTTTTTTGCCTTGATCTAAAACTCTCCTTCAGTGTCTTGATGTGTATCTAAAACTCTCCTTCAGTGACTTTGTGTATCTCACATTTAACGTCTTCTGACATATTTTCCACTTCCTCCCATTTCACATCCATTATTCAACTCTTGGAGGACAAAATTCTATTGAGTCCCCCTACTTTTGCCCCAGGTTGCCAACCGGCTCATTGAAAACCCAGGAGCAGCCATGATGCCTGAGACTGTGACCCACACTTGCTCCCTCCAACCCGTTTCTGTGGTGTCGCCGTTCAGGAGGCAGCTGATTCCAGGGCCTCTGTCTACCTCCCTGGCAGGGATTTCAGTTTGGGGCACTCTCATCTCTGGACATGGTGTCCTGAATGGCCTCACTCAGCCTGGCTGCTCAGCTCTGCTGTGCTCTGCTCCTGTGCCCAGATGCAAGTTTGTCTTATGATGGCTCATCAGTTAATTCTGGTCTTCCTTTGGGCCTCAACAGCTGGGATTTGTGCCCTTAAATTATCTTTGGGTCTGACCCCATCCTCCACACGCGCCCGCCCTGCCCCGCCTTGGTCTTGCTTTGTCCCTGTGGTAGCCTCCATGATAAATTTGCTCTTCAGCCCCTCAGTAGTGTTCCCAAATTGTGGGATGCCTAACCCCTAAGTGGAGTGACTTCGGCGAGTGCCAGGGCTAGCAGTCCTCAGGAGAGAGGGACGCAGTTGCATTTTCAGTCTCCCACAGTGCTTCTGTTCACTTTGTGGAAACAGTGTCAGCTGTTGCTAATCTCCCTTGGTGCACTTCTAATGCCAGTCAGAATCTTGGGCCAGTAGTCATGCCAACATTGCTTTCATTGTCCTTTTTACACGGACTTTGTCTTCATAGCAGCTGGTGCTTGTTTTTAAGTTAATGACTTTTTCTTTTGAAATTTTTCATAGCTTCAAAAAGTAGATTCACCAATTAATATTTTGTCACATTTGTTTTATTTTTCAGTGCACAGGTTTCCTCCCATCCCAGTCATTAAAAGTAGGTTGCAGATATGATATTTTACCTCATGTACTTCAGCAAGCATCTCTTTCAGAATAAAGGTGTTTTCGTGAAAGCAGGGACTCCCAGAAGATATTTGTGTACCCATGTTCATAGACGTATCGGTCATAATGGCCAAAAGATGGAAGCAACCCAAGTTGCTGTGGAGGGATGAATGAACAAATACAGTCTGTCCACATGATGGAATATTATTCAGCCATAAAAGGAAGGAAATTCTGATACATGCTACATGTATGAACCTTGAGGACATTATGTTAAAAAGAAGCCAGTTACAGAAGGACAAATGCTTTGTGATTCCACTTACATTAGGTAGTGAGAGTAGTTGGTTTCATAGAGACGGAAAGTAGAATGGTGATTCCTAGGAGCTGGAGGGTGGAGGAAATGGAGAGTTAGTGTTTAATGGGTGTGGAGTTTCGGTTTTGCAAGATGAACAACGTCCTCGAGTTGGAGAGTGGCAATAGTTGGCCAGCTGCGTGGTTGTGCTTAGCGCCACTCAACTGTATGCTCGCGTGCATGCTCAGACACTCCAGTCATAGCCGACTGTTTGTGACCCCACGGACTGCAGCATGCCAGGCTCCTCTGTCCCTGGGATTCTCCAGGCAGGAGTACTGGAGTGGGCTGCCATGCCCTCCTCCAGGGGATCTTCCAAGCCCAGGGAATGAACCAGTGTCTCCTGTGTCTCCCACATTGCAGGTGGATTCCTTACCCATTGAGCCACCTTGCAAATGGTTAAAATGGTAAATTTCATGTTATGTGTATTTTGCCACAATAAAAGGATAAATAATATAAAAGCCTACTGAAATTTTTATTTTATTTTTTTTTAAATAAGGGCATTGTCCTATTAAACCACAGTAAGCATTATGGAAAATCAATAATAATTGCATTCCATATTAAGAATTCCAGTGTTGTCTCAAAAAATGTCTGCCTCCTATTCAAACAGGTTGACACATCACATGTGATATGTTAGCATTTTTTTAAAAATAAATAAGTTTATAAAAAGCAAGTTGATGTAAAGTGCAGGTAGATCTGTGGGTGATGAAGGTGATGGGTTTGAAATGAACAGGGTCAAACCAAACCTGAATGTGTAGTGGTCTGGGCTCTTTGGCCCCGGAGCTGAGTTTCTAACATGAATGCCCCAGCCTTGCTTAGCTTCTACAGGAGGAACCTTCTACATCCTCACAGTCAGTGTCAGTACTAACCTCATTGGGGTTTTAGGCCTCATCAAAATGTGGTACTGCGACTGAGGAACTGAATTTTAAATTTTTAATCAATTCTAATTAAAAATTTAAAACTGGTACCACCATTTAGTTTTGGAGAACTTTTTAAGTATGTTTGGAACATCTTGGGCACGTGTATCTATTTTTTTCTTTCTTGAGTCATGTAACATGGTATGCAAGATCTTAGTTCCCTGACCAGGGATCGAACCCATGCCTTGTGCAATGGAAGATTGGAGCCCTAACCACTGGACATCCAGGGAAGTCCGTGAATCTACTTTCAACGTCAAACTTTATAAAATGTATACCCTGATCAAATATTTTGAGTGAAAATTTAGCTCCTGAATTGAGATGTGCTGAAGGTGTGGAGTACACACCAATTTAAGACATTTAGTATGAAAAATGTAAAATGTCTCAGTTTCTTTTATGGTTACACGTTGAAATGGAATTTTGAGTATATTGGGTTCCATGAAATACACTGTTAACTTCACCTTTTAGCATTATAATCTGGCTACAAGAAAGTGAAGGTGCTTGAATGGTCACATTTATTTCTGTCAGACACATGCAGATAGGATGCGTAGGAGTGAAGAATCTCTTCCTCTGTGCGGCAGCCTGCACTGCCGCCATCTACCAGGTCCTTCTCTGACTTCTGAAGACTCCTGAAAACTTTTGGGCCCTGCTGTTTTTTTGGTGAATTCTCAGCTGGATTCTCTTTCTCATTTCTGTCCTTCTGTCTTAATAAGGACTGGGAGCACCTCTTGAAGCCTTTGCTTCTCCACTGAGTGTTAGACTGGTGGAGGGAAGGGGCCCAGCCACATCTCATCTGTGTAAGGCGTGTGGGGGGTGGGAATTACATGGTAGCCTATCTGTGTTTCTGGTTAAACGGGAAGAGAACATTTCTTTTGCTCCTCTTCTGTCTAGCTCTTGGCCCCAGGTCCCAAGCTGCACAGAGTTGTGGGGATCATTGGTGGGAGTGCACTGAGATCCCGAAGAAGATAGTGGGGTCACTGGCCCTGTTCAGCTTTGCTTTCTCCTGGGTGAGACATACCTGGCACAGAGTCTAGAAGAACTCAGAATTCCAGAGAGTTATGTGGAGAGATGGGGAAGGGCGACGGGCCTCAATCTGCCAGCATGTGGGTCTCCAGCTTTCCCCATGCACTGGGAAAACCAGTTATTAAATCCAGTGAATGCAGGTGGCATTCCCAGCCAGAGACGTGTGTGCACACATTTTTTATTCAGTTATTCTGTGCACTGGACCTTGGTTTGAAGCTTCATGTGGGGTGTATGTTAGTTCCACATCCTTAAGTATTTTTCCTGATATTAATAGAAAAGTGGCAGAGAGTTCCAGGAAATACCGTGGGTTCATTGGGAGTGTGGTAGTCTATGCACTGGGGCAGGGGTTTTGGCTTCTGATGGGCTGAGAGCTCCTCACCAGTGAGCAACCCTTACTTTCCTAAGTGGACACTGAGGACAAGCTGACCTGACTGTGTCTGCCAGGGAGTAAACTTGGACTGTGCAGCAGGATCTGAGCCTGTGAGATTCAGCTGCAGCTGAGGTCCCCCAGGGCAGAGCACTGCCTGTGGCAAGGCCCCCCTGCCCAGAGCACAGTGGCTGAAGAGATCATATGTGCTTGGTGAGGTTTGACCTTTTCTCTCCAGCACCTGTATCCACCTTCCTGTCTGTCAGACTTGGGGCATTTGACTTCTGTGAATCAGTTACTTTGGTGGAAGTTAGGTGGAATTAATGACAAACAAAAACATCAGTTTTTACAAAGAAACAGATCCCTGTCAGCTTTTTTTTTTTTTTTTTGCTTCCCTCGCTGTTCTTATAAAGCAGTGTTGAGTTTTGTCCTTGATGGGCTTTGCACTCTGAAAGTTACTGAGATGTAGAGAAGGTTGGTTGTTTAAATCCACACGTCCTTCTCAAGCTGACATGGTTAGATTGTGAGGGCAAAGTCAACACTGAGTGTTTCCTGAGGGTAGAGACCTCCTTGCAGCGCATGGAGGTGGCTTACCCTTGACTGAGAGAAGCACCTGTCTGGAAATCAGTGCATTTTGGAGGCCAGGGCCCCTCGGTCTATTTCCCTGGGGCAGCTTGACTCTCAGAGCACCAGCCTTTGCTGTACTCTTGGCAGTGATGTCTGTTCAGACATTGTCAGCTCTCGCTATTATTTGAGTTCTGTACCTGGTGAAAGGTGAGGGGAACAGATCATTCTAGCTGGATCCTCTTCTTGAGGGTGCCTGATAATGACAGATAATTCCTTTTTCTGAGATTTTTCTTTTAAAGTTCAGCTTCACAGTGAAGGTCAGAGGGTAGTATCATTAAAGAGGAGGTCACCCATAAGCATCTGCTCTTCATCAAGGTAACTAGGCTCTCCTGCTTCGCCAAAGCCCGAGTCAGGGTGTGCCCTTGTCCTTGATCGATGCATCTTTTCCTGCCTCCTTTGTGGTCATGGCTGAAGATGCTGGGGTCATGGTGTCTTGGGAAGCTCTTGTGTTAGCCCTCTTCCTGAGCCCCTTTTGTCCCCAGTAAGTGCAGTTTAAAAAAATATTTATTTAGCAGCACTCAGTGTCTCTAGTTGCAGCATGTGAACTCTTTAGTTGTGGCGCGTGGGATCTAGCTCCCTGACTAGGGATCAGACCTGGGCCCTCTGCGTTGGGAGTGCCCTCATAACTGGACCACCAGGGAAGTCCCAGTTAAGTGTAGTTTTGAGTCTCCCTCTCAGTTCCATTCTGCTGCTTTGGAGAGAAGCTCAGAGCCATGATACGTTTTTGTGGGATATCTCCCATCTTGTTAGCTTGGCCTTCTTGTGGAGGCTGCTTCTCATTTCAGGGAATGACTTTGTGGGAAAAGTTGGTTGGGATGTTGCTGTTTCCACTTAAAGCAGACCTGTGTGCCTGTGAGCTGGCATGTTCTGGAACATTTCAGCCACAGACAGTAGACTGCCTCTCCCCCGTGTGGTGCTTCCTGTTGCCTGTTGCAGGTGGGTCGTCATCTGCAATTCATACCTTCCTCTTGGCCTCTCAAATTACCAAACAGTTCAATTTGGACCACTAGCTTGAAGGTTAACACTAACATGTTTTCCTGGTGTTTGGTGTGCTAGAAACACCACAGTTGTCTTTCTTGTACTAGTTTTAGTTTTAAATTTTGTTCTTGAGGATCATGAACTTGCTTTTTATCTTTCTGTTGGAAATGGCAGGGTTCTAGAGAATCAGCGCGCCGGTTCCAGAGCGCCAGTGCTGCATCGCCCTCAGAAGCTTTATGGCTGCGCGCAGGCCACCCACAACACTGCTGTCAGCCTCGTTTGGCTGATCCTAGTTTCTCACTCCTCAGACGTTTTCTTCGTTTCACACTTTCTCTGTGTTGCGAAATGAACACCATCTCTCATTCTTGCTGCCTTGCAGATTATTCAGTTCTGCATTGTTCCGTATGCTTCCTTCCTACTGGGAAACTCTAGGCAGAGGAAGTGCCTGGCCTCTCTGCCTGCCTTGGCTTTGCGATCTGTGTGTCTCTGATCATATTGAAGTCTACCTCTCAAAGCGAGCAGGAATTTTCTGCATGACATGACAGTCTGTTCTGTTGGCATTATGTGTTGTAGTGTGGGTTAATCTCAGTGTTACATACATCAAAACAGCTCTTTTGGAAAACAAAATCACTAAAAATAAAAGGTTTAAAAGTAAAGGCAGATAGAATAGTAGGAGTAATAACTTTAAAAGAGGCAACCAGAAGAAAGGACCACTCTTACCTTACCTGTGAAGGGCACAACCTTGGACGTAGGTCCATGGGAGTGGAGAGTTTGAATTAATGGCAGATTATGTTTCTGTCAGTCTTCCAGCCTCTAATTTGCAGATGTGGGCAGGTCAAGGCTGCTTTGAGAAGCAGTGCCTGGAGGCCAGCTCACCAGGTGAAGAGGCAGACAGATCAAAAAACCACCTCAGCAGAGGTCAGTGGGGACTTGTGAGAGGGGGGCCATGTTGTTGGTTGGTTGGTTTTTAAATGCAAGTAGGTATAGTCATCCACAGAGCTGCCACCATGTCTCCCTTCCATTTTATGGTTTCATGTATACACCCAGTTGTCTATCTACCTAAGTTGATCTGTAATTGTGTAATTTCATCTGCTTTTCTAACATAGCGCTCTTGTCACTTACAGTTCCTTCATTTTGACACAAAGTCTAGAAATCTGTGAAACAGGGGTTGTAAACTAAGGCCTGCCCACTAGTCTGAATTTTACTGACACATAGCCACAATTCCTCGTCCCAGGATTGTCAGCAGGCTGCTTTCATGATAAAGCAACAGCAGAATGAAGTGTTACAAAGACTGTGTATCCTGCATAGATGACTATATTTACTCTCTGGGAAAAATTAGCCTCCCCTTGCTGATGTATGTTTTAGTAGTTTTAGTCTTGTCCACATCAAAGTTTTGTTTTCTTTTTAACTGCATGCCCATCTCAGGAACACTTTAAATTCACAAATCATCTGTACAGATTTAACCATCAACCCATGATGTAAGCCGTATATAACAATGGAACCTTTTATTGTACCTCCAGTTGCTGGCAGCTTTCATAGGGAAGTTAAAGATAGTACACATTTTTCACTGCCCCTAATGTAATGTTTCTGCTGATTGGTTACTAAAGCAGAGCGAGTGGATTTCTGATTGGCGGGGTTGTGGTCTGCCCAGCCTTCTGGGTCCTGGTCTTCCGGCTGCAGGGTCCTCACGGGCCTGGTTCCCTCCAGTGGGGGACAGAGAGCATGAGTGAGTCTGTGCACTCTTAGCAGCACGGCTGACTCATTTCCACCTGGAACTGCTGGGCTCAAGGCAGCTGCCAGCTTGATTCTGAGGTGAAGGGGCCCTGCTTGGCATGTCCGGGGGTCAGGGCATGTACAAGCTGCAGGGAGGGAGGATTAAAGCTTCTGAGAGCTTCCTCAGTGCATAGCCACTGGCCACCCTCCAGACACCACAGTCTGGCTGATGACATGATTGCTGTTCTCACCAGCCGTCTGAGCCAGTCAGATAGAAGAGTAATCCTGTTTGTGCTTCCCCACCGACACAGATCGCACAGTGAAACAGGGGCCTTCGCTGTGAACAGGAAGCAGCTTCTCTGGGACCAGGAGGAACATGCTTTCTGATATTGGTGTTCCATGACCATTGTAACTAACATTTCAACAAAGATGTTCCGAGGACAGGCTACGATTTGCTGCACATTAACTAGTAATGAGAAATTGCTAGGTTTTTTGTTTTTCTTTTTTCTTTTTTTTTTAACCAGAATCAAGGTTCCCTATCGCCTTCTGTGTCTCATTATTATAGAAGAACCTTGTTGTAGTAGTGAGGAAGGGATCTCTTTTGTTTGAAGGGTGCATGCTACTGTCAGCTTATACATTCAAGAGACACTGGGGTCATCTAGCATTGGCCAGCTTTTTTTCTTGGCATGAAAACAGTTAAAGCCACAGCCCCTCCAGCCCTTCACTGCTTGGGAAGCATAAATAATTTGGTCTCCGCTCCCCTTGACCCCGCTCCCCATGGTATCAGCAGGGGAGTGTGCTGCTGATGTCACCTATGATGTTGGCCAAGTCACAGATGGCCAGGTGCTGTGAGAGTTATCTTGACTTTGGTTCGTTTGTAGGGGTGAAATGCTTTGGAAGCTAACCTCATTTACTTGAGGGTCATATGACATTCAGCTGCTTCTGCAGAGAGAGCAAGTCTGTTGATTAAAATACATGCCAAGGGCTTCCCTGGTGGCTCAGTGCTAAAGAATTAGCCTTCCAGTGCAAGAGACACAGGTTCAGTCGCTGGTCTGGGAAGATGCCACATGCTGCAGAGCAACTAAGCCCCCGTGGCACCACTGTAGAGCCAGTGCTCTAGAGCCTGGGAGCTGCAACGAGAAGCTGCTGCGGTGAGAAGCCCGCACGGCACAGCCAGAGAGGAGCCCCTGCTTGCCTCAGCTAGAGAAAGTCATGCAGCAACGAAGGGCCAGCTCAGCTCAAATAAATGTTTTAAGAAATAACATGCCAGGGTATGGAAGTGGGGTGCCTTCAGCCGAACCACACTCTCTGGGCCCGGCAATTGACTGGGCCTTTGCCCCTGCGCTTTGTGAACAGAAGCAGCTGTGAAACAGAGCACTCAAGAGACACACAGCCCTGGGTGACCTCCTGCTGACCAGACCACCACCCATTATGCTGTTTTGTTGCCAGGACGATGAAGGTGGTAGTGCCACCACCTCCCGTGGATGCTTGCCTTGAGGATTAAGTAAGTGCTCAGTACAGGGCGTCAGCCCAGGAAGCAGCAGTTATCTACTGACAAGCTTTTCTAGGTCCTAGCACAGATGTTAAGTATTGTCACTGTATCTCACAGGAGAGTTTGTGAGGCTTCCCAGTTAACCTGCACTTCTCCTGCCTTCTCTGGCATCTTGCTGCCTATGTGCCATGTCACTTTAATTCAGAGGCAAGTGAATGGACAGGAAGGAGTCAAGGTGGGGTCACTGGGCTTGTGGGCCCTCTGGGAGGCCAGGAGTTCAGGTGGAACTGCAAATACAAAGTGTAACTGTCAGCCTCTCTCCAGAGACAGAGCTGGGCCTGAATCTCCAGGAATCAAGTCTTTCTCTTGTCCTCTCTTGGTTACTTTCAGCAGCCTAGACTCAAGCCTCTCCCATGTCTCTCTCACCTCCTAATCTCCAGGAAAGAAAATATTTCTGTTGAAATTTGAAAAACATTACAGTTGTGTTGTCTGCTAACCAGTGTCCTTAGATGAATTGGAATGATAGCAAGCAGTATCCTTCACAGCAGGAGTAATTAATCATGGGACTGTAAACATAGGAAAAGAATTGGCATTTTGGACTTCCCTGGTGGTTTACTGGTTAAGAATACAGCTGCCACTGTGTAGGGGACAAGGGTTCAGTCGCTGGTCCAGGAAGATTCCACATGCTGCCGGGCAGCTAAGCCTGTGTGCCCTAGAGCCTGCGCTCCGCAGCGCGAGACGCCGCAGTGCAAACCCTGCACACCGGGACTCGAGAGTAGCCTCCTCTCGCCACTAGAGAAAGCCTGCGAGCAGCAAGGAAGACCCAGTGCAGACAAAAATAGACAGAATTCACTTTTTAACGGTTATTAGTCAACCCAGAGGTTCCCATACTTTAGATCACAGCAGTAGTAGCATATCACTTTTTTAAATCATGATATTAGGCCACAGGGAATACCTAACAAGTTTGTTTATTGGATAGTTAGGTACAAACAACAAAGTAAGTACTAATATCCCAGTAACAGTCTACAGCTGTTTGAAGAAAACACATGAGTTGAAAGGAAAAAATATTATATTCTTGCATTACTACAGCCAGTTGCTTATGGAATATGTGTGCCTGTTGGCTACGGTACAACTCCATAAACCTTAGAACTGGAACCTTAAGACATCTGTCACCCACATTTTCTATCCCGTGTTGAATTTTACATGGTACAGCCGTCCCTTGGTATCTGTTGAGGATTCCGTTTTAGGACACACAGACACACAATCACACCCACTGCCAGGCACCCAAATCCAGAGGTGCTCGAGTCTCTTATATTGCAGCAACATGCTGAGTGAAATAAGTCAGAAAAAAAACGAATATCATGTGATCATTGCACATATCATTTCACTTGTATGTGCAATCCAAAAAAATTGATACAAGTGAACTTAGTTAAAAAACAGAAATAGAATCATTGATGTAGAAAACGCATTTGCAGTTACCAGTCAGGGGAGGGAGGGGAGGGTTAGAGTGGCAGATTGGGAATGATGTACGCACTGGTCTGTATAAGGTAGAGATCTCTTAAGGACCCACTGTGCAACACACAGCTCTACTCGGTACTCTGTAATGACCTTTACAGGAAAAGAGCCTCAAGCAGAGCCAGGGACTTCCCTAGCGGTCCGGTGGCTTGGACTCTGCACTGCCATTGCAGGGAGCTCAGGTACGTTCCCTAATCAGGGGACTAGATCCCACATGCCTCAGCTGGGAGTTTGCATGTTGCAACTAAAGATCCCACATGCTGCAGAGAAGATGGAAGATCTGTATCCTGCAACTAAGACCCGATAAAGCCAATAAATCAGAATTAAGAAAGAGTTGGTATATGTATAAATGGAACTGATTAACTTTGTTGTACAACAGAAACTAACACAACATTGTAAATCAGCTAGACTCCAATAAAGAAACAAAATTTGATGGCATAGTGTTTGTGTATAACCAACTGCGTGTCATCTGTCCTCTCCTATACTTTAAATCATCTCTAGGTTATTTATAGCCAATGTAATGTAAACATTATGAAAGTAATTGTAGATAGTGTAAATTCTGTGTTGCCAGTGCATACCAGTTCAAATTTTGCTTTTTAGAACTTTCTAGAATATTCCCCCTCCCCTCAAATATTGTTGATCTGCTGTTGGTGGAATCTGCAGATAAGAAGGACCAGCTGTATTTGGTTTTTATGACAGTAACTGCTGAATGCAGACTTTGGGAGATGGGACATTGTTGAATATAGTAGGGTGTAATGTTATCAATTACCTTACACTGATAGTTCCCACTGTGACACTCTGTGGTGCCTCAGCAGTCAGTCTTTGAACCAGGACACTGACCATCCAAGTTTTCTTCATCTTTTTCTTCTTATTCCTCTAAACTGGGAACATGCTGTAAGATACCTGTTGGGAGTAGATCCAGAATTGGACACCCTGTGGGGTCTTTCAGCCTTCTTTGGGTTGAAAACAGTAGGTGAAATCCTCTTCCTGTCCCTTGACCTTCCCCAGTCTCAGCTCAGTACCTGGGGGCTCCTGCCTCTCAGCCACAGGTCAGTGTGGAAACAGGGGACAGCATTTTTGAATCTTTCAGCTGTAAAACTTTGGTTGAATTAGTTGAAGGCGATTTATACTTTGTCATGAGAATTTAATTAATAAATTCCTCCATATCTGCAGATTTATAAGTTTGACTTTCAGCCGCCTCTCTCTAAAGAGAGCTCTGGTGCTGAGAGCTGTTCATTTCCTGTAGGACTCAGGAGCAGACAGAGAGCCACCCTGTGTTGACACTCGTGATTTACCCTGTCCCCGCGCATCCCATCTTCTGCATCTGTAAACAGCATGCTGCTGTGTGTAGGTATAGCTGAGGATGAAACTGTATTCCAGGCAGGAATGAGATTATGGTCTTTACCTCGCGGTGTCTCTAGAATGAGACCTCCGTGCCTCTTCCACCCACCTTGCTGCTTTCACTGTCTTCCCTGCCCTGCAGTCAGGGACTTGGGGAGGACACGAGGCCAGCGTAGCCACAGGCTCCTGTGTGTCCTCCTCTCGGCCCTCCACGTGCCCCGGTGTCTCTTCCTGCCTCCAGGCCTGTGCCTGTGTTACTGCGTAGGTGGCCCCTTCCCCAGTCCATCACAAGCCTTATCTCTCTGCACCTTCCCCACCACAGGAGTGCCCATCCTCTGTGTCAGTGGTCACAGCAACCCTGCCATTCTTTTTCACAGTGCTTGCCCAAGTGTTGCTTAATCACTAGGAGGACATCATGTGGACTACAGAGTCCCCAAACATGGCTGTAGCTCAGATGGGATGCTTTGGCTGAACAAGTGAGACTATAGGAGTCACATTTTCCATGTGAGAATGCAAGCTGGCTTCCTTTTCCAGAGTTTTGAAATTGATGTAGAAGCCCCAGAGTGACCATTGTGTGTGGTCGGTGTAGGGTGACTTCAGTACTTGAGTCATTCAGTAAACACCCGCTGTGTGCTAGGAGGACAAGGGTGCAGTAAAGGTGGCCCTAGGGCTCCCAGCTGCATGTATGGGGGAGGCTGACCCTCAGAACCGTGAGACAGATCGGGGAAGCGCCAGATACAGCAAATGAAAGTTGTGAAGGTGACAAGAGAAGGGGCCCATTGTGGCCACCGTGGTGTCTGGAGTATTGATATCAGGCGCTGGGACTGTGCAGGCTAGGGGCGACTACTGTGGGACCAATTTACTTGAGGTGGCAACCCAGTTGGATCTGTATCTTAGAAAAGTCATCCTGGTTCTCACACAGTGCTGCTCACGAGTGCCTCTCTTTCTTGGCCCATAATAGATTAGAGATTCTTGTTGGTTTCCCTGGTGTTCTTCCCTGGTGTTCTTGCTGTAGTATGAATGAATGGCTTCTGAAAGTTTCCTAAGGAGTTTACTTGCCCAGTGCTTACAGGCTCGAAAGGATGTTTTGGCTTCTGTCATAGACATAATGGATGAAGCAAAGTTCAGTTTAGTCTCTCAGTCGTGTCCGACTCTTTGCGACCCCATGAATCGCAGCACGCCAGGCTTCCCTGTTCATCACCATCTCCCGGAGTTCACTCAGACTCACGTCCATCTAGTCCATGATGCCATCCAGCCATCTCATCCTTGGTCGTCCCCTTCTCCTCCTGCCCCCAATCCCTCCCAGCATCAGAGTTTTTTCCAATGAGTCAACTCTTCTCGTGAGGTGGCCAAAGTCCTGCAGTTTCAGCTTTAGCATCATTCCTTCCAAAGAAATCCCAGGGCTGATCTCCTTCAGAATGGACTGGTTGGATCTCCTTGCAGTCCAAGGGACTCTCAAGAGTCTTCTCCAACACCACAGTTCAAAAGCATCAGTTCTTCGGTGCTCAGCCTCCTTCACAGTCCAACTCTCACATCCATACATGACCACAGGAAAAACCATAGCCTTGACTAGACAGATCTTAGTCGGCAAAGTAATGTCTCTGCTTTTGAATATACTATCTAGGTTGGTCATAACTTTTCTTCCAAGGAGTAAGCGTCTTTTAATTTCATGGCTGCAGTCACCATCTGCAGTGATTCTGGAGCCCCCCAAAATAAACTGTTTGCACTGTTTCCCCATCTATTTCCCATGAAATGATGGGACCGGATGCCGTGATCTTCATTTTCTGAAGAGTCCGAAAATGCAGTCCGAAAAAGAGTCCGAAATGGATGCAGTCTCAAAAATGACGGAATGATCTCTGTTCATCTAAAGGGCAGACCATTCAATATCACAGTTATCCAAGTCTATGCCCCAACCAGTAATGCTGAAGAAGCTGAAGTTGAACGGTTTTATGAAGACCTACAAGACTTTTAGAACTAACACCCAAAAAAGATGTCCTTTTCATTATAGGCGACTGGAATGCTAAAATAGGAAGTCAAGAAACACCTGGAGTAACAGGCAAATTTGGCCTTGGAATGCGGAATGAAGTAGGGCAAAGACTAATAGAGTTTTGCCAAGAAAATGCACTGGTCATAGCAAACACCCTCTTCCAACAACACAAGAGAAGACTCTACACATGGACATCACCAGATGGTCAACACCGAAATCAGATTGATTATATTCTATGCAGCCAAAGATGGAGAAGCTCTATACAGTCAACAAAAACAAGACCAGGAGCTGACTGTGGCTCAGATCATGAACTCCTTATTGCCAAATTCAGACTCAAATTGAAGAAAGTAGGGAAAACCGCTAGACCATTCAGGTATGACCTAAATCAAATCCCTTATGATTATACAGTGGAAGTGAGGAATAGATTTAAGGGCCTAGATCTGATAGATAGAGTGCCTGATGAACTATGGAATGAGGTTCGTGACATTGTACAGGAGACAGGGATCAAGACCATCCCCATGGAAAAGAAATGCAAAAAAGCAAAATGGCTGTCTGGGGAGGCCTTACAAATAGCTGTGAAGAGAAGAGACGCGAAAAGCAAAGGAGAAAAGGAAAGATATAAGCACCTGAATGCAGAGTTCCAAAGAATAGCAAGAAGAGATAAGAAAGCCTTCTTCAGCGATCAATGCAAAGAAATAGAGGAATGGGAAAGACTAGAGATCTCTTCAAGAAAATCAGAGATACCAAAGGAACATTTCATGCAAAGATGGGCTCGATAAAGGACAGAAATGGTATGGACCTAACAGAAGCAGAAGATATTAAGAAGAGGTGGCAAGAATACACGGAAGAACTGTACAAAAAAGATCTTCACGACCCAGATAATCATGATGATGTGATCACTAATCTAGAGCCAGACATCTTGGAATGTGAAGTCAAGTGGGCCTTAGAAGCATCACTACGAACAAAGCTAGTGGAGGTAATGGAATTCCAGTTGAGCTCTTTTGAATCCTGAAAGATGATGCTGTGAAAGTGCTGCACTCAATCTGCCAGCAAATGTGGAAAACTCAGCAGTGGCCACAGGACTGGAAAAGGTCAGTTTCATTCCAATCCCAAAGAAAGGCAATGCCAAAGAATGTTCAAACTACCGCACAATTGCACTCATCTCACATGCTAGTAAAGTAATGCTCAAAATTCTCCAAGCCAGGCTTCAGCAATATGTGAACTGTGAACTCCCCGATGTTCAAGCTGGTTTTAAAAAAGGCAGAGGAACCAGACATCAAATTGCCAGCATCTGCTGGATCATGGAAAAAGCAAGAGAGTTCCAGAAAAACATCTATTTCTGCTTTATTGACTTTGCCAAAGCCTTTGACTGTGTGGATCACAATAAACTGTGGAAAATTCTGAAAGAGATGGGAATACCAGACCATCTAACCTGCGTCTTGAGAAATCTGTATGCAGGTCAGGAAGCAACAGTTAGAACTGGACATGGAACAACAGACTGGTTCCAAATAGGAAAAGGAGTATGTCAAGGCTGTAGATTGTCACCCTGCTTATTTAACTTATATGCAGAGTACATCATGAGAAACGCTGGGCTGGAAGAAGCACAAGCTGGAATCAAGATTGCCAGGAGAAATATCAATAACCTGAGATATGCAGATAACACCACCCTTATGGCAGAAGCAAAGTTAAAGGGTCAGATTTTCTGTAGAAAAAGTATTCATTTTTTTGAGCAGAAAATTTAACTTCCTTGGCCCAAAGGCCCATGGCTTGAAGATGAAGGAAAATGGTTGTGTCCAGAGCCCACCATCCTTTGGCTTTGCTGAGCTTGAAAAGAGAAAAGGCACAGCCCAGCCCTGAAGCTTTAGAAGTCGTTTACTTTGACTCCCTCTTGCCTTGGGGACACTGCTTGAGGATTTCCAGAATGTCATTACTTAATGGGAAATTTGTGCCGCTGTTTGCTCCTGGTGGAATGTGCTTGGCTCCACCCTCTGGCGGCCTGCATTCTTGTAGCTGACAGAGCTCCACTGCCCTAGAGCCAGACTGTCTCCTTCAGGGTGGCGTGGCTCCTGTCCCTTGCCTGCAGGAGCTCAACTGGTACAGGCTTGGGTGTGTAATTCGCGAGCTTCTTCCTGGGAGAGATCTAAGAGGAGAAACCAGACTGTGCATCAATCTTTATCCTCGTAGCTTAATTCCTCCTTTCATGATGGGGCCACAGTTAACATTAGTCCCCTTGTGCTCCTCTGGACATGTTGGTCCTGCTGCATAGAAACCCTGCCCCAGTCAACTCCATGTGTTCTTTTTTTTTTTTTTTTTAATAAATGTATCCTCCAGGTATTCTTAAATCCCACTGACATATTTCCTTCTCTGTGTGCTGCCCCTCTGTCAACGCTTATGTCCCACACTCAGCATATCCTATATCTCTGTGTATCTTGCTTGTGGCCACCAAACTAAAGGCTTCTGGGCAGCTGGTGTGTTGCCTGTGTCATTTGTCCTTCTGTCTCCCCCGTATTGGCCCCAAACTCCAGTTTCTACTTCTACCCAGTAAATGATTACCTCCATTCACTTACCTGTGGAGGGCTTCGAGGGAACGCTGCATAGTCTCCGCCGTCTTGGGGATGCCTCTCCATCCTCCCTCCCTCTTCCAGCAGTTTCCTGCAAATTTTCCTAGCCTACTGGCTTCCCTTGGCTTCCCTAGTAGCTCAGCTGGTAAAGAATCTGCCTGCAATGCAGGAGACCCCCAGTTCAGTTCCTGGATTGGGAAGATCCGCTGGAGAATGGATGGGCTGCCCACTATAGTGTTTTTGAGCTTCCACCTGCAATGCCAGAGACCTGAGTTTGATCCCTGGGTTGGGAAGATTCCCTGGAGAACGGAACATGTACATACTGCAGTATTCTGACCTGGAGAACTCCATGGACTGTATAGTCCATTGGGTCACGAAGAGTCGGACACGACTGAGCAACTTTCACTGGCTTCTCCACCTGGAACCTGCAGTAGGTCTCGCCTGGCTCCCCTCTGAAGAGGATCACAGGGCAAGACCAGGTTGCCCTTACAACTCCCACTTTATTTTTGTCATGTCCTTTCTTGATACTTACATCCTTTACTGTGTTTTTTTTTTTTTAAATCAGTTTGCTGTTTTGTTTATAGTACCTTTATTTTGAAAGGAAACTAAATCAGGAGTCACAGTAATAAATGGATAATCAGTAACATTAGAAACCATGAGAGCAAAACAGTGTTGTTAAATTTCATCCAGAAAATAGTATTATTGTCTGCTGACACCTCTAAGTATAACCTTTAACACTGGTACAAACAGGAGCTTTTCTTATCAATGCTGGGGTGAGAATAAAAAGAAATGAAGAGGGGAATAAGTAAGTAAATGGCAGCTACCTAAAGGCAGTCTGCACTCGCCTGCTGCCGTCAGGGACACAGTTCTGTGAACTCGCCTGCCTGAACTTTGTCATGCCTTATTACTATGCGGGTGGCTGTAAGACCTAGCTTCTGTGAGACTGAGGTCCCACTCTTTTATCAGCTAAACCTGAGAACTAGAGAAGTTTCTTCTCTCCTCCTTGTCACTCACTTCAGGAGTGAAGGCATGCTTTTTGTGTGCAAGGTTCCGCACGCGGCCAGATGCAGCTTCCAGGGGGCCGCCTCCCTCTGTCACCCCCTTAGGCCGCCCTCCACATCCTGCTTCACCTGAGGTCAGCAGTGACATGCTCTCAGCCAGATTCTTCCCTTCCTCCCGAGTCACAGTCAGTGTTGAGTGATTCAGCCTAAGCCCTCGTTCTCTCTGCCTCTGTTCTCTGAGCACTCTTTCAGATGACTCCGCACCTAATCCCACCTAGCCTCTGGAGGCTTCCCCTCCCTGGATCTGTATGTGGCCTCCTTCCTCCTTTCACTGGGGTGTGTTTACTCACCTTAAGGCTCCAGGGTCCACCCCATCCTTTCCAGGCTCCCAGCCCAGGGTGCTTTACGTACCTCCCTGCCATTAGGAGCACTTCCACCCCCACTGTCGCACCACAGCGCATTGCATGACACCTGTTCAGGAGCACGTGGCCCTTAACTCTGGCCGTACTTGTGCCCGAAGTCCCTTTGGTGGAGAAAGGAAAGTGCGTTGTATCCCCAGAGCCTGAAGCAGACCTATCTTGTCACGTCTGCCTTTGGAAACGATTGTATCTCAGTAGCTGTGCTCCTGAGATTAAGTTGCTTCTAGAAATGCCCCTTTGTGGTCCTCAGCTCCTAGCACACTGCTCTCATGGCTTGGAGGATGCTTTCCCACAGGCTGCTGGCCCATCAGTCTCCATCACATTTTTATGCCGGACCCCTGTCTGGTTTTAACTCTGGGTGCCCCTTCTCCATCTCCAGCACCATATGTGCAAGAGAGGCACCAGGAATCAGCTTTGCACCTGCAAAACCCCTTTCCCTGTCAGCGTTGTTAGAACGGGGTTGGTGTTCTCCTTGTAGAGGACTGGAGGTTGCTGTAGGAACTGTGCCTTCCTTCTTGGGTCTTGGGAGTTACCTGGAGGGCATAAACCTTAAAGTCTTAACTAGCATATTGGGAGCAGCTGGACATCATTGAACAGACGCATGACCACCTCCAGACACCTAACTGGCACTGCTATAACACACCCATCCTCTAGCATTGACAGTATTGACCTTTCCCGTGAGTTAAATGATTAATCACTTATTCCAAGTGAGGGTTTTTTGTTTGTTTTGAGTGATTGGTATCCCATCTCAGAATAGGCAAATGGCACTCTTCCTTGGTGGCTCAGAGGTTAAAGCATCTGCCTGCAGTGTGGGAGACCTGGGTTTGATCCCTGGATTGGGAAGATCCCCCGGAGAAGGAAATGGCAACCCACTCCAGTATTCTTGCCTGGAGAATCCCAGGGACAGAGGAGCCTGGTGGGCTACAGTCCGTGGGGTCACAAAGAGTTGGACACGACTGAGCGACTTCACTTTCACTCTTAAGTTTTATATCTATATGGTGAAAGGGGGTAGAGAACAATCCTTCCTCTTAAACAAGGATTCGGATCCCTAGGGTCCACAGTCTGCCATGCGATGGCCATGGGCTCCCCACGTGGGTTCCTGCCCCCGCATCAGCCTTTTCTTTGGAGCAGCGCTCTCTTCTTGGGTTCTCTAGCCACTTGATAGCTAGGCCTGTAGTCAGCCAGAGCACCCTGGAAGGAAAATGGTCTCCCTGGCCGTGTCAGCTTTGTCAGGCCTCAGACCAAAAGGTTCAGCTCTCCACCCCCTCCTCCCCATGATGGACTTCACTACTACAAGTGAGTTCTCACCTTGTGCATTTAAAATTCGGTGATTATGCTGAAGCTAAAGCTGCAGTACTTTGGCCACCTGATGTGAAAAGCTGACTCATTGGAAAATACCTTCATGCTGGGAAAGAGTGAAGGCAAAATGAGAAGGGGGCAGCAGAGGATGAGATGGTTAGATAGCATCACCGACTCAGTGAACTTGAATTTGAGCAAATTCGGGAGATACTGGAGGACAGAGGAGCCTGGCTTGCTGTAGTCCATGGGGTCACAAAGAGACATGACTTAGCGACAGAACAACAACAGTAACATTTTGCCAGAACTGCATTTATGGAAACCATTGTGAAAACCTTGTTTTAAATTACACTTGGACTGAACCAGAATGCCTAGTATGTGCTGAGCGTCTTCCAGAAAGAAAGCTGGGACAGAGCCAACCAGTACGCCCCATTTCTTCTTGTCCCCTCTGCCTGCCAGAGTCCTGTGGTCCCTCTTGCCCTAAGCCCTTGCCTGACTTCCTCAGCTCCGGAGTTTTTCTTACCCTCACTGAACTGAACTCCTGGGTTTATTACTGGAGTTGCTCATTACACGCAAGCAGCTCCTGCATCACTTTCTGATTGTCCTTCTTGCTAGTAGTAAAGTGTCAGAAGTACTGCACAAGAGTGCAAATGATCAGTACCCTCTTATTAAACAGATGTTTCTTCTCATTAAAAGAGTGAAGAGTAAGGGGTGGTTTAGTGTGTTTTCTGAGGGGCAGTTTGACATTAAAAACATGAACCCACTGCCCTGTGGTTGTCCTATAGAATAACTGGACAGGTGCACAAAGCCACTGTTGCAAGAATGTCCATAGTATGGCTTGAAGCAGGGGTTGTTGGGGGCAGTGCATGGGCAGAGTGCTAATAAGGCACTGGTTGGGGTGGAGGGAGGTCCCATGTGCTGTCCCCCACCCCAAGCCCCCAGAGAATCACAGGAAGTGCCCCTCTGCTGCTGCTCCTAAGTCGCTTCAGTCGTGTCCGACTCTGTGTGACCCCATAGACGGCAGCCCACCAGGCTCCCCCGTCCCTGGGATTCTCTAGGCAAGAACACTGGAGTGGGTTGCCATTTCCTTCTCCAATGCATGAAAGAGAAAAGTGAAAGCGAAGTCGCTCAGTCGTGTCCGACTCTTAGCGACCCCATGGACTGCAGCCCACCAGGCTCCTCCGTCCATGGATTTTCCAGGCAAGCGTACTGGAGTGGGGTGCCATTGCCTTCTCCGAAGTGCCCCTCTATCCCTTGATAAAGAAACTTTGACAAGCTGGTTAATAAAACCAGTAGGTCAAGTATGGATTCATTTTTATGTTATTAGCAGTTACCGTGTGGTATTTCTTTAATCTCCAAACCTACATTATTTAAGTTACCAAGAAAATATTTTTTGTTAGTGTGAGCACTCAGTAGTGGACTGTGTGGGCTAAAAAAGGAACAGGCAGCCTGGCCTTCCTGCTTGGCCCCCACTCACCAAGTGGAATTACTGACATGGCTAGATGTTTCACGAGCTTCAAATACAAACAAGAATTTTAATGAAGAGATAATTTGAGGCTTGCAAATCATCCTCTCTCACAGTGTCCACTAAAAACTCAGAGGTGAAAACTTGGTTTGTTGTTTATTGTATCCACCTTCCCCTGAACTCCTTAGCTCCCACAGCCCCTTTCAGCCCCTGGCTGACTCTAGACTCCATGGCCTCGCCCTCAAAGTTGCTTCCTGGTCTCTCCTCCCTACTGGACGATGAATCTTTGAGGGGAGCAGACAGTGGGGCCCTTTTAGTCAGCGCTGGGAGTCTCTATCCAGCCGGCCCAGTCGGCCTTCATCAGAGGTGCTCGGCCTTTGGAGGCCATGGCCCTGGGGGCTGTCTTGCTGCGAGTGGCTCTGCTCTGCTGCCTCTCTCTGACAGTGGCTTTTACTTTGTAGATTGCCCGGTGAAGAATGTGATGGGATCAGTAGCATGTCTGCGGAGAGCGGCCCTGGGACGAGATTGAGAAATCTGCCAGTAATGGGTGATGGACTAGAAACTACCCAGATGTCTACAACGCAGACCCAGGCCCAACCCCAGCAAGCCAACACAGCCAGCACCAACCCCCCTCCCCCGGAGACTTCCAACCCCAACAAGCCCAAGAGGCAGACCAACCAACTGCAATATCTGCTCAAAGTGGTGCTCAAGACACTATGGAAACACCAGTTTGCGTGGCCTTTCCAGCAGCCTGTGGATGCCGTCAAGCTAAACCTCCCTGTGAGTAACCTGGGCAGGGTCCTGGGCTGCCGTCCTCCAGGTCTCCTCCTGTGTTGCTCCTGTGAGGGTGGATTGATGGGAGGGTGGAGTCAAACTCCAGTATCCTTGAATGAGTGGTTTCAGCAGTCCTGATGAATGGAAGTGGGGAAAGAGAAGAGAGGTGCTGACTGGATTAAATAGTAACTGGTCTCTTTGATATTACGATTCTGGGACATATTGTGTGACGAGGTTGAAATAGAAGTGGAGGGTTGCTTGCAGCTTGCCCTTGCTCGGGGGACCTAAAGTGGGGTCATTTGGTGGTCCAGGCCCTCCCTCCTCAGACTTGGTTGGCCAGACCGACCCAGTAGGTTCCGCAGACGTGGTTGGTCAGATTCTGAGGAGAATTGGCTTGCTGCAGTACCTGTTCTGATACTGGCATCCTTGTCACCCAGAGCATGGGCAGGGAAAGGTGGCGGAATGGAGCCAGGCACACGGAGGTGGCCTGGATTGGAGGGGTGTGTTGTTGCCATGCTGCACCTGCTGTTCTTTTGTGCCCCTGTTCCTCTCCTTTTTTGCTTTGTGAGCTTTCTGTTTGCTCACATTCCTAGCAAATGGCTCTGGAAACTTAACTTCTGCCTTTAACTGAACCTTGGGGAGGAAACAGGATAAACATGTTAATTTTTCCTTTCTTCAAAGCATCAAGGACTAATTGTCTTTAAATTGTCTTCTGTTGTTTGCCAAATCCCACACACACCTGGACAGGGGCGTTGGAATTAGATGATTGTTGCAGCTGACCCAGATGTGAATCTGCGAGTCAGAACTGCACTGGTACAGGACCCCAGCCTCTGCTGGGCACCTGGTCTCGAGGAGGAGGGACCAATCAGTGTGACCTTCCTTGCTTGACCGTCGCTGTGTCTCTGACAGCTGTCCAGTACTGCCTGTCCGTTGAATACCCATCATGTGCACTCAGGAGGAGAGTCAGGTGGGGGTGCTGCAGGCTCTGGTCATGAACTTTTGGAGGAAAGCCAGTGGGAACAAAAGAAGGGTCTTCATGGAATCTGGGCTCCAGAGGTCGCTCTCCTCACTGACCACACCAGAAGTAGAGGCCCTGAGCCCATGACTGGAAGGAGGCTCTTGGGAGAGCTTGCGGTACCAGCTTCTAGCTAGACTAAGGACTGGGCTGTGCAGGATCCACAGGTGAGGTGACCTTCCTAGAGCACATGCACAGAATGGGGAGAGGAGGCACTGCGGTTGGAATCCAAGGGGGCCCACAGCTTTTATAGCACTGGAGGGAGCAGGAGGCTAGGAGGGTCACCAACAGAGAGCAGCCCCTCAGGTGTCCACATCAGAGACTAAAGGAAGGTCAGAGTGCTGAGGATTCCACCCCGACCCTCCTATTGGCCTTTAGGAGGGCATTGGTGACCTTAGGAAGATGTGGCGCAGAAGTAGAAACCAGATTGGCAGCAGTGTGGATAAGAAGGTGAGGATGTGAAGCCACCGGTTCATGAAGTTTGGGTTTGAAGGGAAAGTGTGACAGGGCCAGGTGAAGGAGGGAGGGGTTGGTTTGTTCAGGTGAATGCGGAGGGAGCAGAGGCACAGAGAGCTAAGAGGGTGAAGACTGAGCAGAAAGGGGGTCAGGGGACTGGAGATCCTGAGAAGGCGGCCTGCCAGCCAGTGGGACGGACAAGGGTGTGCGGGGGCTGGCAGGCTCAGGGGTTTGGGAGTTTGAGGTCATTCTCTGAAGTGGAGGCCAGGCTCCCCTGGGGTCCCAGTGTGACTTGGTGTCACCCTCAACAGCTCCAATGGAGGAAGAAGAGGCTGGGGGGTGGCGGTACTGATCTGGAGTCTTCACAGAGGTGGCCGAGCTAGGGGCTAACCCAGAGGGCTGGGGCAGGGCTCTTTGGCTGGAACGGTGTCATACTGAAGCCCAGTTTCCAGGGACGGCCGCCTCCCCAGGAAATGAGAATAGGGCCATCTCAGGGAAGAGTTTATTCTTTTTCTATTTTCTGATCCCTTCCAGATCTTTCTTTGTGTCTCGGCCTCTGGTCCCTGGTGGCCTTCTTGGAATGTCTGCTTCTGTCATTCTGTACAGTGCGCAGATGAGTCGTCTTGCCCTTTAAGCCCCTGCCTCCCTTTCAGTCCCCCCGCCCTCACCCTCACCTGTCACTGTCTCACCTCCTCCTCCCTGCTCTGTCCTCAGCTACTGTCTTGTTGGGCCTCATACCACTTTGGACACCCCATGGCCGATTCAAGCACCTGACACCAGTCTGAGGTGGTGACCCCATGATCTTTGGCCATGGAATAAAATCTGAGTTTCCCCCAGGGCAGATATATTTGGACTTGGTTCTCTTGGGAAAGGTGGTCAGAGCAAATACAGTGTAGAAAGTCTGGTTCAGTGTCCTCTTGAGGCCTGTTCTCCAGGGTACCTATGCCTGTGCCCGCAGCCCCGTTTGGGACAGGGGTGTGAGCTGCGCCAGCTCTCAGGTGTATGCCAGCGACTTCTGTTCCTTTCTCGTGGGTGTTAGAGCAACTCAGAACCTCACACCCTTGGCTCACTCTTTCAGCACTGCCCGCCTCTGTTCCTGGGCAGGACTTCAGTGCTTGCCAAAGCACGGACTTGCCCCGCTGCCCTCAGGCTGCCCCAGGAGGTGACGCGGTCCTGGTACTTCGCCTGGGCCTGACTGTGGGAGCCTCAGAGAGAGAGGCCCTCAGGGGGGCCGGCGAGCTGCGCGCAGGTGCACCTTCTCGCCTGCCCCTCTGTGGTCCTTCCTCCTGGAAACCCAGGCCCTGTCTGATCATAACCATTTGCCTTTAAGATAGGCTTAGATTTGGGGAAAGGTATGATGGTAGAAGAGAGTTTGATTGAGAGGGCTTTCGCCACATCTGTACCTGCTGTCTGACGTCTTCTGTTCAGCACTTGTAGAATAAGATTCAGAGGTTTGAGGAGTGGGTCTGCTGGAATTTTGGGAAAAAAAAAAAAAAAAAAAAATTTTTTTTTAAAACTAAGAATAGTGAGGATTCTCCATTTGATTCCTCATCTCACACTTAACCTGGTTAGTTGTTGAACTGTATCCAGATACTACTGGATCCTTAGTGATAGACTGTAGACTATATGTAGGTAAAAGTAGTGGAAGTGAGATGAACTGAAGATAGAGGTTTTTGCTCTATGGTGCTTCATGTGACAGGAAGCAAGGGGTCCAGTTGTTGAAGCTTGAATATATTTTATGGATGTGGATAATTTCACATGGTGGGGAGAAAGTAGAAACTCCCGTGGGTTAATTTACCTGATAAGAACCACTTTTTTAAAGGTTGAGCGACTTTCCCTGTTACTTATTCTAAATTGCCACTCAGCTTTTAGCAGCTCTTCTATGAACCACTTTATCTTGGAGTCCACCCATGAGATGGCTCACTGATGCGGTGGAAGAGCTAAGGTCTGCGTGTCTGTGGCGTGAGGTGGGGTGAGATCTGCGCCCCACCCGTGAGTGCTGCCTGGCTGAGGAGGTGACACTGCCCTTTTCGCTCTCTCTGCTCTCCAGGATTACTATAAGATCATTAAAACACCTATGGATATGGGAACAATAAAGAAGCGCTTGGAAAACAACTATTACTGGAATGCTCAGGAATGTATCCAGGACTTCAACACTATGTTTACAAATTGTTACATCTACAACAAGGTGAGATGTGGGGGCTGGTGGAGAGGCACAAGGTAGAGGAGGTGGTGGACACGTCTGGAACCCGTGGGCAGGGCTGCTGGGTGCAGGTAGAGTGCGGTCTGGCCGGAGGAGACTGCTGGCGGCAGAGGTGAGTGGGACCTTGTGTGTGAACTGGGCGTGTGTCTTTTGAGGCCCGTAGCCTTCTGGCTGTGTTTCTAAGCCATCCTTGTTAGCTGGAAGCATGTGCTTCTGATGCCCTTGGGACTTTGGTTCTTGAGCATGTTTAGTAGAGAAGATGTGAAAAGGACAGTAGTGAATCACTTAAAAAGTTTGTTAGGATGACTCAAATTGTCAGGAAGGAACCTACTAAAATGTAGAGAAAAATGTAAAGAAAGTGAAAGCTGCTCAGTCGTGTCCGACACTTTGCGACCCCATGGACTATACAGTCCATGAAATTGTCCAGGCCAGTATACTGGCGTGGGTAGCCGTTCAGTTCTCCAAGGGATCTTCCCAACCCAGGGATTAAACAAAACAGGTCTCTTGCATTGCAGGCGGATTCTTTACCAGCTGAGCCACCAGGGAAGCCCAGTTGTAAAAAAAGATGTGCTCAGACAGAAACCTAAATGTGAGAGAGGGTACAGTGTCGGGCCTGCTGCATCTGCAACTGTAAACATGACCATCAGTAATAGCCTGTGGCCGTAGAATCATGTATCCCCTTGCAGGGTCTTACATGTAGGCCTAAAGATCACGTCTTAACCCAGTAGCCAAGCCATTCATCTTATCTATGCCATGAAACCAGATCATTTGTTTAAAGTCTCAGTTCTCATCTCTAGGTTTAAGGGAAATATGTGCAGGTAGAGTTTTCCATTTAGAGCTGAGTGAGTTGAGAGATGTCACAGGTAAGGTGACAGAGTGGAACCCCTAAGGCAGTGAGGAATGGGCATTTCCCCAGGCCTCAGTGAGCTGCTTTGGCAATACCCTGGGGAACGTTATTGGAGCCCTGCTCATGTATCCTGTGTAATCCAAGTAATTCTGGTGAAATTGCATCGTGTCAAGGGAGGGACCCCTGTCTGTGGTTGGCAGTGCTTGATAGATACTGCAAGCCAGAAGGTAAAAGGCTGGAGAGGCAGCAGACTTGAGGCCTAGGAAGCCTCCGCAGTGCCAGGTAGTACAGCTGTGTTGTGGCCCTGTGCAGTTCAGATTGGAGGACTCTGAATACGATGCTCCACGCTTGGGACCTAGGATGGGGAGCTCTTGTTGGGGAGGGCTTTCCAACCCTCACTGTGTGTGTCTCCTCTTTTAGCCTGGAGATGACATAGTCTTAATGGCAGAAGCTCTGGAGAAGCTCTTCTTGCAAAAAATCAACGAACTGCCCACTGAAGAAACTGAGATCGTGATAGTCCAGGCAAAAGGAAGAGGACGTGGGAGGAAAGAAGCAGGTAGGGTACCTTCAGTGGCCCTAGCACTCTTAGCTTCACATTGAAACAGCAAGAAAATTGGCTTTATGTCTGCCTAGTTGGCCAGCCTTCTCCAAGTTCATTGGGAGACTAGAGTGGTGGGAAGACGGCTATATTATATGTTACCTATGTTGTTGCTGTTTTGGATATGGTGGAGCCAGGTTCATCAGGGGAGCCAGCCCAGAGGGTCATACAACCCTCCAGCAGAGTAGAAAACATTGGGCCTTGCCTTTCTCGATGGTCTTCAGTTAAAAAGAAAGTGTAACTTTTTTTTTTTTTTTTAATATTTCAGAATTATTTGAGTTCTTCATCCCACCAATGCCATAGATTGTCTTTTTCACTTTGGATAAAATTGATCTGATCAAGGGCATTCTTAGTGTTAACTAATCCTAGAGCCTTAAGGTTTGTCACTTGAGTTATCTTAATCCACTTGTGTCAGAGTCATACCTGCTACTGGATAGTCTTCTGAAGTCAAACTCTGTCTGTCTTAGCTCCCACCCCACCCCTGCCTCCCAGCCTGACGTACCATTCTGAAGGCCAGTTGGTAGGGAGTAGCCTACTTGTGAAATGTTTCTGTCCAGGAAGTTTTCATAGCTGCCTTCTGCATCTTGCCATCTGCAGCACCCAAGTTGCAGAAAGATGATGCTTGCAGAGTGGCCTGTGCTGTGAGTTGTTTGCTTCTCTCAGGAGCAAGCTTTCACCTGACTTCCTGTCTTGCTTGGAAGGGGTATTTTCATGGGAGTGAAGGGGATTGGCTATCTCCCCTGCATTGCTGAGGGGAACCAAGGAGAGCTGGTCTTGAGGGTCACCCCTTAGCTGTGGAACCTGCCCACGGGTGTCCAGTATACTCAGAACCAAGGAGCCCCGGCCTCCCTGCTGGGAGGAGTTTGGGCTTCATTCACCTGGGTAGCTGTGGGACCTTGTGTGTTTTGGCTCACCCACACTGCTGCAGGGAGGCAGTGTGAGCCAGTCCTGAAGGGCAGCAGCTGTCCATCCTGCCCCTGTGATTCAGAGGGATGGGGGGCTGCCAGTTTCCAGAAACCTTGGCACGGACTGCCGATCCTGGCCTCCTGCCAGAAATGCTTACTCAGAAGGCAGCGTTTCTGGGAATGAGGACAGCTCTGCCTGAAAGTGCCAAGGAATATTTTTCTACTATCACTGTCCTGGTGCTAAGTCTCAGCATGAGTTTCCTGTTCCTTTGGCTCAAGCCTTCATGCTCATGAAGGGGTCTTTGTGCCTGAGTAAGGACTTGGAGCCAGGACACCCCAGGAAGTGTGGAATGTGGTGAGCTGCTGCTCGTGGAGCCTCCAAGGACAGGTGGACAGATTTGTCTGAGGGCCAGGGTGTTCGGGCTGTTCCGTCTCTTGGACAAATCGTTCTGGTGACTCTGTGCTCCATGCCCATGCCACTGTGTGCTCACCACCTGTGGCAGTGTCCTCACAAGGTCAGCCAGCATGCAGGCCTGGCATCTAACCGCCTGTCCCTTTTATGATCGACAGGGACAGCAAAACCTGGCGTCTCTACGGTACCAAACACAACGCAAGCGTCGACTCCTCCGCAGACCCAGACCCCTCAGCAGAATCCTCCACCTGTGCAGGCCACACCTCACCCCTTCCCTGCCGTCACCCCAGACCTCATCGTCCAGACCCCTGTCATGACAGTGGTACCTGCCCAGCCGCTGCAGACGCCCCCGCCAGTGCCCCCCCAGCCGCTGCCCCCACCTGCGCCAGCCCCCCAGCCCGTGCAGAGCCACCCGCCCATCATTGCAGCCACCCCACAGCCTGTGAAGGTGAGCGTCCTGTATATGTGTGGCCCAGCCTGGTCACTGGTCCTTTAGCTTCCGCCACGTCAGCTAAAGGAACCCCCTTCCCACTCCCCCAGTTGCAGTGAGGCTTACAGGAGACAGTCACCCATCCTTGCCAATGCTTCTGGCTCCCAGGGCACTTGTGGGTATTTCGAGGGGGCATCAAGCTGTGTTTAAATCAGCACAGCCCCAAAGCTGCTGACCCAGAGATCCCGTAATTGAGTAACACCTCCCAGGTGGTTGCTGCCCCCTTCCCGGTTCTAATTTAGACTGTGTGTTTGCAGACGCTGTCTAAGTAGCCTCTTCAGTGTGCCTTCCGTGGGTGGCCAGTGACGGGTGGGCGCTGGGAGAGGTCCCTGGCCTGTAGGAAATTGCTTGCAGGAGTCTCTTTGGCCTCTGGTGAGCAGATCCCACACTTGGTTATGTGCTTTCTCCTGCCAATGGCAGGGTCCTATCCCAGCTGCAAAACAGAGTGGTGGGACAGGGTCTCCCTGTTTTCAGTCCTTCACCTTTGGGCCCTGTTTCCTGTGAGAATTGAGACCCTAGAAAGGACCTGGCTTCAGGAGTGACCCTGAGGACCCGCTGTGCCAGCCGCTGCCTCTGACCATGCCTGTCGCGCCTGTGCTCTTGGCAGACAAAGAAGGGGGTTAAGAG
Source organism: Cephalophus harveyi (assembly GCA_006410635.1). Taxonomy (NCBI): domain Eukaryota; kingdom Metazoa; phylum Chordata; class Mammalia; order Artiodactyla; family Bovidae; genus Cephalophus; species Cephalophus harveyi. The sequence goes on along the minus strand of SJYT01032385.1, from coordinate 374,345 downwards.
GAAAGCGGATACCACCACCCCTACCACCATCGACCCCATTCATGAGCCGCCCTCACTGCCCCCGGAGCCCAAGACTGCCAAGCTGGGCCCCCGGCGGGAGAGCAGCCGGCCTGTTAAACCCCCGAAGAAGGACGTGCCTGACTCGCAGCAGCACCCAGCGCCAGAGAAGAGCAGCAAGATCTCAGAGCAGCTCAAGTGCTGCAGTGGCATCCTTAAGGAGATGTTCGCCAAGAAGCACGCGGCCTACGCCTGGCCCTTCTACAAGCCCGTGGACGTGGAGGCCCTGGGCCTGCATGACTACTGTGACATCATCAAGCACCCCATGGACATGAGCACAATCAAGGTGAGTGGATGCGTCCCTGACCCCGTAGGACAGGAAAGGCCAGCACCTCTGAGGCCTGTCCAGGAGGAGGGCCCAGTCTCAGGAGCTGTCTAAATCTCCTCACCAACCCAAAGCGGCCCAGTGCCCCCTGCTGGGGGTTGTGGAGGGCTGCAGCCCCCGAGATCCTGGGACCCTCCTGGTCGCGGACAGCAGAGCTTCTCCGTCCCCCATTTGAGGCTAGCCCTCTGTGGTCTCAAGGCCCAGTGCCCATAGACATCCTCGCGTGGCAGGTGCTCCAGGAGGGTTTGGAGAGTGGTGACTTTGACAGGCTCTTAAGAGGCACGTGAGTGCTGGCATTTTAAACATATATATATGTTAATATATATATATACACACACACACAAAACATATATATGTTAAATATATATATTTACATATATTTAAAACATGTATGTTATATATATTTATATATATATTTTAAACTGTGTGTGTGTATATATGTATATGTATATGTTTTTTTTCTTTGGCTGTGCTGGGTCTTAGTTGCAGCACATGGGATCTTTAGTTGCAGCATGCAGGAGCCAGTTCCTTGACCAGGGGTTGAACCAGGGCCCCCTACATTGGGAGCTCTGAATCTGATCCACTAGACCACCAGGGAAGTCCCAAGTGCTGGCATTTTCTTGGCATTTTTGGTTTTGTTTATTTTATGCCTTTGGCATTTTTTCCATGTGGGAGTGGAGTTAACCTGTCCAAACTTGGGCAGAGCAGATGACATTGCTGTGTTCCTTTTGATTGGTGTCCTGTCCGACGTCAGCAGGACAAGTACAGGCTAGGTCAGAACTAGGCCCAGCCCTCTCTTTACAGTTGTAGCTTAAGCTTTGTCTCTGTGGATCCTGTGTACTCTTGCCAGGCACAGTGGGTTAGACGCTAGCAGGGCATTTCCTGGCCTTGAGACTTGCTGTTAGAGTATCTCTGTGTCCACCCGATGCTGAGGACTGAGATAATAACTTCTCCCCACTGCTGCTGCTGCTGCTGCTAAGTTCCTTCAGTTGTGTCCGACTCTGTGCGACCCCATAGACGGCAGCCCACCAGGCTCTGCCGTCCCTGGGATTCTCCAGGCAAGAACACTGGAGTGGGTTGCCATTTCCTTCTCCAGTGCATGAAAGTGAAAAGTGAAAGTGAAGTCGCTCAGTCGTGTCCAACTCTTTGTGACCCCGTGGACTGCAGCCCAGAGGTCTGTGTTAAACTCTGAGCCATTGAGAAGTTGACTTGCTCCTGCAGACAGCCCTTCTTGGAGCAGGGGCAGCCGTGACTAACCAGGACCCGTCCTGTCTTTTTAGTCTAAACTGGAGGCCCGTGAGTACCGTGATGCTCAGGAATTTGGTGCCGACGTCCGATTGATGTTCTCTAACTGCTACAAGTACAACCCTCCTGACCATGAGGTGGTGGCCATGGCCCGCAAGCTCCAGGTGAGGCTCTGGGGCAGCTCTGGGTGTGGCATCCTGCAGCAGAGCAGGCTGGGGTCCTGGGTGGGCCAGGCCTCTGTGGGCCTCAGCAGGTTTTACTTGTCGCTTGCTTTGGTATAATGCCACGTTGCTTTGGAAGAGTGGACTAAAGTCAGAATAATACATATATTTTACATTGGGGTTATTTCGTTTTGATTAAGGTAGGGTGGTTGGTTTTGGTCTTGGGCATTTTGGGTTTTGGGGTGTTCCACTGAAAGTCCCCCCAACCCCCCACCCCCTGCATTCGAGTCCCCTTGGCCGGAAGAGTGCGCATCCTGTGCATGGCCCAACTCTTCTCCAAAACAGACCTGTCTCAAGTCGGCGAGGGACACTCTTGCCAGGTAGACACTTTGTCTCAGCTGTGAGCTGAAGTAACTGCTCACTTGCGGGCATTCACTAGAGCCTTGGAAGCCATGATGTTTGCCTTGCTGCTGGGCGGCTGCCTCTAGACGTTCTGTGTGGCCATGGAGCCCTAATGGGGTGGGATTCTGGCCCCTTCAGGTTGATTCTAGGTGGTGTGTGCTGTGGAGTGCACACGTGGGTGGGGGCGAGGGGACAGATTACAACATAAATATGTGAACTAGCTCCACTTTTCTTTAAAAAAAAAAAAAAAGAAACAAGGAACAGCATATGCCCAAATTTCAGCAGAGACATGTCTTTTGAGTAGGAAGATCAGGAGTTAAAAATTATGGAGAATAAAGTCAACATTTAATACTGTTATCTGTTTTCATTATTATAATTTTTTGAAATCACATGTAATGAAAATTCCCAGCCTCTTCTCCCCAAGACCCCAGCCTGCACTTCTGCTTTCAGGGTCAGAGCAGGCTAGACCACCCATTGTCACACAGTTCACGTCACACATCCTGCGACAGGCTCTCTCCGGGGTCTGGGTGGGGCTTCCTTGCCCCAGGCTTTCTCTGTCAGCTGTGTAATGCTTCCAGAAGCGAGGACTTGCACAGGGCCTCTGGTGACTTTGGGCTGGTGTCTGTCGGAGGCCGCTCCGCCTCTGCTGCCCTCCTGCCTCCCAGCTCCGCTGGCTTCACACCCTGTCCCACACTCACCAGCATGTTGTCTCCTGTGTCATCGTCTTGGAGCCAAGATGTTCTTTCACTTGGGTCTGTCTGGGTCAGCCTTTGGTGTCCTGAAACTCTAGGTATTTAAAAAGAAAAGAAAACCCTACTAGTATGAACCTGGTTATTGTTAATTAAACATGCACTCAGACTTGAAGGTTCTTATTTCTGCTGACTGTTTATTATTTTATTTCATTTGAGGTTTTTTGTTTTTGGAAGGGCCACTCTCTTCAGTTTGGTGCTGTGTCATCTGCTTTCTTCACAAAGTTGCCTTTTCTGCTTTTTACTTCTGCATTTGCCATCCTAGCTGCTCAGGCTTCATACCTGTGCTGCAGTTCTCAGACATCACCACCAGGTGGCAGTGGTGCCCTCAGAGCCACACACACGCATGCACGCACAGACACATGCACACACACACACCCACCCCCATCTCTTATACACATCTCATTTTTCTTGTTCTGGGAGTGCCATGAGCATGCCGAAACATGGGATTTACTCATAGCACGGACACCGAGGTGTTTGCCACATGGCAGCTCTTTGCTAAGTGTTAGTTCCAGATACAACGCTGGAATGGGACAAGGTCCTTGCCCTCAAGGAGGGTCCACTTAAGAGGGGGGCAGAGGACAGTGCCCAGTGCGCCACTCAGCACAGGGCTGCCTCTGCCCCCAGCTTGCTTTGCCCCTCACAGGATGGGTCTCCATGCTACTGAAAGGAAAATGCCTGGAAGCGGGTAGGGGTGTCTGCTTCAGCAGAGTTGACGTGGCAGGTCCCGTGTGGGCATTTCTGGAACGCAGTTCCTGTATTTTGTAGCATTTAGAGCTTTGTTTTTCTTCTTTCAAAGTTTTCCAGGATCAGCATGGTTTAGGTGGCTAGATGGGGAAGAGGAGCAAAAAAATTCTGGCCCTTGTTTGTGTCAGTAAGAAGAGTTGAGACCTGCTGTGCCCAGGGGCTGGGGTTTACCCAGAAAGTTTTATGGGAAAGGATCCACTTTATATTTTTCATCCAGCCTCCAAATGCTGGATCTTTAGAAAGCCCACATCCCACCTCCTGGCAGCTGTGGTCACAAAGATAGCTAGGAACCCTTGGGTTCAGGGTGTCCTTGGGAACCTGCAGGTGACTTGAGCTGAGGGTTGCTAGCCTAGCTACTGGGCCTAGAGCTGCTGCTGGTACTGTCCATTGCTCTCTGTTCTGCTGTGAAGGGAGGGGTAAATTAGGTAGTTTTGTGCTTATGTGGATTACCAGAGTTTTATTTTGGCAGAAAGTGCAAATTCATGGTGGTACACAATTGTTTTACAGTAAGGGAAAAACATTAAACTGAGAAAGGTACATACATATGCAGGGCCCCATTGTACCTCCAGTGTATGTATGGTTGTGTGTGTTCGTGTGTGTATCTGAGTGTCCCCTCATGGCTGCGTCTCCAGCAGCTGGGGCCAAGTGGGCCTCCATGGCCTGAATTCTACTTCCCACTTGCATGCCCCCAGCCCCTGAGCCTGGTATGCCCAGGTATGGCTAAGCTTGAAAGCAGTATCCAGGCGGGGCAAAGACGGGCTGACTGGACAGCGCCTCCCCTTTGGTCTCCAACTGTGCTCAGCTGAAGGCTGGTTTGCCTGAGAGTCTTCAGACACCACTGCCTCCCAGCACCTGAGCCTCTCTGTCACTGAAGAGGGTGGGGAGCTTCCTCCGTGAGTCTGATACAGCTCAAAGTAGTTGGCCCTGGCCAACACTATAGCGAGAGGAGATAATTTGCTCTTTGAAGCCAGGGTTCTCTCTGATGTTGAGAATTGCGATTGTGGCACAGGTCCTTAGAGGGGGTGGAGGTCATGTCATGCTAGGCAGAGTAGATGGGTTCACCTCAAGACACCTCCATCCTAGCACAGAAGGCCTGAGCCCTGCTCCCCTGCTGTGTGCTGCTGATCACTGCTCCTTCCTGTCACTCCCCCCTCCTGAGACACTTGCCCTGGCTGCGGCTCATTGGGTTTTACTGTCTCTTGCCTGACCCCACGCCACTTTGACCTTTCTCTCATTTGTACCATCCTGTGTGTCTGCAGCCTTTGTTACTCTCTTCTCATTTTTAGGTCTCAGGTTCCCCCACAGGCTCTTTGCCAACTCTTCCTGTTTCTGCCTTAGCACTTAGGACACATTATAGCAATCTGTGTTTGTCCCTTGAGGACAAGGAACACATCAGTCTTGTTTACCACAGAGCAGGTGCATGTTTGTCTCGGTTGCTTGGGGAGGTTTTCTGCAGCAGCCCTTAGCTCACTGGCACACAGGCCCAAGTGTGTTCCCGGGGTGTCCCCCCTAGGGCTGGAACAGACAAGGGGATGATGGATCGTTCAGCTGGGCACAGCCCAGGAGGCTGGCGGCCCATTTGGCCTTCAGTCCCATGCTCCTTGCTGTTTGGTTTTGGGGCCTTGGTAGGTCAAGGGCCAGAGGCAGCCAGGGAGTGGAAGGAGGCTTCATTTCCACTGCAGCCATAGCCTGTGGGGGCAAGAACAGGGGTGCCCTTGTGGTAAGGTAGAGCTGTCTGGCAGCTGGCATGGGGGGCTGGTTCACAAAGGAGTGACACAGGTAGCTTCTGCTTGGTCAAGGATCACGTCCCAGCAGCACCAAGTGCTTGCAACTCTTGGGGTCCAGCTGCCATGCCGCCTTCTTAAACACACTTCTCCAAGTGTGGACCCGGCTCTTCTAGATGTTTGTGGGGTGCAGTCGTGGGCCTGAGCCTGCCCACATTCAGGGCCCTGTGGGCAGAGATGGGCTTGCCCACAGGGTCTTATGCCTGACAATCTGAACAATGATGGTGTCTGGTCATCTCTCCTGTTTTTCTTCTTCATTGCCCTTGGATATGCTCCAGGATTTATTTCTGAATAAATATAGAAAGGTATTGCCCTTCTTAACCTCAAACCCACTCAGCAGAGTTCAGGCAGGCACCTTGTTTGAGAGGAGAAACTGCCGTGGAGGAGGTCAGCGTGATCTGCAGGGGAGGGAACAGTACCACAGTCTGCTGCCCAGATCATGCTTTCCCAGCTCTCTGGGCATGGGCAAATCTGAAGATGTGTTTCTAGAGGCATCAGGAGAGTCTCCTAGGTTGCGCCATGTCAAATACACCCCAGTTTGAAATAGCAGTCTTGGAGTTTAACCCTGTGGCCCTTCTGGGCCCTGCTGTTCTCTCAAGCATCAGCTTGTGCTTGAGAAAGGTTCCCCCTTCTGTTGAGTGAGTTGCTGTATTAAACTGGGCTTAAAACAGGTCTCAACATCCTGCTGGGAACCAGCTCTGTTCTTTCCACCACTATCAGTTCTGAGTCATCATTGGATTTCTGGTGACAAAGCCCCTTGGGTAGAGAGGGAATGGCCAGCTGGCAGGCGAGGCAACACACAGCTGAACCCCTGGAGCCCAGGAAGGATTGCTGCCCCCCTGGGTTCTGTGACCCACGCAATTCCATCAGATTTCTGAATCTCAGAGTTGGAAGGTCTTGGGATCTCCTGGGGTGGCATGTGGTACTCTGTCCACCCAGGGTGTCTGCTCAGGTAGCTTGCGCCTCACAAAGCCAGCCCTCTCCCATAGCTGGTCCACAGTGCTCCACACCTCTTCGGTACTTTCTCGTGTTTCTGTTGTGTCCTGGAGACGCAGGCTGTGGGGTCTGTGTGGGGCACACTCCCACCTTGGGGCCTTCACTCCATCTGGAACTGTAAACCTGCAGGCCGTGTCTGTTGCCTAAGGGGATGTGAACCGTGAGAGAGCCTCCTGTTCTGTTCAGTGTTGTGTCCTGGTGCCCAGCCCAGCGTCCGGCAGGCTCCCCTGGCGGGGTGCCGACTGAGCACCAAGCTGTCAGGAGCCTCAGAGCACTTTCTCTGTGAGTCTGTCCAGGTCTGCAGCTGTCAGGGGTCCCCAGCCTGATGTCCTCATTGGGCCAGCCATCCACTGTGAGATGGGTCCTTACTTAGGCCACGTCTCTCAGGGAGTGGGCATCAGGCCATGTCGGGAGTGCCTTTCACCTCCAAGTGAGGGTAGAGAGAGGAGTTTTGGAAGAGCTACTGGGAGCCCTTGCGCATTCCTCAGCTTAGTGGCAGGAAGGGGGTCACCGCTGACCCAGCCCTCTCTGCTTCCTGTCGAGTCAGCCCCCCCAGCCAGGAATGGCATGGTGTGGGGCCACCGTCCAGGTGCCGCCACCCCCAGCCCGCCGGCACCCAGCAGCCCTCATGGGCACGGCTTCCCCTCCCTCTCCCGCCTCCAGGATGTGTTCGAGATGCGCTTTGCCAAGATGCCAGATGAGCCCGAGGAGCCTGCCGTGGCCGTGTCCTCCCCAGTGGTGCCGCCGCCCACCAAGGTCGTTGCCCCGCCCTCCTCCAGTGACAGCAGCAGCGACAGCTCCTCAGACAGTGACAGCTCCACGGACGACTCCGAGGAGGAGCGAGCCCAGCGGCTGGCCGAGCTCCAGGAGCAGGTGAGGACAGAGGCAGCCCAGTCTCCGTCCAGCCCCCACCTCCGGCCTCTCCAGTCCATGGCCCGGGGCAGCCCTGCTAGAGGGAGGTGTCCGCATGATGCCCTTGGCTTTGTGTGCCAGCCGATCCCCTTGTGCCTAGTCAAGTGCATGTTGTTCATACTTACATGTTCCCTGTGGGTATGGACGTGGGCTGACATGGCCATTCTCTGGGCAGAAGTCAGGCTTCTGGAACTTTCTCGTGTCTGGAAGGAGGTGGTTGAGCCAGTTTGTCCGTCTCCTGGGGCCTCCTGGATGCTCATCTCCCTACAGTTTGGCCTTTAGAGCCCACACGTGTCTATACACTTGCCCAGCCGCTTTAGGGACCAAAGATGGTCACGAGGCTTGAGTGTCAGCTCCTCTGATAAGGACACTGGTCTGCCCTGGGGGTTCAAGGGTCTGGGTGGGACTGTGCCCCGCGAATATCTGGTGAGATGGCAGGTCTTGACAAGAACGTGTCTTGCTTGTCTGCACCACAGCTCAAAGCCGTGCACGAGCAGCTTGCAGCGCTTTCACAGCCCCAGCAGAACAAACCAAAGAAAAAGGAGAAAGACAAAAAGGAGAAGAAAAAAGAAAAGCACAAAAAGAAAGAGGAAGTGGAGGAGAATAAGAAAAGCAAAGCCAAGGAACTTCCTCCCAAAAAGACCAAGAAAAATAATAGCAGTAACAGCAGCACGAGGTCTGTGGCCGCCCCGCCTGACAGATGCCCCCTCTCTGGGACGGGCCTTGAGGGGAGGATGGTAGGGCGTGGTGGGCAGTGAGACGCCCCCAGCTCACCGGTCTTGGTCTCAGCCACAGCTCCTCACTCACAGACGGGCATTGCCAGTGTCCCCTGTCCCCTGTGAAGACCACTGGGGGGGTGTAGAAGCCTCCCCAAGCCCTAAATGAAGGGATGGGTGCCCCCCCTTTCCTGCAGGGACCCATTCCTAACGGTATCTGCATCACCCCTTCGTAGCAAGAAGGAGCCAGCACCCTTAAAGAGCAAGCCCCCTCCCGCCGCCTATGAGTCGGAGGAAGAGGACAAGTGCAAGCCCATGTCATATGAGGAAAAGCGGCAGCTGAGCCTGGATATCAACAAACTGCCTGGCGAGAAGCTGGGCCGCGTGGTGCACATCATTCAGTCGCGGGAGCCCTCCCTCAAGAACTCCAACCCCGACGAGATCGAGATCGACTTCGAGACCCTGAAGCCATCCACCCTGCGTGAACTGGAGCGCTACGTCACCTCCTGTTTGCGGAAGAAGAGGAAACCTCAAGGTGCCCTTTGGCCCTCTGGGGTGGGGCTGGGGTGTTCCCAGTCCCGGGGGAGGGAGAGGGCTGGCAGGTGGGGCCCGGCGCTGCCCTTGCACCACTATTAGCCAGGCCCCATTAGCATCTTTAGTTAACTTGGCCTTCCAATCCCGGCCCTCTCCCTCTGCAGGCTGTTTAAATTTCTGATTATGAAGTCTGTGTCCTCGACATAGAAGCCTCTCGAGGGTTGTGATATCAAACTTGACCCTAGGCTGTGGGGCGCCTTTCTTGACCTCTCTGGCAGATGGCCCTTGGGGTCCTAAGGCTGACCAGCAGCAGCCTTCATCCTTAGTTGCCGCCTCTGAGTCTTCCCCAGAAGGCACCCCCCTCTTTGGGGTCTCTGGGATGGGAGGCATGGCTAGGAGGAAAGCATTAGATTGGCACTATGCCTGCCTGCTGTCTTCTCTAGTTCCTTGTGACCCGCTCTGCAAGTCTTCCAGTTGGCTTTTTGGTGTTATCAGTGCCTTGTCTTGGCTCATAGTTTCGTCTCAGGACCAGTAGGATTTAGGATCTGAGTCAGGGTTTTGCACACAGCCTTCATTCCAGCGCAGACTGACTTGGGGTCCTCAGCACCCCCTCCCCTCCGTTCAGGGTGTCACACAGTGACAGCCTCACTCTGCACACTGAGGTGCTGGGAGGGCCCCTGGGACCTTTTCCTTGTCCTCCTTTGTCTCTGGTTGTTGTGCCCCCTTTAGGTCTTCTCCCCACTGCCAGAAAAGTAGCTGAGGGGGCGCACTCTCAGCAGTCCCTTGTTAGGGAGTCCCCTCCTGTCCTGGTCTCCTAATCCTCAGTGAACCCTGTAAGGGGGTATTTTGAGAGATTGAAGGGGCCTTGAAAGTTGAGTATAAGCCAGGATTTCGGCTGGCGTTGAGTGGTGGTAGGCTAGCTGCACCCTTGGGAAGTGTGGGTCGGGCCAGGGTCTGGAAGGACAGCAGCCAGTCTTTGGGAGCAGCCCTCTGCCTCATGGGGCTCTGGGCCCTGCCTGACTCTGTTGTCCCTGTTGCTTTATTGCAGCTGAGAAAGTTGATGTGATCGCTGGCTCCTCCAAGATGAAGGGCTTCTCGTCCTCAGAGTCGGAGAGCACCAGCGAGTCCAGCTCCTCTGACAGCGAAGACTCTGAAACAGGTTAGGTGTCTTTGACATAGTCTCACCACACTCCTGCCTGTGTTCCACTCTGTGTCCAGGCTACCAGAGAGCAGAGGCGGCAGTCATAAGAACCTGCTGGGCCCTCCCATCTGTCCATCTGGTCACCATGTTGACCTCTACCTGGGGTGCTGGGTATCCCAGCACCTACCTCCACCCGACCCCTGACCTGGGCTGGGGACGGAGACGAGTGGCCAGTGGTATTGACACTGCAGAGCCTTGGGGAAGGAGGAATGGGGGCAGATGATGGAACTGATCTTTGCGCGACCCTGCCCAGCCTCAGAGTCCCCCAGCGGCACTGTTGCATGCAACTCGGCCCTTTCAAGTGATGTGCTTCGGCAGGTGTGGAGCAGCCTGCTTTTGGCCCCACTGTTCCTGGGTCTTAGAGCACTGCCATTCTCCCCGGAGTTTGCTCGCTGCTGCATTGGCTGCTCCTAACTGCACGCACTTGGACATGCGTGTCCTGTACCTCTAACAGTTCCTTCTCTCCATGCTCCACGGGTGTGCACATGTGCCTCCTGGTGCGGCTGAGCAGCAGCCTTGATGTGGGAGGGGGGGCAGGTGGAGATGCTGAGAGCTGTGCTTGTGGTGGGGCAGGGGACCTTTCCTCCAGACACAAGCATTTCTGGTTATTCTCAGGGGAGCTGATGCTCAGACTGGCCCAGAGGAGAGGCTGGGAAGAAGCCTGGTGGCTAGGCTGCTCTGTGAGGTGGAGCTGACTTCCTGTGTCTGGATGCATAGGGTTGTTGGTGGGCAGGCAGGCACCTTCATCGGCTGAGTCGACAGTCTGCAGACCACCCCGAGCCTGCCGTGGGCCCGTCCCTCCAGGCAGGCTGCAGTGCGCACATCCACAGTGGGCAGCAAGACTCCTGGTGTGTTCTTCCATGTACCTAGTCCTGTCTCTGATACTTTACTGTAACTGGAAGGAAACGACAAGCTCCACTTAGTTCACATAGATAGATAATGTGATCCAGTGGTGCCGAGGAGGTGTGAGGATTATTTGCAGCAGTTGAGAAGAGTGGTGCTGCTCTGAGGTGTGTGGGTCCTGTGGGGCAGGGGGGCCCCTGGACCTTGTCACTGTCCCTTTCCCCTTGTAAGGACACTGTTTCCCAGGGGAGGGGGAGGGGAGCCTTCTCTAGGACATCAGTGCTCTGGACTACCTCCTTTCAGTGGGCCCAAGTGATGTGAAATCCACTGAGGATATTCTGTATTTATTGAGCTCCTGTTGTCTGCAGAGACTGCTGTGGGTAGTTTGCTGGTCACCTTTCTATCCTTTACCCTTTTTTCTTTCTTCCTAACTAGCTCCCTCTTCCAGTGCATTTTAACAATCTGCTGGCCAGTAGGGGGCGCCACACCCCGTGCTTGCTGAGGCAGAGTGGGGCCTCAGGCCAGGGCCCAGGGCGCTCGGCAGGGTGAATGGCTGTAGTCTTGGGCCTAATTAGCATTCCAGGTGGCTGCTGACTTCTCACTCTCAGTTCCTGCCAAACCTCAGGTTTGCCTTTGCTTCTGGGGTTTTGTACCTCCTGTGTTTTCTAGCAGGCTTCTCCTACTAGGGGTTTTGCAGCCTTTTCCCCTAAGGATCTGAGCAACCAGAGAAAACCCCAGAGACTGAAATTGGCAGAGGACCTGAGGGCTAAAACCACGCCACCAGGCCCCGCCCAGCATGGTGCCTTAGGGCGTCGTGACCGTCACACCCCGGTGTCCCAGTCCCGAGTCCTGACCGTGGCCTTTGTCCCTGACTCCTGAGCTTCTGAGTGCCCTGCACCCCGCCTGGTGCTGCCTCCTGTGGAGTAAGCATGACGGCATTTCCAGCAGCTCTCTGCTGCTGCCGAGATTTTTTTCTTCCTTCACATTTTTCCCTCCTTTAAAGAAAGTGGAAAGATTGTGCAACAAGTAATCTGAGAGTCCTGGGAACAGCTGTCCTGGCGGGAAAGAGGGCAAGATTTACAGTCTTGGAGCCGCCAGCCTGCAGGCTCCCAGGCTCCGGCAGTCCAGCCCTGGCGGCTCCCTCAGCTGCCTCAGCTCCTTCTTCTCCCCAGGCGCCCTCCCCACCTTGAGTTTTGCGAGGCTGTCCTTTGACTGCATGTTTCTGGCTTTTCCTTTGCCATCTGTGTGCTCCGGGGACTGACTGAGAGCTTCTGCTCTTGGGAGGGACCAACCCTGTAGGTTTGTGCCCTGCACCTCAGATGCTACAGGTCCCAAGTGGAAGCCTGTGTCCTGGTTCCAGGGGATGGGCTGTCTGCCACCACCCTCCTGCACAGGAAACTGCTTACTTGCTGAGTGGTTCCTTGTGTGGGGTCCATGGAGCTGGGTAGATTGCTGTGACTAGGTACAGGTGGTTCTGCCTTGGCAGGGAGGGGGTGTGGGGGCCTGGTGGGGGACACTGGGGGTATTTCACAAAAGACCCTCAAAAGTTTCAGTCCACTCCAGATGAACCTAATTTCCCTGCCCTGCCTCGAAGGTCACCCCTGTCTCTTATACACATCTAGATGTGTATAAGAGACAGACACTGGGGGTATTTCCCTTGATCTCTGGGGGCTTAACTGTTTCGCCCTTCTTGTTCTTGTGTTTCCATTTGGATTAGAGCCGAAATTCCTGAAGGGCCTGTATTTGTCAATTCTGCCAACACAGCTCCAGGACTCGAATCACCAAAAGAAACTGACCAGAGGCACTAAATTGGGGCTAGGGGAGTGGTACATGGCTTCATCTCTGGCCACTGTCCATAGACAAGAATGCTGCCAACTGCTCAGGACAGGGGGGCTGGCTGTTGGGACAAGGCTTCTGTTCAGGGACGCAGTGCATCCACAGACTGGGGTCGGGGGTCTTTCTGCCCCAGGCACCGTGTGCTCCTCCTCCCGTGAGCAGCACTGGTGGCCAGTGCTGTTGGCCAACACATCTTTTGAACCCAACTGTTACCTGAGTCATAGTCTTGCCTTGAGCTTTGCGGTTAAACTCTGAATCTGCTTTAGAGGTTTAGTATTGGGACAGAGACAGTGGTACAAGGCCACCTTCCCGCTGCCCCTGAGCCAGCATGAACTTTCACCCCATCCCATTGCTGACTGATGTCTGGCTCCTCTCCAGTGCTGCCCATAGGTTTTATGGGCATACAGGGCTGGACACCACCTCCTGTCCCTCTCAGGAGCATCCCTAGCCTGGGCTGGGATAGGAGTTCAGAGCATTCTCCTGGACTTGATTTTGGTCTTCTAGTTGCAGAGGGAGCACACACCAGCTATTTTAGTCTCCTGGTTTCCTTTTCCCAGGATTGGAGCATGTGGGTGTTTCTTAATAGCTCCAAGGGGAAAAGGAATGTTTTATGTTTTGGAAAGATTTGAGCTGGAAAGTGCAGACAGAGGCCATGGGGCATTCTTCTAGACAACCAGCCTCAACTTCCGCGACCCCGGGTCTTGGAATGACTCGGTTCCTGTCCCATCTTGAGGCCTGCTGCTGCCCACTCCAAGGGTGTGATGCTTGCTCTTGGGCAAGGGCTGAGTCCCTGGTGGGGGTGGGGGTAGGAAGAGATCTGGAGGATGGGGCTATAGCCAATCTGTCTGTAGTGCCAGGCGACCCCTCACACCCACACACATGCAGGGAGGGATGCGAGGGCTTCCCGGGCGAGGGCGCGCCTTGTGGAATGTGCCTTGAATGAGAGAGCAGCCGGTGGGCGGGTTTTTCCCACACACACACACACTTGGGGACCATGGGAGTGCAGTGTTGGTTGCATCCGTGATTCTAACAGAAGCATCTGCTCTGCTCCGTGGGTGGGAAAGAGCCCCAGCCCCTCTCCCCAGTAAAAGGAAGCTGCATTCGATGCCTGGGAAAAAAGAACGGACAACTTTCTTCTTCAACTTGTTTTTATTTTTAATTTGTTCTCTTCCTTAACAGTGTATGTCATTGGCTCCTGTTTTTTATAATTTTGCTTGTTTCTTGGAGTTCAGAGGAATGCAGAGGCTGTTAGCTAGAGGTCTTGCACTCCAGAGCTCCTTTCTTAGGGGCATTCCCTCCTTCCAGCTGAGCCCCAAGGCAGGGTCAGCATTACCTTGCTGAGATAGGGTGCAGAAAAGTGGACCCTGGGGGATAAGGACAGAATCCGTGGGTGCCCAATGGGTGTGGCACACCACGCGGGACTTCAGAAGTGAGGCAAGGAGAAGACAGGCGGGGTAATCTCTCAGCCGCAGAGCCCAGCAAAGGAGACCCCAGCACGCAGTGGGCACACGTGGAGCTCGTTACTGGAAGCCGTTCTGTCTAGAGGCATGAGCAGGCTCAGGCAGTTCTGGAGACATCCGTGCGTGCCTGATCCGAGGCCCTTCTCAGGGGAAGGTGGGCCTGTCCCCACCCGCAGCTGGCCAGGCAGGGGTGGAACTCCCAGTTGCGGCGCTATCTTCTCGTGCCCTGACAGCAGGCGGGGCACCGGAGGCTGGCTTGGTCTGCAGTTCTTCTGTTCTTTATGACTTGAACGATACATTCCACACCATTTCTCTCACACTGGTTTCTCTCTCCCTCTACGTAGGTCCTGCCTAATCATTGGACACGGACTCTTAATAAAACGGTCTTCAGTTCCAGATTCCTTCCCAGCAAGCTATAGCTTAAGTCCATTTTCTTCCGTGAAAGGGACAGGACTCCATCAAGTTATGGAATTCCTCAGAGCCCTGGGCCTGTCCCCCGGGGTGGATTAGTCATGTTCAGCAGCTCACACCTAGTCCCGCCGCCGGGAAGGCGGCCTGCCTGGCTGCCCGCCCGCCCGGGCCTCCTGTGTAAAGACTGCCTGGCTGTTCTGCCCAGCCTCCCTGGTCGTCTGGGGTCCTCTGAGTGGGTGGCATCTCCCAGAGGGTGATGACAGTCCCCCTGCACACACATTCATGCGGTGCTGCTCCGTGTGCAAGGCCCCGTCACAGACGCGTTTTCTGTCCCTCTTTTGGGGGGACTCTGGATCCTAACTGCTTCCCTCCTGGACCTTCCGATGATGTTAGCCCAGGAAAGATCTCACTCAACTCAGCCTCAGGAAGAACATTGTGACATCTAGAGTTTCCCCAAGTGAGGAGCGAGGCTTTAGAGGCGAGGCCAGCTGGGCCCCAGGGCTCCCTGGGGCTGTCACTCAGCCTGCCTTCTCTGGTGGCCCACGCGGCTCTGTTGGCCAGGGGCGCCCACCAGCCACAGCTGACTCACAGCCCCCTGGAGTCCTCTTCTGTTTTCATTGTTCCCACTGTTGTCTGTTGGGCATCTTCCCAACTTCTTTGGCCTCTTCTAAAGTCACACAGGGAAAGTACCTCCTAGGCGGCCTCCTTGCCCCTCCCTTCCCAGGTACATAGACGCAGACTGCAGGAGCTGCCAGGCAGGCCGGGAGAGAGGGACGTCTGGGGAGACGTGGCCGTGCTGCCGGCCGACCTGACTCCTCCAGCCCATAGTCCTCGCCCCCGCTGGGGGTCGGGATCGGGGCTAGTAGCACCAGGGCTGGACCAGTCAGTGGTGAGGGCATTGGAGCCTTTGGGCCCTCTTCGTGCACATGCAGGTACTCCTCTCAGTTCAGCCCCCTAGAGTGATGGGAGCTGCCGGGGGGGCCACATCATCCAAGCCCTCTGAGAGGCACTGGATAGGCTTTTTTTTTTTTTTTTTGGCTCTAAAAATAAACATCAGCCCTTTTTTGGTCATGAATCCAGCATCTCAGCAGAAAACTGCCTGGCGTGAAAAGTCCCCTAAGGGATAGTGTTTGTTTTAAGTGTAGTTGGTGTGTACTTCGAGGCCTGACCGTCTCCTGGCATTTTGGGATCAGCCTCCTCCTGCACCTGGGAGCGGGCTTGAGGAGGTGCAGTTGGCCCGCGCCTGCGTGGAAGCCCTGGCCCCCTCCCCAGCTCCTTAGGACCTTGGGCCCAAGCAGCTGTAACAGCCCCAGACTGGCCTTGGCCTTGGGTTCTGTGCTCAGCCTCCCCAGAGCCCCTTGGGCCCTGCAGTGATATTGGGAGTTCCTCAGCTGCTCCTGGATCCTCCAGCCCGGTCAGCTTCCACTTGAGCTCATTTGCCAAACAGACTATTTTGAGCTGCCCTTTGGCCTGTTCCTGATGTGTTTCCAGTACTGCTTGGCCTGGCTTGGGTCCGGGGGCTTCATGCCCAGAGATTCCCACAGGACAGTTGGGAAGCTGCTGGCATTGTCTTTCTGGGAAGATTCTGCCGTCTTGGAGCAAATGGCAGGCTAGATTCCCATGGCGTCAGCCTGTGTGCCACCCCACCCCTTCCCACTCATGGGCACAGAGGCTGTAGCCCCAGGCCAGCTCTTCCTGTGTGATTCTTGCATCTTCTCTGTTCAGGGGTGCTGTCCTTGCCCATGGTGCTTCCGTCTGACAGAGAACTTGATCGTTTGATTCGGGCTGGCACCGGTGCCGCAGGAAGAGCAGAGCGAGCAGAAGCCCGCCCACCCTTTCAGCAGCCTCCAGTGTGCGGGCGGTGGGCGGTGCCAGCCGGGCCTGAGAAGTTGCTCTAGGGACGGGTGGGAGGCTGGGTGTCCGCTGGTGCAGAGGCTTCCAGTCGGTTCAGTTGAGGGGCTCTGCACCTCTGCCCTTGCCTTCCGTCCTGTCTCCTTCCCTTGAGTTGTGGGGGAGTGGGGAGGAATCAGTGTTTTAATCAGATTTTACAAAAACGTTTTAATTCTTTGTACAATTACCATCCTATGTAAAGCTGAAATTTGTGTTGAGTTCAAGATGTTCATGGAATAAAGATCACACAGTACTTGAGGCCATCTTCATGTAACCCTTTCTAGAGAGTTTTGTGTCGGGGGGTGTCTTGGGGCTGGTGTGTGGTGAAGTTGTGCACTTCCTGTCTTGTCTTCCTACCACGAGGCGAGTGGTGCACGTGAGCCAGCTGTGACAGCCCCAAATAGGCTCCGGCACCCCTTGGTCCCCGCCGCCGACCCCTGAGTCTTCTGGTCCTGGTGGTCTGCTGGGTGCCTCCTACCTTCTCTCCCACTCTAGGCCAGCCCCACCCCGTACTTCTGTGCAGCCTCGGGGTGATACTCCTGGTGACCTTTCTAAGGCAGCTGTTATGCACTCCCTGGATCCTTAAGGGCCCCATTGCACTTTGTCCCCACTAGTTCCCCGGGTGGGCCTCTCTCCTGGCTGCAGGGAGATGGTGAGGGCTCAAAGCCACTTGTGTCCGTCTTCTGTATTGGAAAAAAAGTTTTCCCCACTAAGGCCATGAGATGACAGGCCACCTCAACCCCATCCAACCTTCTCCCTGCGACAGTGTCCTATCCTGGTCATACTTAATGCACTGACCTCCTTCCTACCCCCAGGCCCCCCAGAGGCAGGCCAGGGTGTGAGCAGCTGCCGCCAGCCTCCCTTGAGCTGCAGTTTCTGTTGCTGGAATCCACCCTGGGAGGGGAGCCCGGCCTGGGAGAACACCTAGTCCTCTTCCTCCTATGTGCCATGCTCCAGCCTTGTGCGTGCAGGGTCCCCTCGGCCCTGGGCTTCCAGCCTCTGTATGGTCCAGCACACCGTCACCCCAAGGCTCCCAGACACCTGGCTTGTGGCCCAGTCCTGCAAATTACCCAAACTCCTCCCTTTCATACGTGTGACTCAAGAGTGTCCTTTCTACCACGTCTCATATGTGACCCGTAAAGTCCTGAGCCCTGTAGAGTCCTGAGCCCTGTATCCTGGCATCTTTAGTATCTGAGTTTGGGGCTGGGCCTGCAGTTCCTCCACCCCAGGTGTCCCTAGTCACTGCCACTCGTGTAAAAATGTGTCTGTAGCTGCGGAGTTCTGTGTCACTGTCTTACCTCTTGCATGGAATAGTGAGTTCTGGCAGGGCACGAGGTCTCCCTCACCCCTTTAGGTGGCACGCTGCACCAAGGCCATACGCCTCTCCAAAGCTCCCTTAGCACTGCCCTCCATGAAGCAACTACCAGCAGAGCTAGCCCCGCTTTGGGCAAAAAACATGCGTCTTCCAGCACCAGCGGCAAGAGCCAGCACCCTGGTGAGCGCAGGGGAAGCCAGGCGAAGCGACAAGGTGCCTCTCAGTGACAGGAACCCCAAAGGCACCTCGGGCGGGGGTCCCAGCTCCCACCTGGTGGTTGGTGGCTTCACTTCCCAGCCCTCGAGCCCTGGCCAGGCTTCCCCTCCCTGTCTCCCACTCCAGGATGTGCACCCAGCGGTGTTTGGCGAGGGGAATCCCGTGGGCCAAAGTTCCTTAGCATGAAGCTCTATAGAGTGGGGGCAGAGGGGCTCAGACTGGCTCTCGCACACTCCTCACAGAGACGGGCACACCCCAGATGTACCCACACAGTGGCGGCAACAAGCCACAGGCTCCTGAGAAGCCAGGACACGTACTTTGCCTCCTTGCAGCACGTGAACCGTGTTCCGACACAGGGACTTCTCTGAGGCTGGTCTCCTGAGAGGAAGAGGAGTCTGGCCAGTGGCTGCCGCCTCTGCTGGCCACGGCATTGAGTGCCTCCCTCATTGGTTCCTGGGTCGTCCAGAGAGGCTGACTGGCTGGCTGGCTTGTCTCTCTCCCTCTACAAAGTGCACCAGCTTGTCAGCACTTCCCACTTGTCAGCACCCTCCTCACCTGTCCCACGGCTGTGTGGCCAGGCCCTTGGCCCATGCTGGCACCAGTGGTCCCTGTCACCCCAACCTATACATTTCTGTTTCTCTTGAGACAATGGGAAGGCGCAGGTGTCACAGGGCAGTGCAGCTGGAGGCCGCCGAGTTGTTACTTCTAGTCTGTGTGGCTGGGGCAAGCCCTTCGACTTCTCTGAGCCTTACTTTGCTAGTTTCTTAAATGGATAAGATCATTTCAAGCACCGTGGGGGGACCCAGGGTGAAGCAGGTTGGGGTGCAGATGCTCAGATAGATCCCTGTGGAGGCCTCTGACTAGCCCAGAAGGGGAGACGGCTGGGCCAGGAGGTCCCTCGTAGCTCAGTCCCCCACACGTTCAGGTGTGCTCTTGTCATGAAGCTGGTGGTCTGGAGTTGGGCGGGTAAGCTAAGCATGGTCCCCGCTAGGAAAAAAGCCGCAGGCAAATGGGTAGGTGACACCCACACATCTTTCTCTCCCCTGTGACCACCCCCCGCCTAGACGGAACCCGGCCACCCTCCCTTCTCACTGTCACTTGGTCCTTCTCCTGAACTCACCCTCTGTTCTCTCCTCGCTCCGCATGGAAGGCCCGCTCCCAGTCTTCTCCCTTAGAGCCTCACCGCCTTCTCTTTACCTCCACAGAGATGGCTCCGAAGTCAAAAAAGAAGGGGCACCCTGGGAGGGAGCAGAAGAAGGTAGGTGGTTTCAGGGGTGTCTCTGAGCAGGTGGACAGTGGCCGCCTGCCTGTGTGGGCCCTGGCGGGGAGGCGTCCCGTGTCTCGCCCAGACACATGTGGCCTGCCTCATGTCAGCCTGTCGTGTCTGTCTGCAGCACCACCACCACCACCATCAGCAGATGCAGCAGGCCCCGGCCCCGGTGCCCCAGCCCCCGCCGCCGCCGCCGCCCCAGCAGCCCCCGCCGCCGCCGCCGCCCCAGCAGCAGCCTCCGATTTTTTTTTTAATTTTATAATTGGAGCCCTTGGTGAGGTTACGCGTGCCATGAGAACCCACTCTACACCATGACGCTGGCGCCTCAGTGTTGGCCAAACTCTGGAGTCATTGACTGGTTTGACTTTCATACGGTGAATATGCATTTGGTCTGTACTGATCATGGAATAAACACATCTCTCTTTTTTAATGCTGGCGTCTCCCTGATATTTCTTTGTGAACCACCTGCTGTTGCCTAGGCTAAGTCTCCCCCCCAACACACACACACACACACACACACACACACCACCTCGGTACAAGAACTACCGCATGGGACCACCTGGCCTGTCCCTGGGCAGGAGCTGCCCCCTCTAGACTGAAGCTGTTAACTGGGAGCCCAGGTACTCCTTCTCCCTGTGGACTCAAAGTTGGTGACATGCTCCAGCAGAACCTGGCCAAACTCCAGACAGTGTTCTTTCCCTTTGCCCTTCCTCCATCCTGATCTCCTACTCACCCAAAGGACTTGAGCCACGTCTCCCACCTTGCCTGCCTCTGCCGAACTCCTTTCATTTAAGCTCAGGGTTAACAAGATACTTAGATAATGTACATCCCCCCAGATAGGATCCTCAACCCACTCCACCCCCAAGCCTGCCGGGTGGACACACCCTGCTGGGCCTGCCTGTGCACCCATCTGTACACACATGCCCCAGCCACAGGGCAAGGGCAGTACTCAAGAGCAGCCCCCAGGATGTAAGATGAAAGTTTGTCACTTAACACGTATGCAAAGACACAGTGGTTTAAACATTTCCAGCACTGTTTATTAACCCACATTCTTGTTTTCAAGCAGAAAGGCCCTGTATCTTGGGTGTGGGATCTGTCTCTTATACACATCTCCCTCCATGCCGCAGCAGGCAGCCCCCTCAATGAAGTCCTCGCCTCCGCCCTTCATCGCCGCCCAGGTGCCTGTGCTGGAGCCCCAGCTTCCAGGCAGCGTCTTCGACCCCATCGGCCACTTCACCCAGCCCATCCTGCACCTGCCGCAGCCCGAGCTACCCCCTCACCTGCCCCAGCCTCCTGAGCACAGCACTCCACCTCATCTCAACCAGCACTCGGTGGTCTCTCCTCCAGGTGAGCGGCAGCCGTGCCCGCTTGGGTCTTAGCATAGTGACGGGCTCCTCTGAGTGGCGGGTAGAATCCCTCTTAGCCTCAGCTGTCTGGTCACTCAGGAGATTAGCCGCTCCTTGGGCCCATTCTGGAAATGACGCCAGAAGTGTGGACAGGACAGGCCTCGCATAGAGAGACAGTGCTTTGGGGCAGAAGATGCTGACTCAGGTCTGCTGGGCCAGGCCTCACAGTGTGAGGTGGGAAAGGATGGGATTCCTGTGGCTCCCAGTCAGGTGGGAGGGCACGAACTCTCATCCTGCAAGGAATGTGGGGTGAGGAAAGACCTGGAGGGTGAGTGGAACGGTTGGAGGGGAGGGAGGAAAGCTGGGGGCACGGAGCACAGGGCAGGATGATGCTGGTGGCGGGGGGCTTGTTTCTGTAGCCCTCCCTGGATGTCATCCTGACTCTCGAGTTCTGGAGAAGCCGAGGAGGGTGGGGAGAAGTGGCCAGTTGAAGGGAGACAAGTCAGAGGGTGGGATGGAGGAGAAAGGCTGGGCTGGGGGCCGCACAGTATGTGAGCCTCACCACCCGGCTCCCATCCTTGCAGCTTTGCACAACGCGCTGCCTCAGCAGCCATCACGGCCCAGTAACCGAGCTGCTGCCCTGCCCCCCAAGGCTTCCCGTCCCCCCGCTGTGTCACCTGCCCTGGCCCAGCCACCCCTCCTCCCGCAGCCCCCCATGGCTCAGCCCCCTCAAGTGCTGCTGCAGGAGGACGAAGAGCCGCCTGCCCCACCCCTCACCTCCATGCAGATGCAGC